>CM059215.1:27578490-28170990 GCA_030347435.1 Clarias fuscus | reverse complement strand
TGTGTACTGTGTGTGTGTGTACTGTGTGTGTGTGTACTGTGTGTGTGTGTACTGTGTGTGTGTGTGTGTGTGTGTGTGTGTGTGTGTGTACTGTGTGTGTGTGTGTGTGTGTGTGTGTACTGTGTGTGTGTGTGTACTGTGTGTGTACTGTGTGTGTGTGTGTACTGTGTGTGTGTGTGTGTGTACCGTGTGTGTGTGTACCGTGTGTGTGTGTACTGTGTGTGTGTACCGTGTGTGTGTGTACCGTGTGTGTGTGTACCGTGTGTGTGTGTACCGTGTGTGTGTACCGTGTGTGTGTGTGTGTACCGTGTGTGTGTGTGTGTACCGTGTGTACTGTGTGTGTGTACCGTGTGTGTACCGTGTGTACCGTGTGTGTGTACCGTGTGTGTACCGTGTGTACTGTGTGTGTGTACCGTGTGTGTGTACTGTGTGTGTGTGTGTGTGTACTGTGTGTGTGTGTACTGTGTGTGTGTGTACTGTGTGTACTGTGTGTGTGTGTACTGTGTGTGTGTGTGAGAGTGTGTGTACTGTGTGTGTGTGAGAGTGTGTGTACTGTGTGTGTGTGTGTGTGTGTGTGTGTGTGTGTGTGTGTGTGTGTACCGTGTGTGTACCGTGTGTGTGTGTACCGTGTGTGTGTGTGTGTGTGTGTGTGTACTGTGTGTGTGTACTGTGTACTGTGTGTGTGTGTACTGTGTGTGTGTGTACTGTGTGTGTGTGTACTGTGTGTGTGTGTACTGTGTGTGTGTGTGTGTGTGTGTGTGTGTGTGTGTGTACTGTGTGTGTGTGTGTGTGTGTGTGTGTACTGTGTGTGTGTGTGTACTGTGTGTGTACTGTGTGTGTGTGTGTACTGTGTGTGTGTGTGTGTGTACCGTGTGTGTGTGTACCGTGTGTGTGTGTACTGTGTGTGTGTACCGTGTGTGTGTGTACCGTGTGTGTGTGTACCGTGTGTGTGTGTACCGTGTGTGTGTACCGTGTGTGTGTGTGTGTACCGTGTGTGTGTGTGTGTACCGTGTGTACTGTGTGTGTGTACCGTGTGTGTACCGTGTGTACCGTGTGTGTGTACCGTGTGTGTACCGTGTGTACTGTGTGTGTGTACCGTGTGTGTGTACTGTGTGTGTGTGTGTGTGTACTGTGTGTGTGTGTGGATTGTGAGATCTAAGCTTCTGAACCAGACAAGTGTTCTTGAATTTTTTTCTCTTCACTAATAATAATAATAAAAAAGAAATCTTAATTTTTGTTCCTTCATTTTCCACATTTGACCACATTGAGGTGTGGCAATGGTCTAGACCTTTTTGCTTATGGCACTAAATAGAGCTTTTTAATCTTAATTTACTTATTTTTGTTTTTGTACATTTGGTAGTAAAGAATTTACAAATAATATTCGAAGTTGCCAAACATTTGAATGCTATTAGTTATCAAGTCTGTGTAATGGTGGAAGTATGATACTAATTTGTAATCAAATAACTTTCTAATGTGAAAGTGCTGTATGAATGTGCATTATAAACAGTGCACACATACTGTATAGGGAATTACTTTGCTCTCGAAACATCAAAGTCTTCATGGCATGGATTCCTCAAGACGTTGGAAACATTCCTTTGAAATTGTGGTTGACATTTGCGTCACACAATTCATGCAGATTTTTCAGGTGAGCTTTCATGCTCCGTCGTTCTACAGTGGTATTAAAATACAGCAAATTGTGTCCATGGTCAGCAACGAGACTCAAATAGACTGCTGCATTTAAGAGTTTGTTACTTATTAACAGACCAGGAAATCATTCCCCACACCATTACACCACCCCCACCAGCCTGGACTACTGACGCAGTGCTGTATAGCTTAGTTTTGGTTAGCCTGTGACCACTACAATCTCCGCTTTCTGTTCCTGTCTGACAGAAGTGGACTCGGATGTGGTTGCCTGCTGTAGTAGCCCTTCCAGCTGGGAAATTGGCATGTTATGCATTTTGAGACGCTTTTCTGCTCACCACATTTGTGATTTATACAGTATGTATTAACATGGTCTTTCTGTCAGCTTAACCGGGTTGACGTCTCTCATCAACAAGATATTTCTGTCTGCAGAACTGCCACACGCTGGATATTTTTTCTTTATTGCACCATTCTGAGAAAACTCTACAGACTGTTCGAAAATCAGTAGACGTAGAAATACTCAAACCAGACTGTCTTGTTATGGTTAAAATCACTGAGATTCTCGTTCTGATGGCGTTACCCGAAACTGCTGGCACGCATTTTTACGCATTGCACTGCCTCCACACGATTGGCTGATATATATATATAATTGCATAAATGAGTAGGTGTACAGGTGTTCCTAATAAAAAGCTACAGAGCAAAATATATATTAAGCACTAAGAGCATGTCTAATAATAATAATAATAATAATAATAATAAGAAAAAACAATATACTATACATAGAAGCTGCTCTGTATCTGCAGAAATATTGTAGATGCACTGCTCCACATGTCGGCATTAATTGGGTGTAATTGTGTTTATCCGTGCTTCATGGTCACAAGGAGCAGAGATGTAATCGAAGCTAATGGGATGATGATGGCTGGTCAGCTTGCAGGAGCTGTGCCTGTAGCAGGATTTTATCCCCTGCTAAATATGAGCCATCTGTCTCTTTAGACTCGTCCTCTTCCCAAACCCGACACTCTCGCAGCTCTGTTTCATAACGACAGCCATCGGAAGTTCCCTTGGACTCCCACAGGTTTCGCTTGTTCTGCTGCGCACAGAGGACAGTGAAATGGGAGGGGAGGGAGCACCGTGCCAGTCTCAAAGCGTCACTGCACGCATGGACAGAGAGAGGGAGCGAAAGAGTGAGTGATACCGAAACACAAACCCAAAACAAGCATGGATGTGGGAAGGACGTAAAATTTTTTTTTTTAAAAAGCAGAACTGGACAGCGGACTCCAGTCTCTCCAGAGGAGATTATCGCTGATGAAGAGGGAAGGGAAGAGGGAGAGGGATAAACGTACTGGGAGGCATTAACTCTTAGCGTAAGCTCCGATATTTATAGTTCGGAGAGCTGCAGGGGAACAGAGCTACGCAACAAGCCTTGCGCACAGAAGAATTCGGGGAGAGGTGCAAGAGAACAGCAAGCGCAGAGACAGCAGAAGAGAGGATGAAGAAGGGAAAGGAGCACACAGGATGATGTCGAGCGTAATGCTTACAGGCTCACTCTCAACAGCCAGGAGGAGGAGGAAGGAGTGACGATAAAGCTCTGATGGAGGGAGTTTCTGTTTGTGTTGTGATCTGCTTGTGTTTGGGTCAGCATGTGGTTGACCTTTGAACTGTGATTGATTAACAAGGCGCAAGGTTGGACATCCTTCCTGAGTGTCTTCTGCTGATTAATTTATCAGTGAGCATTGTGCCGGGATTGTGTGTTATGTCATGCTAATCGCAGTGAGATGGATGTGTGCTCTTTGGCTGAATCACACCTTCTCTGATTGTTCAGTGCTTTTATTGATTAGTTCAGTGGCAGGTTTTGGTAACTGGAAAATCAATGGTTCTTCTTTTCCTGCACATTGTGATATGTCAGTTTTTTTGGGATTAATATATTTCAGATGAATTAGGGGATTAACTGAATTTTAATTACGTTTAAGTTACTCAAGAGTTGTTGTAAAATGGTTCTACTGTATGTCGAACTCGAATTGTGGACGGCAAAGTGTTATTGAAAGTGTTATAGAATTTCAAAGCTTATCATGTTCCAGTATGCAAATGCCTAAAGATTCCCAAGGAAAACGAAAGATGTTTATACAGTTCCTGGCATTGTCCATGAATTAAATGAAAGTTAAAGGGTTCCTCGTTTCTCCTTGAGGATCCTTCAAGGGTTCCTCCAGGAAGTCCACCTAAAGAGCGCTTCAGGGGAGAAACGTTTTGCAACAATCTACCAATTTCATCACTGTGCATTCTATGCATTACTGGAAGCAGTTCTTTATTTAATATTGTATTGTACCATGTGACACAGTTTATTACGAAAGATGTTTTATCTTAATACTCTTTAAAACGAGTTTTAAGGTACAATTACAAACCCTGGGGGTCCACTCATTCTCCATTCTCGTCATTCAGGTTTTAATGAAAATCAGCTCTTTCCCCGGAGGTCCCCTAGTTTTCCTGATCCTTCTTTCCTGAGTGCATTCTTTCACTTTTCTTTTACTCGCATCAATGCCTCAGTCAATCTCCTTACTCCTCTCTCCGATACGGTTTCAGAAGGTACAGGTTGTTGGTTTGTAGTTAGCTGCTGCTAAGTCACTGAGCTCCTTAGAGACACGGTGCATGACATCTTTAAAAAGGGACGCATCCTGCTCTTGCTCATATGTTCTTAGGACTTCCTTATGACATATAAAACTATCACGCCCAACTACTTAGGAACTCCTTCCTCCTGCTTACTTCTGCTTCGGCCTCGCAGCCTGACGTGACCAGAACGTTCCGTGGACTGCTGAGCCTGGTGGAGTAAACACTTATTATAAGTTGTGATCGCGGTGTAAAGTGAAAGAGCACGTGTTTCCTTACCTCCGTGGACAGCTGTGCATGAACCCGTGGTGACGCGCCTTCGAATGCAAAGGGGAACTCTGGAGCTCGGTGGGGGAGGAGCTCGCTCTCGGGCTGTGTGTGACACACACACACACGTGGGAGCCAGAGTGTCAGCTCTGCCATGGCAGCGACTGCAAGTTACCAACTCACAAGCTTTCCCACAGGTGCTGGGATTTAGCCTGCGCTCATTTCTCACTGGAGTCGACCGGATTAATGAAGCAGGACATGATTCAAGAGAAAAAGACGGCGAGAGAAGTCATGCATTCTGGACTAAGAGAGGAGTAAAGCGAGCGAAAGAATGTGGCCAGACTACTATAATGAGCAGAGACTGAATGCTCACCTGCTCACGCTCATGTGCTGCACAGGTCAGTTCCTGTTTATGGGTGTGTTCGGAAGCACGTGTGCAGTATGTGTGCGTGTGATTGATGTTGATTGTTTCATCAGTGCTACAGTAGCATGTGTGCGGCGTTGTTATTGGCTGTGTGCAGTAGTAGTAGTGCTACACCACAATGATTCGCTGTATATACAGAGGAGCGTGTGCCTCTCTCTGATTGTCACTCCAGCTGTGCGTCTGAATTACAGAAGTCTCTGTGTGCATGTCTGTGTTTATATTCTGAGTAAAGCCATGTCCTTGTGTAAGAATTAAGTACTAGAATTACGAGTAGATTAACTATAGATGGGTGGCACATTGGTGTAGCAATGTCGCCTTGCATCTCCAGGGTCCCCACACCCGGGGCTTGGTGGGTTTCCTCCTGATAATCTGGTTTCCTTTCACAGTCCAAAGACATGTAGATTAAGTAAATTGGCGTTCCCTTACTGCCCCATAGTGTGTAAGTGAGTTTGTGTACGCGTGTGTGTCCTGCAATGGATTGGCACCCCGTCCAGAGTGTTCTCTAAAGTCCTGGGATAGGTTCCCGGCCCCCGCCACTCTGTATCTAGGATAAAACCGTATAAAAGATGAGTGTCAGTGAGTGAGTAACTATGGATGGATGCACCTTTTTAAATCGTTGCAGGGAGTAAAGTAAGGATCCAGCAACATGCTGGATGTCCGATTGGTTGCTTATTTTCTGATCCGATCCACTGAAATTATGCTGTGGGTAGACGACATACAGTATCTTGCACATAACTAATTATCTTCATGCGTGTCATGATTGTGTCTGATATTTTGGATAATCTTAGCTCGGTTCCTAACTTGGTACCAGGTCAGTATAAGGGATTGGATGATACTCTGATATCAGCATCGTATCATAAACAGGAAAAACTGGACCAGGACGACAGCGTAAAGTAAACATTTTATATACGTATACCGTACATGCCATAATGTTGTACTTCTTTACAAAACCTTAGAGTTTATATTGTAAATGCGAGTGCACGACTAATACAGTAGTGGCCCTATGGAAAGATTCTCCCACCTGAGCTGTGGATCTCTGAAGCTCCTCCAGAGTTCCCATGAGCCTCTTAGCATTAATCAGAGAAGCAGCCGTCATTTCTCGGCCTGTCAGTTTAGGTGGTCGGCCATGTCTTGTTAGGTTTGCAGTTGTGCCGTACTCATTCTGTTTTTAAATGATGGATTGAATGGTCCTCTTGGTACTCTGTAAGATGTTCAAAGCTTGAGCTTTTTTTTTTTTAATCACCTAACCTTGCTTTAAACTTCTACAAACCTTCATCCCTGACCTGTCTGGTGTGTTCCTTGGGCTTCATGATGCTGTTTGTTCACTGATGTTCTCTAACAAACTCCTGAGCGCTTCACAGAACAGCTGTATTTATACTGAGATTAAATCACACATATCAAATAACCACCATAAATACTGTACATGAACAGTGTACATCCATATTCCTGTGTTTTCTGTCTACATTTTAGCTGTATACTTTTGCTCTGCTACACCAGAACGACAGAGTTTCCATTCAGATAGTAAGCACTGAAGCTACATTTACACAGTGGATGTTTGGTAAATAAGATGCTGGAGGAACCTGAGGTAAACTCGTGCTGTGAAGTAAACCTGTTGCAGATTATATTAGATTCAACTTTTGTCACTGCACATGTAGGTACAAGGCAACGAAATTCAGTTAGCATCCAACCAGGAGGGCATTTTCACAGTGCGGAATAATTAGCATATATAAATAGTATATAGTGAGGTAGATTAATTACAGTGGTGTAAATGATTATAGGTGTTAGTAAGGAAGGTATTGTAAACCATTATGTAAACATTATAGCTCCTCTAACAAAGTAGCTCCTCTAAACTCTTAGCGCTTAGCTTGTAGCTGCAGAGCTAAAAGTAGATTTTCTATATTCTTAGCGATAGCTAGCATGGAAAGCTAGTTTAGTGTTTAGCCTTGAGTGAAATACTTTTCCTTATTCTTGTTTTGTATGAGTTTGTAAATAATTTATTACATATCTTTTTACAGTCAAGTGTAGATTAGCAAATTTCCTAGCATTTTGCTAGCATACTCGAAGCAAAACAAAATACAGTACAAGCATTTGTGTTAAATGCAACAATGTCCACTTATCAGTTATGGCATTGTAGTGTTCAAGAAACATGTATTGCTTATATTTATACAATAATGCTGACCTTCTGTCAAATAAATTTGTGAGGAAGTTCAACTTTGAATTTACGGTCTGCTATAAATAGTGGACTTTGAAGGCAAAATGACTGTCCACTACAAATTTAGACATTACCACATGATGGACATCTAAAATTCTGTATCTGAGACAATGCTTTCTTATCTGAAATGTTTGTGTTATACATACTGAATTACCTGCAATTAGATCGTAAAAAAAAAAAAAAAAATTAGGATAGGAAATGTGTGAGTGCCACTCAATAGCGAGCTCAAATGAAAAAGGGCACTGGTACTTGCATGAAAGAAATGCCATTTTAGGATGACAAACCAGTTAAACATGTCCTCCGGTGAAATAAGACGAAAATGTTGCAATTCACGGCTCTTTGTGTGTTAATGCGTGTGAACAATTTGGAGCGGGTGTGTCTTGCTTACTTGTTTTTAGAAATGTAATCGCAGCTCCATGGTTTAGGCGCTTATACTAAATTCTAATGTTGTGTTTATCAAACCAAATCAAATCGCTTGAACTGTCTACTAATAATAATAAGAGGACGACGACTAGCATTTGGATTTTAGACTGAAAAGTTAAATATTCACAGTGTCCATGTTGACCCTGTGATGGAGAGTATGATGTAATGCGTGTGCATATCACAGAAAGGAAGGGGTCACGGAGACTCCACAGCACATGGCTTCTCTATCATGGAGTTGTCATAGCAACCCCGCTAAGCGAACTGCTCAGATAGTAGCGGTGGTAGGAAGGAAAATGAGAGCTGGAGACTGGGATGGATGAAATTCACATTCAGATTGCGGTATCAGGATCTATTCTGGGCCCGGCTGCTTCACTGCTCTGGCGTGTTGACGCAGAGCTGTATCGCTTAGACATGCCTAATATGCTGTGTGTATTCATGTAGGTTTTTTCCTATGGTACAAGGTTGTGTTGTATCTATCTATATGTTTTTATATGTTTTGTATCTATCTATGGTTTTACAGTAACCACCTGGTGCTATTTAAGCTAGAACTGGACCAGTGCACGTTTTATTCATTTGCCAAACATAGAAAGATTCATAGAAAAATGTAAAATAAAATATATTAAAAAAAGACACAATATTCGGTCCTTTCAATAGGAAAAGGCTCAATCCTTTGTAGCTTCACAATTGCGATGAACATGTTTAGTTCGGAGAAACCTGAATTGCAGTCGAGGGTTTTGTAATTCACAGATTATGTCTTGAATGTCTAGTCTAAGTGTGCTGGTAATTTAATAATGAGTTGAAACTGAAGGCACAGTATTCTAACACCTGAGGTTAGAACATATAACCTTCACGTCACTAGTGCAGCAACACCAAGACTCCTTGAACATCATAGCGTTTCCATCTATGGCTGTGAACTGTGAAATGTTACAATTTCTTAATAATTAAATAAAATTATGCCAACAAAATGGTGGCTCAGAGGGCTAAGGCACTGAGTTACTGATCGGAAGATCGGCGGTTCGATCCACAGCTCCACCAGGTTGCCAATGCTGGACCATTGAGCAAGGCCCTTAACCCTGTCTGCTCCAGGGGCGCTGTATCAGGGCTGACCCTGCACTCTGACGCCAGTTACGCCGGGATAAACGAAGAAAGAATTTCACTGTGCTATAATGTATATGTGACAAATATAAAGCTTAACTTAAAAAAAGTGTGAGAATTTGTGTTGGTTTATGCAAAGGATCTGAAAACGCAAGCCTTCACACCACTATAAGACAGAGATTGAGATAACACGAGTGTGTATCACATTTGACTAATGAGTCTAATTGTCCCACATGGAGTTGTTCAAGGTCAGCGATTATTTAGGTCATCTAAAAGAGATCTGCTGCGACTTCCTTATCAAAAGTGACTATTTTTGACTTCAGTCAAGTAGAGTCTAATATGGCTAACGCAAGAGAACGAACTTGTTCCACAAAAAAAAAAAAAAAGTATTGTAGTATAACCTGCTGTATAAGCACAGAACTCAATGTATATTTTTAGAACTTTGTCTGAACACAAGAGGACAGAGAGGAGCCTCCTTAAATAATACAGGACCACAATAATGACACTGCAGTTCTCTTGCTGTTCCAGCATTAAATCTCTCTCCATTTCCTTTCTTCTGTTATCTCTCCCCGATCCCCATCTTTACCTGTCCTTCTTTGCAGATGAGCGAGACAGAGTGCAGAAGAAAACCTTCACCAAATGGGTCAACAAACACCTTATCAAGGTAGAGTCCAACATACATGCTTTCTACATTTAATATAGATAAGGACTGGCACCACTGACTTGTCTGAGAATTGAGTGTGTGTGTTCCAGCCTGATTTAGGTTAAACGTTTTATAAATGTGACAAAGCACAGGATATTAAGGCATACAGTACATGCCATTCACAAAATGAGGTCTACATTGTCCAGCAAGATAGTGAGCTGAATCTAGCAGAGTCTGCGGTGTCAAATGGAGATCAGGTAGGATAAAAAAAGGAGGATGGAATGGATAAATTGTGGAATAAAAGGAAAGAAGGATAGAATTGGTGGAATGAAAGAAGGAGTTATGGAAGACTGAGGGAAGGAATAATAGTATGATGGATGGAAAAAATGGAACAAGGGAAGGAATGATGGAAGGGTATAAGGAAGGAAGGAAGCAGTGATGATTTGGTGTCGGGTGGAATGAAAGAAGGATAGCATGTTGAAAGGATAGAAGAAATAAGGAATACAGGAATGAGGGAAAGAATGACAAAATTAGGGAAGGAATCTTGTAACAATTATGGAAGGAGGGAAGAAGAAGATGAAGGAAGGAAGGAAGGAAATATGGAGGGAAGGGAGGAATGATGGATGGAGAGATTGACGGAAAAGAATGATGGATGGAATAAATGATGTAGGAATGAGGGAAAGTAGGAACAATATAGCATCTGACTGGTGGAGGTGGCAGAAGAGTCCGGTAAGCTAAAGCTGTACCAGTGCATCTGATGTTCAGCTGTTAGATTTGGTAGCCGATGAGATTGGAGTCAGTCGACCATAAAAGATATTTCAACCCAGTTTCTGCAGTGTGTAGGCAGTGTAAATCTGCAGTTAAAACTAGCATCATTCAGCCATGTAACACACTGTCAGACACAGCACTGGCATTGTGCAGCAGATCATCTGTCAATTATTGAGTTTAGAAAAGATTAAAATGTTCTGTGTAATCCATCAAATGCAAGAACACAGGTTCCCATGACATACTTATTTATGGCAATCTGCCATGTCACTGAAGCAGGCAGTGTGTGTGTGCAGTCACAGCGCTACACACTCAGTGAGTGATGGATAGAAGACACACACCATCGTCCTAATGTAAAAAATTACATAATACAGACACATGGCACTCAGTATGAGCAAAACGCAAGCTTTATTTCATTTATTTGATTAATTACTTCTTTACAGTTAATTCTGTTTATTAAGACAGAATTCTTAAATGATGCAAGGTTTTCTATTGGTATGATTTAACAGCTTTCTGATCTTTTGCTGATTATTTACTCAATGTTTTAGAGGCAGAAGTACCATCTATACAGTGGTGATTCTGCAACTGGACGTTTGTCTGGTCAGCTTCAGTAATCACAGCGAGGCTTGGACATGAGGAATGCTGGGTATTCTAAGAGCAGGATCAGGGACCAATCAGGGCAGAGTGGCACGAAGCTGGTGACCTCATAACTTGCGCTGCGTTGCTGTAATGTGGGTTAGACTGCAGGCGGCGAGCGCAAAGCTCGGCTGTAACGTTACCCAAATGCTAGACGACACGCTTGTTCCACGGTGGCATGATGACATTGTGAGTTATATTTACTGAGGAGGTGTGTGACCTTCTGTCTGGCTGTAACGGAGGACGACGAAGTCACCAGTCAGGAAAGAAAAGCGATGAGTGCGTTATTGTTTATCGTAATAGATTCAGGAAAACACATGAACTGGTTTGGTGTGAGAGTATATCATTTTCTGCATTAATTATTATTAGTCTGTATTAATAGAATAAAATTACTAGAATATCAGTGATCCAGATGTTAGTACTGTAATGCCTGGTGGGAGTGTTTGTTAAAGGTACAGTAGGGTTATGGATGTGTCATTAGAGTTTAATGCCATGTGCAGAGTCGTATGAAGCACTGAGACTCTCACTACAGAAGTAGAAACAGATACAGATAAGCGCTTTGCTCAGTGGCCTCTGAGGGACCTGCTGCCCACATGTGGCAACGTGTGATGCAACAATGTTGTCCAACTAAACCCAAGACTGTTCCTACCATGTAACGGAACTACTGGTAGTAACTGCACAGACATGCAAGAAGGTAAAAGTGTATGCACCAAAAACTTTTGTCAGCTAATCATTGCGTTCTTTTTTTTTTTTTTTAATCGTTAAACAAGCCTGGAACAAAATTTCTGATTTTACAAGAGGCCAGATTGAAGGTCAGCCTGAGTGTGGACCGTCTCGGAGACAAAAGCTAGGACTTTCTGCATTTAAAGAATTATAGTGTAATTCAACTTAAATAACAAAAAAAAAAAAAAAAGAAAATTCGTTTCAGAAATCTGATCTCTATAGGATCTCTATCTCTTTTCCACACTGTTTGTTGAAAGCGATCAGATCGGATTTGGATCTGTTTTGACCAACAGCCCAGATCCAACACATTGTCTACCTATACAGTATCTGCGTGGTGGTGACGGCAGAGGCGTGGTTACAGTACAGTGTAGGATGCGTCTTGTGTCATGTCAAATGTTGCAGATTTACAGTATAACAGGACGATAGTTATCGCTGGTCATATCGCTGTCTAGTCGTGGTTCATTTCTTTCCACTGCATTTTTGGACTTGAAGTGACGCAATTGACCGGTTGAAATCCGATTCGAGTGGGTAGAGCATCCTGACTGAGACGTGTCTTTAGAAGTCTGAATCTTGAAATCTTAATCTAATTTCAAATCACTTCTGGATGTGGTTCAAATTGGATTTGCAATAATCAGATTTAATGTGTGTTTTTTTTTTTTTTTTTTGCACCCTACGTGAAATCAATCTGATTTAAACAGATATCAGATATTGGAAAATATCCAGATTTATCCAGTCTGGCAAAAATCATATGTGGGCCAGTTGAGAACAATCCTGCCATTTCATGCTTAGGCAAGTTGTTGCTCTTAAAGCCATTATAACAAAGTTAATAATGTATTTATAGTTCAAAATTTTGACATATTTTGGTGCAGAGATTTTATCATAAAACCATGATAAAAGTCATGACTTTCCTCATGACGTGTTGAAGGTGTTGATGTTTAATCAGGACTTGATTAATTGCTGTAAAGAATTTAACTGATTTCAAAGGCATTTGATCTGAGGTTTGTTGTAAAGCCTTCGAGGCTGAGGGGTCGTCTGAGTCAAAGCATTATCGATAACCTTGTACATCCACTTGCACAAGCAGCAGCAGGCTGAGCACAATGCTAACCTGGACAACGCAGCTGTAATTTACTATTAGTATAGCTGTCCTTACTAGCCAGACTCCTTACATGCTTGGGCTTTTGTGAACACCGGCCTTCAGTTTTAAAATAAAATAAAAAAATAATCACTGTTCCTCTAAAACACTTTCAGTAAACCGAACGTTTAAGAGCATGTTTCACCAGCACTTTACGTGCACAACTGATGTGTGTGTACAGAGGGGTGTGGCAAGACACAGACTTTAAATGAAATTAACTAATAAAAGAAGAGGTCGGCGTTGATGCTGTGATCGGCCGCTAGAACTGTTTCAACCTTAACTGAGTGGGAAATCATTCATTACTAATTATTTGATTTACTAATTATAATAATTGTTTGATTGAGTAGTTATTATATTAATTATAATTATATTAATAATTTATTATCATGATGATTCTTCTTCTTATTATTATTATTATTATATTAAATATTATATTGAATGGTTGTTATTGTGTTCAATTATGTTTGACGGTAGATTTGCAACTCTAGTCTGTGGATTATTACTTAATTGGAATTTCAAATGATTTGTGATGACCCTGATCCTTTAAAGCAGCCACAGTAAACTTCACGGTGCAAGACAAAAATAATACACTCACATTTTTTTTAATAACAGGGCAGTCTGAAGTCCACTTATATCGCATTGATTTTAAAGGCGATATATGATATGATATATAATGGACATCACAATGCTTTTATACTCTTTACAGTTACCGTAAATGTCATGGAACAGTCTGTAAGACAGGTTAGCTCCTGTTATCGCTTACTGTAAACAGTTGTTCCCTCGCCTCCTTGTGTGACTGAGGAAACCAGAAAGGCATAAACTCCTGTTTGCCCTAAAAGAGTCCCATGATGGAAAACATGCTGCTTTTCTCATGCTTTAAAAAATAAGTGTGGAATATGAGCCTTTATCCCTGAATATCCAAACTCGATCCTCTGATGTATGCTAATTCTAAAATAAAAATGTAAAAGTAAAATAAAAAAATGCTGCTTCAAATCAAACCTTGATTTGAGGTTAAAAGAAATGATAAACACGTGAGCCTTTTTGATATGCAGTTGATATTATTTATGAATTTATATGGTAAAATGTCGCTGATTTGATTAGATTTTTTGGTTTTTAAAGAAGCAAAGCTACTGTAAACTCTAGAAACGTCAGCAGTCGCATCATGTTGTTAGTTTTTCGGCTGGTCCCGTCGTGGTGTTGCCACAGTGGACCAACAACTGGTTTTTACAGCAGAGGCTCTTGTTAAACCAACCCTTCCATTGTATCCGGCCTTGGGACCGTAGCAGGCGTTTGGGCGTCGGGTGGGAATCGAACCTGAGCTTTTTGCATAACCAGCAATAGACCAGACAGCAAGCCACCAATGTGTCAGTAGTTTCATCAATCCAGTGGATTGTGGACACATTTTTTGGGCCCCTCTGTTTAATTAATTAAAAAAAAAAAATGTTAAAAATAAGTTTTGGAATCCGTTTGCTTCTGTATACCTGAATCTCACCACATGAGGATCTTAATACATCACTAAATCGCACCAACCCCCTCAACCTCCATCTCTAGTGCAAGGTATTTGTTAATGAATAAAAATATTTTTCAGTCTATATAAATTGTCCCTGTCTGTGCGGCTTGCATGGCTGCTGAACTTTGTTTGATCTGTGAACCTTTTCTTCTAGCATTTTCTCTCATTAATTTTTTTGACAATAATTCTTTTGTTCATGGGAACATTTTTAATCGTAACAAAGATTTTAATGAGAAAATGCTCAAAGAAAATGTTCAAAGATTAAACATCAGAGATTATTATTTACTTGCAGGTTAATTTAAGGGTTAATAATCCAAACATAAAATTATCGCTAGATATGATGATGATGATGATGATGATGATAATACTAATAATAATAATGAGGAGGATCTTGTATAGGAGTTCCTGTAAATGAGCTGTTACTAAAGAAACATATTAAGACTAGAATAGGTGTATTAATTTAAACCTGTTATAAATTGATGTTACATTAACTTAGTAGAAATGTAAACCAGCAATCCTTTGACATAATCTTTTTTTTTTCAGTAAATGTGACGTGCAAAGTAAAATAGGTTTTGAGGGCAGAGGGATTCACAAGGGTGTGTTAACTGTGAACAAAATGTGTTGCATTTAAGCTGCATAAAAGCGCTTTAGAAATAATCCGCTAAAGCAGAATTTTTATCTCTTAGATCTGAGCGGTTCCTCATTACGAAACAGAGTTTTCCGTCATGTTTATGTTGGATGTGTGTACAGAACAAACACACTCACAATGTCTGCAGTCAGCACAGACTTGCATATGGGTAACTCAACACACACACATACACACAATCTGCCGACGCTTATTTCAACAAACTGCCAGACATGTGACCTCGTCTGCACGGTCCTGACCGCCATGTGACCTGCTGTCTGCATTTTCACAGATGATGCAGCAGTGGATGATCTCCTGACTCCAGGATTTCCTTCATCGCAGTACTTGTCGTGTACCTTAGGTTACCGAGTTCATTCGTCACTCCATTTGAAACAGGGATGCGCCCACGTGGCGACGCTGTGTCCAGATTTGGACTCTTTTTTTTTTTTTTTTAATGGCTGCTTGTCGTAGATGCGGTGGCTAAGCTGGCAGTTTAACTTGGAATAGATTGTGTGTATGTTTTGCACAAGGGATTCACCTCTGCTGCACCATTTTCAGAGTTTGCACTTTGTTTTGTAGTCTGTTTTTTCTGATTAGTAAGCACAGTTGTCTACTGTGGTGCATATAAACTAGTTTTTCCACAGAAATGTCTATGAGAATGACGTTTCTGGTATATCGTCACTCATCCATGGTCTCCTGAGTTTTCCGCTGTTGGGTGTGGTGAAAGTTGATCGAGTTAGAGGAAGTACATGCATGGCTGATCGTGTGTAATATAGCACATTATGGCTATATGCAAATCATGTGCGCTAAGAAGATCCTTCTCTAACACATGATATAATATCAGGCTACACCGAAGTAACTGCAGTCTGTAATACAGACAGGAAACTGAAGAAGGAGGACGGCTCGGAGCCAGGGCGTCTGAAAGTGCCTCCTGTATGCACCGTGTCTGTGATGAAGTTTGGAATTTGATATCAGCTAATCAGCTCATCTTGCTCTAATGAGAAGAGTCAGTGTTTTAGAGTGTACCGATTATTTTCATATTTATGCATTTACATGTGTTGGGCTGACCACTATTTTTGCTTAAAAAGAAGGAGGCGTTGTGTTTTTTTTTTTTTTTTTTCCTTCTCACCTCTTAATATAGCTCTGTCCTCTATCACTGTAATAAAAGGTTGAAATTCTAGATGCCATGCCTCGAGCATAGCTGTTTACACGTGTTAATCTGATGAATGGATTAGATACATAGTTCATGCTGATAATGATGCATGTTCCCCTTTTTAAACATGGGACTTTTGAGTTATTTTTCAATGTCAGTGAATCTTTATCTAAAAATTTTTTTTTTCTTTTTTCCTTTGGTCACATTTGATCTTTTTTGTCTGTTGCTGCTATTGCGCAATTTGAGGAATTTGACAAGAAAAGCATTTCTATCGACTGTTTTTCCTTCTTTGCTTAAATAATGTCACACACACACACAGTTTGTTACGCTGTAATATTGAAGGCTAATTAGCATTAAAATACATTCCAGTAAATGAAACTAAATTGCGTTTACATCTCTAAGAAGCCGATCTATCGTCATTTAATGTTAGTCTATACAATTTACTCCTACTGTAGGTTTTCCAGACTATTGTATCCAATTCATTTTAAAATGCATCTGCTGCCCTCTGCTGGATATACTGTAGATTTCACAACTAGTCACACATACATTACTGCACAGTGAAATTCTTTATTCTTCACATATCCCAGCTTCTTGTTAGTAGGCAGGGGTCAGAGCGCAGGCTCAGGCATTTTACAGCGCCCCTGGAGCAGACAGGGTTAAGGGCCCAACAGCGGCAACCTGGCGGATCTTGGGCTCGAACCGCCGATCTTCCGATCCGTAACTCAGAGCCTTGATATACTCCTTCGAGGGGGTTTCTTTTATCGCCAACAAACCGGGCCCATGTGGTCTCAGAACATTGAGGATGCAAAATTGCGAAGAGATTTTCGATACCTTAAACACTTCATCTGTGATGATGCCTTAAATTTAACTCGAAAAGTGAATGACATCATATTGAGTGACATCATAGTGTGATGCTTTTTTTCCAACATTTAGGGCTTTTTGGAGATCTTAATATGCTCAAAAAGCACACAGGTTGTGTGGTGCGCTCAGGTGGCGATGGCACAGGTGCCTGGGCCCGATCATTGTTGCTTTGCCAAGATATTTAGCATTAAAATACCTTCCAGTGACTTTACCTTTTCATCTCTAGGACATGTGTGGCCATTGATATTTAATATTAGTCTATACATTCATTACTCCTTGAATTTCCAGACTATTGTGTCTAATATTTTTTTAAATAATCTGCTGCCCTCTGCTGGATATAAATTGTACAGCATCTTTAATATTTATTCAGAAACAAAATCATACAGCTATACAATTATTGATATTTTCATGGCCGCGTGAAGATCTCGCTGTGAGTGAGGTGTTGATCTGGAAACAAAAATGTATATATTTTAATCTAATAATGATATGAATTGAATCCATGCTAAGCATAAAATGCAACATCAACTCAAAACGAACACATTTGTATCTTTTTGTCAAGGTGCGGAAGCACATCACAGACCTGTACGAGGATCTGCGAGATGGACACAACCTCATCTCCCTGCTGGAGGTTCTGTCTGGAGTCACGCTGGTGAGTTAAACACAAACACACTAACCACACGTACAGAAACATGCACTCGAGACCAGTTCCAAATTGGTTTTAATGAGAGTTTGGACTTCTGAATGTGCTCGATAGTCCTGTCATTCACACAGGTAGCTGAAGTGGTGATGTTAAATTCAGAGCATGATTAGCTGGCTTTTTACACACCATGGATACTTGAGCTGTCCCGTCACATGACTTCAGCATCCTCTTCCTGTAAATGTGCTCACGGTCAGGTATGAGGGCCGAGATTAATAGAGAGTGACCTCACACACACACACACACACACAGTGCAGTGGTTGATGATCTCAGCATCACTTTTTATTCTTCACCCTAAAGACTGACCGCAGAAACCACAACGCAGTAAGGTCTTGGATCGATGGATGGCTTTTTAATAGAGTCACCGTTCACTCTTTCTCCCGCTCCTCTTTCTCATTCTCAGTCGCTTTTCTTTCTGCCTTAGCTTGATCATTTCTTTCTCTTTAACATAAGCAGAAAGCGAAAACAAATTGCTTGCCTGTCTTCATTTTTATTTTCTTTAGTTTTTACTTCTCTGCTGGTTTGTGTTTTAGTTTTCATTCATCTGTCTCTCCACTGCTGTTTCATCTTCCTCTCGTTGCTTTCGTTCAGCCTTTCATTTCTCATCCCTCTCTGTTGTGATCAGCTCAAAGGCGGGTCGACTGTACAGAGGCCGTGCGCGTCTCGCGCTCCTCCACTCATCTTGCTGGGTGGGGAGGATGAAGAGGATGGAGCTCAGGGAGTATGTTTGACCACCCTCAAACCCTTTTATGACCACCACACACACACACACACACATCCAGAAGCTGCATGCGAGTGATGTGCATTAAACCCTCTGAAGTATTAAACACTCAATATGAGTATTCCTATAGTGGCGAATTTCGGTTATGATTGACTCAGGGTGGCATCATGCAGAAGTGAGTGTCTGGTGATTAGTATACTGGTGAGGCTGAATTCTGAGTGGTTGGAACTGACGAGAAAGGAAATGAGGTCGCTGCAGAGGTTGTTACATCAACAACCAGTTTTTAAATTTTATCTTTAGGCACTTCACAGCCTGTCTAAGTACATGTGTTCCAATTCCTTTAGATAAGTATATTAAGAATGCAAAATCTTTGCAAAAATCTGCGAAGGATTTTTGATATCTGATTTTTGATATCTGAAACTGTTCAACTGTGACGATGCCTTAAAATTAACTCAAAAAGTGGCTAATAACTTCTTGAGTGACATCATATTGAGTGACATCACGGTGCTTGGGCCCAATCATTGTTGATCATTTAGCATTAAAATTCTTTCCAGTGACTGACATTAAACTAATTTACATTTACATCTCTAAGACATGATTGTCCGAAGTCGAGCTATAGACATTTAATATTAGTCCTTGATTTTCCAGACCATTATGTCTAATACATTTTTAATACATCTGCTGCCCTCTACTGGATATAGATTGTACAGCATCTTTAAAAAAAGAAATCTAAATAAAATCATACAGCTATACAAGTAGTGATGTTTTTATGGCCGTGTGACGATATCACTGTGAGGTGTTGATCGGGAAACGAATCAAATTCCTTTAGATAAGTACGTACTAGAATACCTATAAGAACTACTTCTTCCAGTGACACAAGTACATAATTCCGTTCATATATTAAATAGCGCACAGGCTGTCGGGGCAAAAATTTTTTTTTTTACTCAGCTATATCGTATTCATTTTTGCCAGTGATTATACAAACCACCAAATCATAGCGAGGTAAGCTATACTATAATCTGTGCTTGTAGATGTCGGGTCTAGTATCCTTATATTTAAAGTGATGTTAGATCCAGCTGTCACAGATAGGAATCATCCAGAGATGGTAAAAGTCCCCAGGATACTTATTCACGTAAACCTGCAGCTGATGTCCTGAATAAATACAGCATCGTTGTAAAAGAAGTATAGCTTTTAGTTATTTACACAGGTTAAAGTGTAAACTCATGACCAACAATGTTACTTTTAAAGCGGACCTTTTATGCAGAATTCACATTTCAGTCATATTTAGGCATTTATGTGGGTCTCCAGTATGCACAAATGTAAAAAGAAAAAATCAAAAAGAGGAAAAAATGTGTCCTGTATTTATCATATTTTTCTATTCTTATTTTGGCCCTGGTTTAAACAACCCAATTAGATTTCCCTGATTTTTACCTCAAAGATGACATCCCCCCAATTGGCTGTACTGTACATAGACACTGAAACAGCATGTGTGGAAGAGGAGCGAAACAGTTTGAGTGGTATTTCAGCGCACTTTGGCAGACCTGGTTAACTGTGTTAAAGAAATGGTAATATATGGGACCTTTAAATCAGTCACTGATTTTAGTTATTAATTGTATGTTAGTGTCACTGTCCCAAAAGGAGCATGTAACACCTCAAGCTAACTAACAACAGTTTTATTCCATAAAGCAGCGCCTGATACACAATTACTTGAACAATACAGTAGTTTCTCCTTTTACTGATCTGAACGAGGGTGAGATTAAACAGTAAACTGCAGCCGACCACAAGGTGGCGCCAGAGACATTGTTACAGTCTGTGACTTATGATTGTGTCAGTGCGGGGAAAAATAACCTTGACTAGATCATGGATATCTCTAGTACTGTACAGTACTTCCGCAAGCCTAATCGCAGAGGTTATGAAAAGACCTAAATCCAGACAGGACAGATGAGTACTCAGCAGCTGTTATCAGCACACAGTGTCTACTCTGAGGTACTCAGCAGGTGCCTCTTCTGCCCCTGTCATGGAGCTGATCCTGTCGATGTGCTCCGTCAGAACTCTGTATATCGAGCTGCTCCTGTCCCACTGCTCCAGTGATGACTAACTACACTTCAACTGTGCCTCTGTGTGTGTACGTTTGTGTGTGTGTGTGCGTTTGTGTGCGTTTGTGTGCGTGTGTGTGTGTGTGTGTGTGTGTGTGTGCATACCGTCACGGTGTGTGTTCGTGCATGGAGTGATGATGAATGCAGGTTTTATCTGTTTGGAAGATTTCACGCCACATGACCGTAAACCGTTCCTGACACTTCAATAGAAGCTTTTGACTACCATTAGCCCTCAAGCATTGCTCTTAATCTCTCTGCTATTTTTCCCCCTACTGCTTTTGGCTTGCAAGTAACACACATTTTTTTTCTCCCATCGCCTGAAAGCTGTGAACTACCATATACACTAAATGGCACATTTTAAATTTTCTCTCCGTCTCGCTCTTTTTCAGCCCAGAGAAAAGGGCCGCATGCGATTCCATCGACTGCAGAACGTGCAGATCGCCTTGGACTTCCTCAAACAGAGACAGGTAAGGGAGAACCACACATGTACTCCGCGTGGACTTTTTGTCTAGCAGGCCATAAAAGATTTGTGAACAGGCTCAGGTTTGAGTCAAGGTCAATGCTCCACATACAGGGTAGTGATGAGTCGATGAACGAATCTTTAAGGTGACTCAGTGAGTCGTTCGTTTTCTTCTGGGCGCGCATGCGCAAAGCAGCATAAAACCTCCATAGCTCACGTACAGGAAACAGAATTGGACGGTTCTCCTCAATGAGTCTTCCAAGTCCCGGGACGTTCGTCCTTTTGTCACGTGATTCCCATAGACGCTATGCAGTGCAATAGATTCAAAAGAACGAACGATTCGGACTAGAAGATATGATTCTGTTTATAATATGTCTTTAGCTGCATTGTAATATTTTAATTACTGGAACTATAGCCAAAATTTGGGTATGTAGACGTGTTGGGGGTTTGTTTATTGAAAATGTAACATTTTATGTTATCTCTGGTCAAAAGAACGAAATGAACTAAATGACTCAAAAAAAAGATTTGTTTCTTGTGATGAACGGAGATTCGAAGAACCGGGTCACTAAAATGATTCAAACTTCCCATCACTAACCCCGGGCATCCCTAGTGCCAGTCTCGAGACTACTTAAAATGGGAGGGTTGCATCGGGTAAAACCTTTAGCGGTAAAACCTTTACCGTAAATAATATGCAAATTTGTCAATCCATTGTGTCGATCCCTAAAGAAGAGCAGCCGAAATAGCACCATTTATTAAAAATTTCATAAAACGGACAACAATCATTTTAGAATCATACAAATCACACTATAATTTCTTATGCTTCAAAAAAGCTGTAATTTCACACGAAACTATTTTGAAATGTACAGAACGTTCACATAAAGTCAGAATAAAAAAAGCAATATTAGCATTTATACCAAGGTTATTGAAAGTAAAATAAAATGATTTACAAGAGGGTTATGATTATAGAAGTCAGGACACTTCTCCCATCTTGTCCTCAAAGTCCAGTACGTCCAGTTGGAAGCATTCGTCTCGTTCCTACTGAGTACATCTTCTTCTTCAAGTGATCGTGATAAGCATTTAGGATATGGAAGTTGGAGAGACATCCTGTAAGCAATTGTGCCATGCAGTAGATCTTCATCAGACTCTCGACCAGCTCCACACTGTGACTAATTGCCCAGGATGCCCCGGACCACTGAGACAAAGCTGTTCCAAGCTGTTTTCTTCTTCCTAGTCCTCTTTGGGGAATTTTTTGTACTCCTGTTCTTTCAACTGGGTTTGACATTTTGTCTCCGACAGCTTAGGAAGCTTTGTGAAGGTACTAAAAGGCTGTAATTTCCTTATCTTGAGCTATGACGGATGTTACGTTTCACACGTACAGCGGTGGCATCAGCACCATCAGGGGGTCCACCATTGACTTTAAACTGGACGTTATTCCTCCAACAAGCTCAGTCCCACCCTTTGCTGGTGTGCCGTCATAGTGACAAAAATGTCAAACTCGTCAGCTATGTCTTGACAACATTGTAATCCTCTTTGAGATATAAACAACATATTTTATTTATATATAATTTGTTATAAAAGAACACTTACCTACTGTAATTCATCTTCATAAAATGCATGATATGATTAAAGTATGTTCCTGCCGTCTGCTGAAAATAACCATCGTGTTGTTCATCGCAGGTCAAACTGGTCAATATCAGAAATGATGACATTACTGACGGAAACCCAAAGTTAACCCTGGGTCTGATTTGGACCATCATCCTCCATTTCCAGGTACATTTTCTTGTTTTTCTGCGCAAGTTACCCGAACTGCAGATTACTACGTAGTTGTGTCTTTGTGTCCAAAATGTAGAGCTAGTAGTTATTTATGTACGGCAGTGCTTGGAGCTCTTATAATTGTCTGTTAGCCAGCAGCGTCCTCTTTCCTCAGTGTGATGCCAATAAAAAAAGCAGAGTAAGGAGGACTAAATTAGGAGAGAAGGAGAGCGAGAGTGAGCGCCAGTACCAGAAGGATTCTGTTTATGAACTTAATCATTCGTTCTCTGGATGCAGATCACAGCATAGATGAGAAGCTGTATGTCTCTCTGCTTCTGTCGCCATTGTGTTGTCTCTATCCTATTATCTTGTGATTGTCTGTGTGTGTGTGTGTGTGTGTGTGTGTGTGTGTGCGTGTGTGTGTTTCTGCAAGTTTGTGTATGCGTGTGATCAGTTGCACTTGAGCATTAGGAGCAGTGATGCACTTTCTGTGTGAGAGAGAATGTCGAATATTGTCTCCTTAAGCACACTTTGGGAAATCTAGATTCTTTTATGTCTGAAAAGATTTGTGTGTGTGTTTTATTGTTGGATAGATTCTTTATATCGTTATTAGATTTTGTGCTAATCATGTGATTTTAAGTAAAATGCTGCGTTTAAACAGTACGATCCAGTAGATGGCGGTGTCGATTTCCAAGGCAGCATGATGTCACGAGATGACGTCCTGTATGGAGCCAGTTGCCATGGAGACTGTGTTTTATGTGACTCTGCAGACATGATGCAGCAGAGGGGGGAAGGAGAGGAGGACGTTGGAAGGAAGGATGAAAGGAAAGTCCCTGGGCATGATGGGAATGAGCAGTGTTTCGGCGGATGAATGGGTGACTCGATGTGATAGGGAAGTTTTTCCTCAGATGATTAGTGTGAAGAAAAGGCTTGATTTGATACGCCTCAAAGTTCAAAGTACAGATTCATGAATATGCATAAGATCTGCAGACAGTTCGGTACCGTCACATTAATTAAAAGCGCATGACCATCCTTCTTTTTTTTTTTTTTTTTTTTAAGAGGTTTTTTTCGCACTGCCACACAGGAGAGTAATCATCCTGTCTCACGCAACTCAATTTGGGACACGTCCCCTAGAAAGCACCTCTGGAATTCAGGCTAACTCCGGACCGAATTGTCCTCGGTCTGCCTTTCTATTGCCCTTGTGTATTTTTAATCACAATTTCGGAGATGCCTAATGTGCGTAATGGAGGATTCGGCGTACAGCTGATGAGCCAGAAGTGCGGCTCTCCCACAGGAGCTGTTTACATCGAGTGTGGTTGATGAGGTGCTGAAACGGTCTGAAGAAAACTGTCTACTCAAACCGGAGTAATGACACTGCAAGAGGGTCAATCATCGCAGGGCTGAATGCCGAGGAACATCCCTTCCCGTAGCTAAAAGGTTGACGTAATGAACTCCACCACGCACCACGTGAGAGAAATGGATGTTGGTGTGTGAGAGGGTGGGAGGATGGCGTTGAAATAAATGTCTGTTCACATTGCTAATTTAGTCCACAGTTGTAGATACTCTGTAATTCAGCGATCACACTACTATCCCTATGTCTGTGTCTCTTCAATCAGACTGAGTTGTTGTGTTATGCTAACCGTACCGTTGCACAGGGGATCAGTGTCGCTTTTCTGTTTTAATTGATAAGCATTCATTTTCCCTCCATCGTTTTTGCTTCCTTACTCAGCTTTCTTTTGTCAGATTTAAATGAGTTCTTCAAGCATCTGAATTAAAAACAGGCTATTTAATGTTTATTATTTATTTATTCATTTATAGTATTTCCTGCCAAATGTTATGGGTGTCTTGCTTACTTATTTATTTATTGTGAGCGCATGCGAGGCTGCTTGTGTGTGTGTACATGCAAAGCTCTGAGCCCGCAACAGCGAGACCAAGTGAGAAAGAGAGAGGGAGGGACGAGGAAGTACATAGGAGGAGAGAGAGAGAGCGAAAGAGGAGAGAGGGAGGGAGCCTCAGCAGCAGCAGTGTGTTGTGCGAGGCTGCAGCAGACTGGAGATGAGACCCGAGCTTGCCGGCGAGAGAGAGAGAGAGAGAGTGAGTGAGAGAGAGAGAGAGAGAGACAGCGCGCAGCCGAGTTACCCAGCGACAGAGCGAGGAGGCTGGCAGCACGTTGCTACTGGAGCCCCTGGCTTCTCTTCATCTCAGGCCTTTGGAGGATCACCAATGAGACTCGTTCTCGAGATCACGGGATTGCCCAACCCAGCACGCGCACACACACACTGCTTCTCTTACACTTCACAGACACCTATATTGTCTGATTCAGCCGGAGCCCCAGATCAATCAGATCCATCGTGCACTGCTTGAGCGATGGAGCTCTTACCGCTTTCTTTCTGACCGGAACATCTGCAACTGTCCACGGTCATCACACGTATCCAGGAGCTGGAAAGATTCCCTGGTGTTCCCCTGCTCAAGCGCTTCATCCGGACCGGGTTAAGGCAGCAAGCTTTAATTAGATTCCTCAGCCGGTGAGGCCAACGGCACAAGGGAGTGGCAATCTGCCTGCGGAGGAGAACATCTTCAATGGAGAGACAAAGAGGAGACGGATGCCCCAAACTAAAGTCGACAGATAGCATAAGGTGTCTCATGGGATTAGTTATGGCCACAGTTACCACCGTTGGGGGATAGTGAGTTGTGCGTGTGTGTATATATATATATATATATACCGTTGGCGTTTTTTGTGTGTGCAGTGCATGCATGGTTGTGTAGTATCTTGGCTCATAACGCTCTCTGCCCTCTTTATTGACATAAATGTCTTCTCTCGGCGCATGTGACATCAGTTACCGTGGCAGTGGAGACGAGACACACTGTTCTCCCTCCTCCCCTTGCTGCTTCTTAATGCCTGGGGACTGATCCAACATTGCACACCTTTGGAGTCTCACACATGGACTCGGTGGACTCTGGGAATTAAAATGCTGTGCTGTTATTAGCTCTAATCGACAGATCATCAGAATTGAAAGGCTTGGCTAGCTCATCCTTGCTGTCAACTGCCAGCTGATGTGTGACCACCTGAACGATTTTATAGTGGAGTATTTTGTTATAACTACTATCACGGCTACTATTGTTCCAGCAGTCCACAAGTAGGACGATCAGTGATAGACGGTTTGTTGAATCTGGGACCAAAAAGCACCTTAATTACCCCCTGGACATTTCAGAATTTAAATGGCTTTCGTTTTTATTTAAGGTGAAGAATGAGGCACTTTTTGCCAAGCTGGCAGTCATGTATCCTGACTCAGTCTTAGTGACTGTGTGTGTGTGCACACTCATGAGAGATCGCTTGCGTGTACTGTATGTCTGCACTGCAGCTCTTGCCTTGTTCTTACCGAGGAATATCAGCAGGAGGATGTTGAGTGTGTGAGCCAGAATTGTTGTGCCAGAATCCCTGCTCTTCTCCACATGGTCTAGAAGGTAGTGATCTAGACGGGCCAGGTCTTCTCCCTAAAAACAAAACAAAACACTGAATTGTATCTACATGGACAATGGAATTGGGTTTAAACAGATATACTGGTGCATCAGAGTATTTCATAGCAGCTGACATTTATTGCTGATATCCTTAATACTTGCAAAGGCACCACATTAATGTTGATGCATAAGTACATGGACAGCTGGAGAAGCTGCGAGAAGTTCATCATAGAGCGTATTACACCATCTTACCTTCATATCTTTTCGGTCCACCACTCTACACCTTCAGAAGTCTTTAAATGCCATTAGTCTAACAGAAGTTTTTGTTCCTAGTTGTGATCTCGCCTTCTTTTTGTACACTACACTGGAAATGGGGAGCTCTCTTGGTTGTGTAAAGCAGCCTAGAGAAATAGGACCAGGTGGTGCGCATCCTCTGTCCCCCAAGAGGAAACTTCGTTTCAGGCGAAAGCGCAAAGGGAAAAAGGCGCAGAAAGGCGTAGAGGCTGAGAAGAAAATTGAACTCGGAAAGTTTAGCCTTCCAGGGGAGGTCATTGTAAGTCTCGCCGACGATGCTTCTAACAAACTCGGATCTAGCAAATCAGCGACTGAAACTCCTACCCAGGTAGTCCTAGTTCCTGGTGTAGCGCCTATATTGGGCAGCACAGGGACACTGCGAGGGAGCAGGGTGGCTATCTTGTCTCCCGCTCCTAGCCCAGCATGGACTGGAGCAGTCCATCAAGGGACGGATGAAAAGTCTACCGAGCAATCCAAAACTAAGGATGACCATGGCAGCACGACACCTGGAGGAGGTAGAGTCTGTCGGGTTCAAGGTCGGGTTCAGGGTATTCTTGAGAGACCCTGTATTTTAAGTGCCAAAAGTGGGGAGTTGGGGCCGGAGGACAAAGACAAGGGTAGGCCAAGCGAACTGTTGGTTGATGATGCCTCAGAAAAGGACCAGAAGGGAATCGTTCACATTCGCGAGGTTGATGGCAGGCTCTGCGTGGTCCGCACTGTCTACCCAAGAGACTACGGTTCACCTTTGTGGCACAGCCGAGGAGTTGAAGTGCACTCCGAGCCACCTGGTGCATCTCCTGTTATTGGTGCCATTCAGAAAGTACAAGTGCTGGATGAAAGAAGAAAACCGTCCACAGACACCGGCGTCACCAGTCCAACAATCGCTGTTGGTCAACCAGAGAAAGAATTCATGTTGGACAGTCGTACTCAGGGTGCAGACAGTACTGGTCCCTTGCAGGATCCCCATTCCTCAGGTTACGCCAGTGATGTGCCTATTACCTCTCCGGACATAGCGGGGACTGCCCAGACAGATTGGGGAAGCTCTTCCGAAGTGCTGAGCACTTCAATATTGGAGAGTCCCATCTCTCCGCCAGAGAAATCACCACAACCCGCTTCCAAGGTCAGACACCCTTTCTTGGATAGTACTGATCATATAGGTTGGATGCAAACAGTTTTTTTTATTTTTTGCACGCCACACATTTTCTGTTAATTTCTTTTTTGTCTTCCTGAATTCCCAGACTCCAAATTGGATGTCTTACTTATTACACATATTGTAAAGCAAACAGCTCCACCTCCTTCCTGACCACTTCCCTTGAGTCTAATCATCACTGAACAGCAACATGTACCCTCCATTTTTTCTTCATTTACTTCCTCTTGTTCTTTTTATCCCTCTTTGTTCATCTATCTATCTATCTATCATCCTATTAATAGCCTTCTTTGCCAATCTTGACACGTCATACAAAAGGTTAAATATATGGTATTAACACTTTAATTAGATAGCTTGTCAGGTAGTAAAAGTTCTTGGGAAACTTAGAGTAGAAGTTAGAATATGTATAGCTCATGGTGTGCTAGTTTGCTAGTTATGTGGATTGCATGTGGCTACAGAGCCACCCTACTGTACCAAATGAGACTATTGGTTTTTGTGTAAGGAGTAAGGTTTTTTGTAGGGTTTGAGACATAGAATCTGTTTGTCCTATGCTACTGATCTGGCAACCCCTGCTTTAAAGTGAGCATGGCTGACAAACTGATATATTGTCAGGTTTCGTATACGCAATCCTTTTTCCCCTCTGTTCGGTTCAGTGCTGCAGGTTCATGCATGCTGAATGTGCCACATTCGTCTCTCCTTATCAGGAACCCTCAGGAAGAGAAATTACGACTTTTGTTACAGCTGGGTTGACAACGTGCTAATAGCATGCTGTTTATCAGCTGTCGGCTCCTTAACCTTTCCTGGAGTAGCAATAAGTTAACGCTATGTGGTGATCATTTTTATTACAGCTCACCTGTTAGATGGTTTCCTATTCCTTTTTTTTTTGGACATCACCGAGAAAAAGAAGCTCTACGCGATTTCTCAATTGCTTTTCATTAATGCAGAAAACGTACACACGTGTATGTGCGGAGCAGATCGGTCCGCCACATTCTGACTAGTCTGTGCCTTCACTCTCTGTATATCGCATTTCTCCACATCTAAAGCTGGATTAATCAGGACAACTGCAAGCAGGCCTTCTCAAGGGGGACGAGGCTATTTTAAATTTTGCCTCGCTCCGTGTCTCTTTTTATTTTTTAATGGTGTTAAACACTCCTTTCAGCTCCCCAGTTTTTTTTTTTTTTGTATGCTTTATCTCGCAGCCATCTATACAAATGTATATATTCATTTTTCTTCATTATGAATCAGGTTTCTTGTGTGAATGAAGATGAGGAGGTTTTTGCTGCCATGCTGGCTCCAAAACCGTGCGTATGTCCCTGGCTTACTGTGAAAGATGTGTATCTGGCGTTGTGGAAGGTGCTAGAAGCATCTTGTCTCACACTGATGTCAATGCTAATCTTAAAGATTTAGCCTCCTTACCACAGACACACACACAGCTGCAGGATACAGTACATGTCTGGATATTTATACATCACATGCATGCTACAGTATGTAGTTAATTTAAGGTCAGAATTTTTAGCCTAACATCTGTCTACTGTATCTGTAGTGTATATGATTAAGAAAGAGAATAATTCCAGCACATTTGCCTTTTCTGAGAAAACACAAAACCTATTTAATTAAGACTTTCATGTACAGTATATGAGACATATATGCTTATACTGTGTGTGTATGTGTGTGTGTGTGTGTGTGTGTGTATATATATATATATATATATATATATATATATAGATATAGATATAGATATATATGGATAATATCAATCTATCTATCCATCTCTATCTATTTATATACCTATAAACTTCCCTCTGTCTCCTCTCGTCATTATTCTTCCTGTCTCAGTACAGTCTGTAGCAGAGGTTGGTTATACACTGGTATTTAATAGGAGCATTATTGATGTATAAATATAATTATGGGTATTGGTGGCTTAGTGGTAGGTTTCTCGCCACAGGAAGGCCCGTGTTCAATTCCTAACCAACACCCAAACCAGTCCCAGTACTGGTCCCAATTCCAGTTAAAATGGGAGCCAAAGGACAAACAACATTTTACATATATATATATATATATATATATATATATCATGCTTTACATGCATGTTGTTTCTTTTTCTGTTTAGTTTCCCTAAAGTTTTTTTTTTTTAGCATACGATCAGGCTAAAATTTGAAGCACTTACCCGTTTCATCTTTGAAATGATCTATTACGTACATTTTAACAATACTAATGCAAGTTCTATAATATTATATAATTTAATATATTAATCAATATGCATTTGTTAAGATGCATGGATCCATTTGTATGCATTTGTAAAGATGCAACATACTGCGCCTAACAGGGGAAATTTTCAAGGTCAAATAAGGAAAAGTATGTGTGAGTATGGCAAAAGAAATAAACAAAAAGCATCATAATTCTTTAAAAAGTTACATTTTTAAATCTAAAATGTATTTAAAAATTGCTTGCTACTGTGCTAATCTACATAAAGCTTTGGTAACGTGGTCCCTTAGCAAAGGTTTTCATTCTACCATACTTTCACTGTTCAAGCTTAATAATGCATTTGCATTATACGGTCCAACATTTTTTCCTAGTGCAGGAAGAACCAGTTCATGTCTCTAGAAACTTCTTTTACATTAAAATGCCATTAT
This sequence comes from Clarias fuscus, assembly GCA_030347435.1. Taxonomy (NCBI): domain Eukaryota; kingdom Metazoa; phylum Chordata; class Actinopteri; order Siluriformes; family Clariidae; genus Clarias; species Clarias fuscus. The sequence goes on along the minus strand of CM059215.1, from coordinate 28,141,020 downwards.
TGGAGATTAGATGCAAACAACGCTCGCGTATTCCTTAAGATTGCTCTTTACAACTTGTGTAGAAAATAAAATGATTTATTTGTATGGAAACTATTAAATGTTTTAATGTTCATTTTTTTTTTTTTTTTTTTTACCCGACTGTGTACATACTGTATGCCTAGAGCAAATGACTGGCAGTATACAGTACGCTGTATGTTTGTTTGAAAGCCTTGGATGTTTTTCTGCCCTGCAGAAGGAAATGTGCTCTGCTAAATAGAGCAACTTCACTACTCTAGGCATCTCTAGCATATAATGAGCTGAGACTTTCTAAGTAAGAAGCCTGTTTTTCGCCATGCGTTTATTTTTAGATTGGGGCAAGGTGATATTTGTAGTAATGCAGAAATATCATGCTGATATAGAACACACGTTATGTTCAGATGTGAACCAGGCTACTTCAAATTTATTCTCAACTTTATCATCTTTAATGTAAGAGGCTGAGAATGGAGACTATGTAATGTACTGTAGCTTGTGGTTGATCTGTCTGTGCTTTCTTTCTCCCTTGTTTGCTCCGATTCCCCGGAGCAGCTTGCTATCTTCTGTTCTGAGTTTCGGTTTGCTTTCTGCTGGCACCGTTGATGTGTGCGGAGCGAGCGTGAGAGAGAGAGAGAGAGATGACGAAGGAATACAGATGAAGTGCACCAGGCACAGGCCAATACCACATTCCACCGCCTTTTGTCCGAATGAAGAACGATTAGAAAAAGGAGAGAACAGGAACGCGATTGAATGTTTGTAGTGTTGCAGTTAGAGAAAAATAAAAATGAAGATTTTCATGAAAAGGCTTTTTCCACCCTAAAAAAGAAATTTTAGTTTGATCATTGTTCTAACTTGATTGCTCACAAAACGTTCTTCCTCACTATTCAGACTTTTTCCATGCAAGTCTGACTTTCTTTCTCATGCTTTTTGCCAGTCAGGCAGCATCACCTCCTCTGCAAAGTGTTATCTAGAAAAGAATGCATGCAGGACTACTTTAAGCATTATTTCTAAAAGCATGATATCTTGTTGTTACTGGAAGTGTTACACAGTAGGTCATTGGGGACTCAGAAGGTTTCTCGCCTCCCATGTGGAAGGCCCGGGTTCGATTCCCTGCCAATGCCCACACCCTAGCAACTGGATGCAGTGTCGATCCCAAGTCCAGATTAAAATGGAAGAGCATCTGGCATCAGGACAGATGAAGTAGAGATGGCCTCGTTCCTTCACCAACAGATTTAAACGTCAGGCTGACAGGCACTTCCGTGAACTCCCCAAAAATGTCGGATGGCCAGGATGAGTCCTGATCGAGGAATTGTCTGTCCCTGGTGGACCGGTATGGAATGGAGTAGTGTGCATGGAACATTTTGGAGAGAGAAAGACAAACATTTCATAACATCAGTTATGCTGAGTCAGAAGCGTGAGATGGGTCGGGTCTGAATTGCAGTAAGTTGACATTACAAAGACAATTTTAGTTTACTTGCTAATTAAGCAGACCATTTTAATGCGGCGGAAATTGGCTTGTATAGAAAATGGAAAGCACGTACTAATGGCATTTCCACAGAAGTAATGAAGGGGAATGGAAATTGAAGTGAGGGCTGGGAAATGGGAGAGTCCAGCCAGAGAAAGGCAGTGATGAATGCTGAAAGACCCGAAAGCTTCCACCGCGTGTGTGCGCGTGTGTTTGTGTGTCTCTAAATGGACCTACAGTTAATTTCCTCTTTTGTGGAAAAATCTAATTATTTGTGCAGAATATATTCAAAATGAACGTTAAATTAATTCTTCAGTCTTTTTAACCTAATCTCAGTTCTGAGCATCAGTAGCGTACTGTATGTGTGATTCATACAGTTTCATTTCATTTCAACACATTTTCCTGCGCTGAGAAAAAAGAACAAAAACTAACTTGCTTAGGATGAGAGCAAGGACAGTTGTTGAATCCTGTCAATAAATATATGACTATAGACTGTACATAAGCATAAATCCATAACTCTTAGAGTAAACAGAAACGCCCCTCTATCTTTTCTAAGCTGTCCTCATGTCGTTTTATCCACCCTCATTATTAGAGCTTCAGAGGAAAGAGCTATTTCAATTATTTCCTTTCTGAATCGTGCATTCCTTAAGGTTTCATGGACTCCGAGATCATCAGTGACGCATAACCACAATTTGTGTCTCTGATGTATGAATTGCGTCCCATCCGTGAAGGAACGAACTCTACAAATTAAAAAGACATCCTTAGACAATCTTGTCATGACATTCGTCTCATCCTTTCAACAGATCTCTGAGATCTATGTGAGTGGTGAGTCAGGGGACTTGACGGCCAAGGAGAAGCTTTTGCTCTGGACTCAAAAGGCCACCGAGGGCTACCCTGGCATTCGCTGCGTCAACTTCTCCTCCAGCTGGAGCGATGGCCGCATGTTCAATGCCCTCCTGCACAGATACAGGTACATAAGTGTACAGAAAGTCAGTAATAGAACCTCGAGACGCGATCACTCACTTTCACTGTAGCAGTTTGACTTGACCCTACATTGGCTACAGTGCTGACTTTAATCTATATAATGCAAGATCATTGATGTTAAAATATGATACTTTGTTAGGAATTCTTGATTGTGATACAGTGACTTTTGTGATTGTGAGTTTGACGCTCAGTATTCGCACTTCTCTTCTCTTTGTTGTAACATTCAGGCCAGACTTGATTGATATGGAGCTGGTGGAACGCCAGAGTAACCGTGACAACCTGGAGCAGGCGTTTGAGATCGCAGAGTTGCTTGGGGTGACACGACTTCTGGATGCTGAAGGTAGCGTTCGGGGTCGTTTGGTCTGATTTAAAATTTTGTTAAAAAAGTTTTATTTTTATTTGTACACGTTTTTATTGCTGGTTTGTATTTTTTATATTTAAGCCTTTTGCATGTGACTAATATACTCATTTAATAGTTTATTACGGTTGATTAAAAGTCCAACTTATTATACGAGGGGCATTTAATACAAACCGGGACTTGGGATTCAATTTCTTGTGAATGTGGGAGTGAAACTGATCGACATTTACAGAACTTCAAGTACGTTGATGAGACTCTTAGCTGCGATAAAACATGCGAACATTCATCCAGTGGAACGCTTGATCTTTAAAACATTGATGTCACCAACGTATCCGTCTATGGGAACGGTTCATGCAATCATTCGCCAACAACACTTCCAAATTACAGGAACTCGGCTGAGAGTTATTGCAACATCCCCTGTACAGTCCTGACCTCGCTCCAAGCCATTTCCACAAATTTGGGCCTTTAGGAATTCCTGAGAGGCCAGTGTTTCAGATGTGAAGCAGACAGTCCGATCATGGCTCTGGCGTACTGAAAAGAATTTCAGCCTTGATGGTATCCAAGCATTAGTGAAACTCTGGGATAAGTGCGTTAGTGTAGCAGGGGATTATACAGTATAGAGAAATAAAGGGAGTTTTTATTCCCATAACTGTGTTCTGTTATTCTGTACGATCAAAAGTCCCGTTTTGACTTGAATGCTCCTCATAATTATTTATGTTAGTAGTAATAGTACTGTTTTAACAGTTATATGTTTGCTTCCCTGTTTTAAAAAAAGGCAATAATTCCCTTAAACACAGACAGTTTGGATTTCCAAATTCTTGTATTCCGAGTTTTATCGCTGCAGTCTTTTTGCTTTTTATAATCTTGAACAACCTGTCTTTATTAATAATCCATACTCCTTCTACTTTCTTTTCCTTTCGCACCAGATGTGGACGTACCGTCACCGGATGAGAAGTCGGTCATCACCTACGTGTGCTCCATCTATGATGCTTTCCCCAAGATCCCAGAGGGAGGAGAAGGCATCACGCCACAAGTACACCCAACCATCTTCCACACGTTACTTTCGTCACACGGTACGGTCGTTTGATTCTCTCTCACATTTATTCTCTCTTGATTTATTCTCAGGAGGTTGACCAGAGATGGGCGGAGTACCAGTCTCATTTCTCCTCGCTGCTGCAGTGGACAAGGCAGCACACGGCCCTGATGGCCAACAAGAACTTCCCCCAGAACCCAGTGGAGCTCAAGGTATGCTTTTGTCTTTTTATAAGGTTTAAACAACAGATGGATTTCAGGCAAGTAAAAAGCCCAATGAAGATTTTGTGGTTAAATTCCAGTGGTTACCTCAGACACCGGAGAAATTAAAAAAAAAAAAAAAAAACGAAAGCACTACTCAGTCTCTTGAAAGACCAGATGAGATTCATTTTGTTTGAGTGTAAACAGTGACTCACTCAAAGTCATATTTTTACATATGATAATCGACTTTTTTTTTTTTTAATGATTTTTTCTTTTCATCTTTTTCATCACTCAGGCACTTTACAATGAATACGTCCACTTCAAAGAAACAGAGATTCCCACTAAGGAGACGGAGAAGGGGCACGTTGAGCACCTTTACAAGCTGCTGGAGGTGAGCGAGAGGAGAGAAATGAAAAGAATGAACAGAGAACTGCAGCATGCGGTCCGATGAAGCTCTGCAGGAAAATAAATGCTTTATTCATAGAAATCCAGGGATAGAGCAGACTATTATTAGTGCCTTAGTGAAATATGTTTAAAGTCGTTCTCGTTGTGTGTGTGTGTCTGTGTTCTGCTTTAGGTATGGATCGAGTTCGGGCGCCTCAAACTCCCACAGGGGTTGCACCCTAATGACCTGGAGGAGCAGTGGGGGAAACTGATCCTGGAGATGCTGGAGAGAGAGAAGGCACTGCGGCCCGCGGTGGAAAGGTGAAGGACGCTGAGAAATAATCATATAAAGCTTCTTTTCATAAATAAGAGAGGAGCAGAGTTAAATGTGCTCTGCTTTTGCTTTCTGTAAGAATGGTTTCTAACGGCATTTATTTTTTTATTTTTTTATTTCAGACTGGAGTTACTTCTACAGATGGCTAATAAGATTCAGAACATGGCTGTGGACTGTGAGGAGAAACTCACTCTGGCCAAGAACACACTGCAGTCGGTCAGTCACGCAGAGGCGAAACGCCTTCGATTTGCGAAATATTAAATACCCCTTAAGGTTTGCAACCACGGGATGTTTTTGTATTCCAGTATGATAGGTTCTAACTGTACTGCTTTCAGTTCAGGGGCTTTACAGAAATCCCTACAAAAAAAAAAAACAACAACATGAAAACGTTCTCAGACAACATGAGGAAGAAACCTTGAACGGGGCAACCAGACTCAAAATACAGTAGATCCTGTCTTTTGCTACGAGTGTGTTCTTGTTTGTTCAGTATGAGCGTATTGTAAATTGGAGACCTAAACTGGCTTTAGGAAGATCATAATTACTTAATTACACTTGTGGGTGGGGCTTGCAGTAACCAATCAGCTGTGTGTACACAAGTGTAGAATAGAAATTCCCATAACAGCACAGTCAAACAGTTGCAAGACAAATCATCTATGATGGGCGTTCGAGTTAGACTGGGACTTTTGACTTTTGTGCAGAATAACAGAACACACTATATTTATTTCACTATATAATCCCCTTCTACACGGCTGAAACACTGGCCCCCCAGGAACTCCTTTAATGCCGCAAACGTGTGGAAATGGCTTGGAAATGTGAAATAATCCCAGCTGAATACCTGTAATATGCAAATGGTATTCATAAATGATTGACATTACCTACCTCCGAGCCACCTCATCGATCAGGGCCTACGTACGACCTTCTTTAAATAGTTTGCACCATTCAGATGTCTGTCGTTTTTTTTTTCCCCCCTAAGGAACAGGCGTTCCACTCCGCTGAGCGTTTACGGCCGTCTTTAAAACGTTTAAAGTCTTCTGTCAATATCAATCGGTTTTACTCTTTTCATCAACGATAAACTTCATCGCAAGTCCCAGTTTGACTTGAACGGCCCTTGAAATAGGTTATAGCCCAGGTAGGTCCAGCATCACACATCTTTGATCATAAATTAATTAATTAACAGTGCATATTTGTTTACGGCATTCATTTATTTGTTTTTTCTCCAATCAACGGATTTCCGTTTTTTTTTTTTTTATATAGTTTACAATTCAAACCCCCTCAGACAGTGGGCCTTTTTGTTAGGGGTGCTGTAACTACTGTCAGATGGTCAACTAGCCATCTGACCACCAAAACAATGTTAAATCAAACCTTTTGTCTTTGTTAACAGTGGCATCATTGTGCATCAAGCCGATGCAGTGACCTTTACAGGTCCAGAGTTCTGCTAGGTTCTGTTCGGGCCAGTTCTTGCCATAGTGACATAGTGCCAAGTGGACATATACCCCAAGTGTTTGTGTATGACCCTGTGTGTGTATGATTGCAGGACATGTCTCAGCTGGAGAGAGGCGAGCAAGCGCGCTGTGAGCAGGAGCTGGGTGCGTACCTGCAGGACTGCGAGGCTTTGGTCCGCCAAATGCAACTGGACCTGCAAATCCTCCGAGATGAGAAGTATTACCAAGTAGAGCAGCTGGCCTTCAGGTTTGTTGCAAGTTACTGAAAAGTGGGACAGAGCGAATTCTGAATAAGAGTTTCACATATTGTTTTTACATCATGTCAAGATCAGTGCTTTTCTTTTGACATGGCGGATGCTGTTCTTTTTTATTTATTTATTATTCTTAATGCTTTACTGTAGAGTGACACGTCTGCAGGAGGAGCTGGTCTCCCTGCGACTGCAATGCTCCAGCGTTTACAGAAAAGGCCAGTTCCTGTCAGGAGGAATGATGGCAGAGCAAACACAGAGACTCTCCTCTGGGAGCTTGGCCACACTTGGAGCCCAGACATTGCTTGGGGCGGCAGGCGTCATCGCGAACCAGCTCAGACGACCCATGTCTCGCTCCGAGCTGGTGGCCATGTCATCATCGGAGGACGAGGGAAGCCTGCGGTTCATTTACGAGCTTCTGGGATGGGTGGAGGCAACGCAGGTTCGTTCGTATTATACAGTATACAAAGCCCAAATTGATAGATAAGACTAGAAGCCCTGCATTAGGGATGAACAGTGTACTGTACAGTATGTGTTCGTGTGGCAGGAGCTTCTGGAGCGTGCTGAGTGGGGTACCGACCTGCCATCTGTGGATCAGCACCTGCAGGATCACCACACCATCCACACTGCCGTGGAAGACCTGCTGCACAGCCTGAAGGAGGCTCGTAGTTATGAGGTAATACACACACCTACACACACACTGTGTTTCTCACACCTCTCTGACCCCCGTATTGATCGACTCATCTGTGTGCTCTTCCCCCCCCCCCCCCTTCTTTTCAGCCAAGCGTCTCTTCCAATTTCCGAAGCAGTTATTCCGAAACCTTGGCCAAGCTGGAGAACCAGTACTGCAAGCTGCTTGTGAGTGTGTATTTGATTTTGATGACACTGCGATGCATGTCAGTTCTTATCAGTGTGTGACCAGCAGGGTTACAGAGAGGCTGCGTACTCGCACACACTTTTTTTTTTTTTTTCAGATCAGTGAAGTCTCTAGAGCCAAGTATTTCAATTTTGATAGGGTTCAGAGAGGGTTCAACCTGTCGTAGGGATTGTATGTGCGTGTAGGTGGGGAAGCATGAAACCAGAGTTTGTGAATGATATCTGTTGCTGCAGGAGCGTTCGTCATGGCGACTGCGTTGCCTGGAGAGCTTACGGGCGTTTGTGTCACAATGCACTGAAGAGCTTATCTGGCTCAACGAGAAGGAAGAGGAGGAGCTGGCCTTCGACTGGAGTGAGAACAACACCAACATGGCTGCAAAGAGAGAACAGTATGCTGTAAGTGACAGTAACAGAATGATTGTATATACTGTACAGTACATACAGTGCAAAAGCAGCATAGTGCAGTTCTCCAGTATCCTTTGTACCTCCATCCGCAGTAACCGAGCGTATCCGCCTTAACCAAAAACAAAAATTGTCAACTTCTGTCCCTGTCCTGTTTTTTCTTTTCAAACTTGCATCCATGTTTAATAATCTGTCAACTATCAAGTTCTATACAACTTACAAACACTCAAGCAGCAAATACCTGCAGTTATTGAGGAGGAAATCCATCCATGTGGGTTTGGATTACACATTCTATGAACTATACAGACACAAATCCTTCCTCCTGAAAAAAAGTAGCTCCGACGTGTTTGAGATCATGAATCCATGAAAGTCTGTTTTTTTTGTTTGTTTGTTTGTTTGTTTGTTTTTTTAAACCCCGGCGAATGGACACTCATCATCCACATAACATCCAAAGAATGTGCTATCTGCCCCTGTCCACATATGTAAACTCATAGACACATAGAATTGTCCAATGTGGCTCTAAATGGCAATGGAGACTGAGTAACATAACGTCATGGCTCAGGATAATTGGGCTTTAAAAGTTAGGCCTACAGAATTCGGCCCAAGCCCGACAAGTACATGTTGATTGACTTCTTTTTAGAAGCCCAAACCCGTTTACAGCCCGACATTCCAATGTGTGCACACACACAGCTTTTGCCAAAATGAGTCATTTATACATAACGTATACAGTATGTATACCTCAACATCCCTCTTCGCATCTTTCCCGCGCTAATCGAAACGCATCCCATGACCACTCATTTACCACCCGAGCCGGTGTAAAATGATAGAAATTCAGCCCGAACCCGTCGGGCAAAGATCTTTAGCTTTACTCCTGATGCTTTTCTGTTGCACTTCCTCTGAACACATGGTAGTGTTTTACCAAAATGTGTGTTGCATAAAGTTTTACTGTTGCCCCATAATACCTTTAACTAGCGAGGTTTTCTGATCTGGTCTCTATACAGGAAAAAGTGTTTTGCTCATTTATGGTGATCACACGCAGACTAGATGGAGATGAAGTTGAGAATCCTGTTAATATTCCTGTTAATAGTGACAATTAGCGGAAAAGATAAAAGCCTAATCTCTGTACTGTAGTTTGTTATTCCTGTAGTAGATTGCTACTTCATTGAATTTCTGTCTTAATTTTGTAGGAATTGAGGGCAGAGCTGGAGGAAAAACAGGAAGTGATTCGCTCTCTACAGGAAACAGCTGACCAGCTGTGCCAGGAGAACCACCCAGCCAAGCAGACTGTAGAGGTGAGCTGCTAATCAGCGATAAAAAATGCAATCATGTTTATGATCGAAGCCTCACATCTGTATTAGTGTACATTAAATGAATACAGATGGAATTAAACTTTCTGTAGAGTATTGCTATTATTAGCTATTATTAGATACTAATAATGCTTGCTCTCTGATCACAGGCCTACAGAGCTGCCCTGCAGACACAGTGGCAGTGGGTTGGACAGCTGTGTTTATGCGTGGAGCAACATCTCAAGGACAACACTGCCTATTTTCAGGTACCGTCCGTCCTCAGAAAATGCTTTTTTTTTTTTTTTTTAATCAATAAAACGGTGTTGTAACGATGCCGGTTCCGTTCCCAGTTCATGAGTGATGCCCGAGAATGTGAGACGTACCTGCGACAGCTTCAGGATACCATCAAGCGGCAGTACACGTGTGACCAAAACAGCCGACTCGGCAAACTAGAGGACCTCCTGCAGGACTCTATGGTAAGCGCATTGTGTCTCATTACACACGGACAAGCGCATACAGTGATCTATTGGACTGAATAATGCTCAGCAGTTGGCACAGTGGGAAAGCAGGGCACACAGACATGGGCAAACAAAGCAGGGCGCACATACCGTACAGTACCAGTTCCTTCATGATCATTCCTCCACGACGTTGCTAGCTCCTTTGAGTGCATGTTTCCATCCCTTTAGGTCATTTTCAGCTTGGGTCACGTCCACCTTTGGTACTGATCACTACGTTTTCTTCTGCATGAGACACTTCCTCCAGAGTCGTCTGGTGGGTTAGTCATCTCCAAATCATTACAGCCTACATCTCTGAACTTTGTCCTCGATTGTGGGTGGCTCGCAATTTCTTAGTCTAATGGTCTCACGGAGGGGAAACTCTCAGCAATAATTAATGCACTTGTTTTGTCAAATATTGTCCAAAAATTTGCAGCGAACACGTACATGTCCTTCCTCTGAGGTAATCTCATCCAGACGCTAACTAAGCACCATAAGGAAAATGTGTGGGATGTTTATTAATCATGTTGACTTGTATGCATTGGTAAGCTTATGCACTCGTTGCTGGCTTAGACTTGTTGCTATTAGAATAGAAGCATGTCGTTGAGACATCTTCAGTCTCTGTATCCGAGCAGAGATCTCACCGGGGTCTCACAGATTCCTTTAATTCAACATGCGTCCGACAGATGCTTCGGCACAGCTGTTTCTAATCTGCTCTTTGGAAGAAATAACACATTGGTTGTTTCTGACTGATTTCCAGAAATAGTTTCATACTGCTTCATGACTCTCACATCTGTGTGGTAAAGGCACATCCCGGCATTTGCCCACCAGTCAACAGTACAAGCTCTGCCCCAGGATTACTTCCCAGCAATCCTTTAAAAAAAATAAAAATAAAAAGGACTTGTAAAATTCCAGACCGGTGTGTAATGCCATTAGCACTGCCTCGATCTGTCTCTGCTTCTCCAGCCAGAGCCGGCGCTGTAATGAATCCCTAATGAACCCCCCCCCCCCCAAACTCCAGAGAAAGGATTAGAATTTTGCTCATTATTATTTATACTGGTGCCCAGCTGAGATGCTAATCACAGAGACAAAATCCTCCACTAATATTAGCACAGGGATCACTCATGGACTGTGACCTTTTTGGCGATGGCAGCCATTAATTTAGATTCTTGGAATAGAAATGTAGTGTGGTTTCTTATACTGTAATTGTAGGGACATTGACTATTTTTTCTTCCGTCAAGGGATCTCTACAAACTGTAATAATGATAGAGATGATACTCAATTTTTAATAGAAAACTGGACAAATTTTTATTTCTCTCACTGTAGGTTGACGACATATTTGTCAGACAAAAAAGAGCAATGTATTGTAGCCATGCTGCGTATATACTGTGTGTATGTATATGGCATACAAGCAGATGGTAGATTTTGGTCTGTAGGATAAAATTGAATCACATCAATTTTCATATACACATCCACATTTTGGAGGCTCATAAATTATGGAACAAACATTTAAAGGCATGCCTTTAATACTCGGATTTTAATACTCCCCCCCCATCTCGCTTTTTAAGTTTCACAACAAACACACACACAACGGAAACACTGTTTTACCGGGGGGAAAAAAAATCTGTCTAATGACACTCGCGTGAGTGCAGACTAACGGAATCACTGCTGTAAAGTAAAAAAAACACAAAAAAGCCAGGGAGGGGGGTGTAAAGGCGAGAGAGAGTGTGTGTGTGTCGGTGTCAAAAAACTCGGCACTCGTAAACCAAGACATGCTCGTTTTTCAAGTCAAAATGTATTAAAAATCTTTGCTCGTCTTGCGGAACACTCGTAAACCAAGTTACGCGCAATCCGAGGTTCCACTGTACGTACATTTGCATACAGTAACTTAACTGTATTTTAAAACATACGGTACTGAGTCTTGATCCGTCCCTCATTTTTTAATTGTGCTTCCAAAGAGCCACACTTTATTTTTTGTATTTTTTTAATGTAGTCTTGAGGAATAATTCTCCAGGCTTTGTGGAGGACTTTTTTGGCTCTCGTTTTGGGTTCTCATTTTCATCTCAGTCCCTGTACCTCACCCGTTTCAAAGGAATCCTTTTTTGTTTGTTAAGCCACCTAGGAATGTGACGTACAGTAGAAATCATTATAAGGGGTAGCATAGTGGTTAAGGCATCGGAGAACTGTTCAAATGGTCCACGGTTCAAACACCACCACCAAGTTGCCACTATGGGGCATTGAGCAAGGTCCTGAACTCTCAACTGCTCAGAGGTATAACGAGATATAAAATGTAAGTCGCTCTGGATATAAGCATCTGCCAAATGCTGGAAATGTAAAAAAAAAAAAAAAACTTAACAAACAGCTACAAATGATGACAGATGATCAGGCCGGTGATTAGTATACTGATGATGCTGACTGCTGAGTGGTTGGAACAGACGTGAGGGGAAAATTATCTTTCTGCAGAGGTTGTTACATAAACAGCCAGTTATTAAATTTCTATCTTTTCCCATTTTGAAATGTAATTATAGTTCCTTTAACATAAAGAAATAAGGGGCGGTTCAGGACTTTTGAATCGTTGGTTAAAATGTAGACTTTAGCGTAATAATTTATGAAAGGTTGGCTGAGACTCGATTGTTTTCTACAGGAGGAGAAGGAGCAGCTGATCAAGTATCGTAGTTCGGTGGCCAGCCTGGTAGGACGGGCCAAGACTGTGGTCCAGCTTCTCCCGCGTAGTGCCGACTACCTTCTGAGTACCACCACGCCCATCCGCGGCATCTGTGACTACAAACAAATAGAGGTATGACCCATATAAATGATGCACTCCTACAGTACTTACACGCCCCCTCAGCTCTGTGTGGAACCTTTTCTCTGAACCGTTTTCTCTTTGAGTTTCTTTTAATGGCTGATTTCCATTCTGCCTTGCTCAGGCCATACCCTTAAACCCTTTTGTTGTTATCCAGATGAATCAATTGCACCTCAATGGAATCAAACTCATGGTATCTCACAAACGTTTAACTTATTAGAAAACCCAGGGCAGAATTATTCTAGCACATCGTTCCCAGCTCATCGCTTACCTACATTTCTTGCCATCCTGTCGAAGTCTAACACTGGTGGACAAATGGTGGGCTACAGATTTTCAGCAGTGGGTGAAATAACATTTGTATCTGTCAGGTCTAGTGTGACGGTTTATGAAAGTATTTTCACTAGCAATGGTAAAGCATAGATAGATTTACAATACATATACATATAAATTTTTTTTTTTTTTTTTTTAATGTCCCAATGATTTGCATACCTGTACTACAACATTTCCCCCCTTTAATTTCTCTCTAATTTGGCCGTACCCCTTCTACCCCCTGCCTACCAAACTCCCCTGGGTGAAGGCTAACATCTGCATTCTCTGAGCCACAAAATGCCAGTTTTCCTCATCTGCTCATCCTATATCGACTCTATTCTGCATACCGGAGCTCATAGACACATTTTCTAGCTGACGGTGGCGAAACAGGCACACCGTCCCTGCCATCATGAGTGTACGGCCGATTTTGCTGCTTTGTCGCCGTTCATGGAAATCTGTGACACTCAGTCACCTGACAATAAGCAGAATTTGTGTATAAGGACGAATGTAGAAATCATTGGATGTCTTTTGAGACACTGTTATGTTGTTCATTTATTTGGAAACGTAATGTAATTAAATAAATATGTGCTAATAAAACCTTCCTTCCTTAAATTGCATAATGAATTGGGTTTGGATTTTCTAAATCAAGGGGCAAAAATTATCAAGGAAAAGAATCAAATGGGGATTTTCGTTGGCTTTGAAGATAAGGCAGTGTGTGTGTTTGTGTGTGCGCGTGTGTGTGTGTGTGTGCGCATGCATCTGATCGGTCATAAATGTTTTTCAATCAGGCTGGCATTTACCAGACTCTAAGCCATTTGCAGGGTATTAAAAATGCCCCAAATTAATCTTTGTCCTCCCTTTCCCTTCCCTTGCTTTCACCTCCCTTTCTCTTTGATCCCTCCTCCCCCCCGTCCCTCCTATTTTTCCCCCCCATACTTTCTTTCCCCCTCTTCATTTTCCTTCTGTGTCTGCGGGGCTGGCAAGGCCAACTCTCAGGTACTACTACTACTCATCACTCCTTCCTCTGGCCTGTGCTCTTTGCCCTGGCTCTGTACACACTGTCTGAATCCAGCACAGTTACAGTAATAATCCTGCTTTGCCTCCAGCCTCCCAGTCACGATCACACAGCAGCATTAGATCCACTGTCTTAAACACTCGCTTATTCTTCACAAAGCAATTACAGTGTCTTAGTTGTAATTGCGAGTCAGTAATTATGAGTCATCGTAGTCGGAAAACATCCTCTAGCATGCAGATCATGGGCCATCAGCTGCAAAATGGGGGCGAGCATTGTGACACTACGGCGTTTTAGTGATCTGAGAATAGTGTTTGTGTGTGTGTATGTGTGTGTCAACCACGGTCATAGACGTATGGTAGTGTATGTACTGTAAGACAGACGACAGAAATCAGGTTAAAATGGGATTCATGAATTCATATCAGGAAACCAGACACAAAAATAACATTCATCATATAACCCTTCAGTTACCCGTCTGACCTCCGTTAGCGTTAACATTTCATTTCTTTTCTCATTTGTTAAACATGATCTGTTGCACATGTTTTAATTATTCTCCACATTTTTCATTTATGCTTTTTTAAATTTTATTTATTATTTAAATTTTTTTAAACTTCCTTACCTACGTCCTCCTTCCTCTTCCCCCCCCCCCCCCCCCCATCTATCCATTTCTCTCCTTCTGTCGCTCTCAATTTCGCTCTTAGATCACGGTCAGTAAAGGAGAAGAGTGTGTGTTAGAAGATAACTCGCAGAGGACAAAGTGGAAGATCATTAGTCCGACAGGAAATGAGGCCATGGTGCCATCGGTGTGCTTCACAGTCCCGCCACCCAACCAGGAGGCTATTGACACTGCCAGCAGGTAAACACACTTATAGATACTGTACGGGCTGTGATCAAAATGGCATGTTGTGCATAAATGTTTCCTAAAGGCATGCTGCTGCTTTCAGTCATCGTGTCAGATATTTTTTGTCGTCATCTTTCATGATAAATTCGATTAGATTAGATTCGACGTTATTGTCATTGTGCAAAATGCATGCACAAAGCCAATTAAATGCATTTAGCATCTAATTAGATGTGCATAAGTGGCTCAGTTTCCAGGTTATTATACATTAATTTAATTGTTGTCAGATTGCACAACTTCAAACTATTCTAAAACAACAGTTTTAATGTTTGCCAAAAGGTTTAGTGAATTGCACGGCCTGGTTTGTGCTAATGAAGCACTCATTGTGTTTGGTTTTGTTTGTTTGGTTTTTCATGAAGAACGGAGCAGCTGTACCAGAACGTGATGTCTTTATGGCACCAGCTGCACATGAATATGAAGAGTGTGGTGTCCTGGCACTATCTGCAGAAGGACATCAGCAACATCTCTTCCTGGACTTTGGACACGGTCAGTATTTTTTAACTGCAATTCAGTCATCGTGCTCCCTTTTTCAGAGGATGTGCCCTGACTGAGTATTTCCGTTTGGTTTGTTTAGATGCGCCTCCAGTCTCCGTCTGAAAGACAGCAGGCTCTGGATCACCTGGATGCCCACCTGGCTGATTTTCTGGAGGACAGCCAAGAGAGTGCCTTGTTTACGGCGGCCGAGAGGCGCGAGCTCGAGCAGCGTGCTCAGAACTGCCACGAGCACTGCCAAGCACTACTGATCTCCATGGAGACGGGTAAATGGAAACTAGACGTACCGGTGTCAGAAACTAGATCTGGATATGCACTAGACAGGATAAGTGATGGGCAGTTGGGGTAACTGTGTATTATAAATACTTAGTTTCTTGTTCTCCTCATTCTTGGTGGGTTTTCTACAGGTACTCTGGTTTCCTCTCAAAGTTAAAAGACACGCAGAGTAGCCTAACTCATGTTTCCGATTTGCCCATATTGAGTGAGTGTTCTTGTGCAGTGTACCCACCTAATGTCCCAAGTCTCTCAGCATGGACTCCATGCCCTTTGTGACCGTGTACAGAATAAGTGGTATAGAGAATAAATGACTGAGAGAGAGCGTGAGTGCTTTTCCAGTACTTAAATAAAAAACATGACAGCACAGACTTACTAACGGCACCAAGTCAATGACACAAATTTTCATTCTTTTATTATGTCACAAACTAGACAGCCAGTTAAACAAAATTATAACCAAGCAAGCATGGTTCAAGAACCACATCATGGTTTTTTTTTTTTCCCAGCTTTTTATTATAGTTATTTAATGGTAGAAATTAATAATAAGGAAAGTATTATGTAAGATATATTTTTAGGTAAAATCTGTATAATTTATCATACATCATCATCAACAGCTTTACTCCACTATATTACTGATTATTAGGGCCCAAGCATGTCGTCACAGAGTGTGAGGGCCCTCTTGTTCTTCTACGGATTATTATTTTTTTAACATCTTGGGCTTTTTAGGGTCCTAACATGCACAAAATCTCATGAAAGTTGGCAGACAGGTTGGAATCTGCTGCCATTAGGATGCCAGAGAGTCTGGACCTCGGGTGTGGCATGGGGCCCTCACATCAGATTTTGCTGCGTAGCTTGATCTGAACAACACACATGAGCTGAACTACTTACACGTGACATTGCGTGACGTGACATTGCGTGACATCGTAGTGTGATGTTTTTTCCAGCATCTGGGTATTTTGGAGGTCTAAGCATAAAGTTCCTTGGGTGCTTTCTGGCGATGGAACAGAGTGCTTGGGCCTGTTTATTGTTGCTTGCAACTATATTTAGAGTTAGTTTTAACTGTAGAAATATTTTTCTCATAATTGTAAAAAAGTTTTAAATCATTATTGGTTTAGAAATGATCAGTTCACTCTGTCAGCCTAAATATTTTTTTTCTTATATATATATATATATATATATATATATATATATATACACACACACACACACACACACACACACACACACTCTGTATATAACACCCATCCAATTTTTTCATATCCTTATGTATATTATAAACAGCAGTCCCTTTTACATGTCAGACAAAATGGAAAAACTGAGCATCTACAGTAAATAGTAAGTGAGGTCGTTCTCCATTAGCATTTGACCAGAAGGCCACTGCTTCTTAGCAATAGTTCTCATGTTGTTTATATTGTTTCTCTGATCCTTTTAGTGGAGAAGGATGAGTCTGTATCACGCTCCTACCTCTCCGAGCTGCAGAGCATAAAGTCTCACCTGCAGGAGGCCGAGCAGAAGCTGATGAGTGGCATGCAGACTCCGCCGTCTAGTGGGCTGTCAGGAGAAGGTGCAGGTGCAGCCGTTCATATTGCGGAGCAAGAGGTATACAAAAACAGATTTAACAGCGCCATCTACTGTCCTCAAAATTCTCTGCTGTTTCTTTGATCCTTTCGGTCTCATACATGACTGAATGTACAACGCTGTTAAATTTATGCTGCAGAAGCTGCAACAGCATCTGAAAAATCTGCAGTCAGACCTGGGTGACGTGTCTCGGCGCTGTGTGAGCTTCTTCGAGGAGAAGCCCTCTTCTTCCAACGTGCCTGTGCTTCGATCCGAGCTCAATCTAGCTGTGGAGAAAATTGAGCGACTCAACTCGCTGTCCTCTGTCTACTTGCACAAGTCAGTGAATACGCGATCGCCCATCACATTTCTTTTACTCACACACAGTCAGTCCTCTCACTGTCCCGCCGTTTCCGTCAGGTTGAAAACCGTAGACGTGCTGATGAGAAGTTTACAGGCCGCGGAGAGTCTGGTGAAGAAGTACGAGGGACGATTGAGCGAGGAGGACATAGTACCTGCCGATACCACTGCCATCCAGGCACTGAAAGAACAGATAAGGGTGAGCTGCACCAGCATACAGTACACACACTCTCACCTGTTAGTTCTTTGTTCTCTGGTTCTCTTTTCCACATACATTACAACTGTAATTCACACTGCGTGGGTAGCAGTGTGTCCTTGTTCATCTGCAGCTTGTTCATAATAATACTGGAAGACTTAGTATTACATTAATGGAGCCCAGTAAATGGTTTTAATTAATTAAATTAGGGCTTTTGTAATTAATGTAATTACGCTAATTAGGGTTCGGATACTGCTTCATTTAGCAGTTAGCTGCTCTCCCTATCTTGGTTTAAACAGATTTTGAAATCTGGGTAAATTTTTTAAATTATGAACTTATTTATCAGGCGGCACTGATGCCTTGCACCTCCAAAGTTCCCCGGCCAGGCTCGATTCCGGTCTCTGTCTGCATGGAGTTTGCTTGTTCTCCCCGTGCTTGGTGGGTTTCCTCCGGGTACTCCGGTTTCCTCCCGAAGACCTGCAGATTATGCTAATTGGCGTTCCCAAATTGGCTGTAGTGTGTGAATGAGTGTGTGGATGTGTGTGCCCTGCGATGGATTGGCACCCTGTTCAGGGTGTACCCCGCTTTGTGTCCGGCCATGGATACAATATGTCCCCCCCCAACCCTGAATACAGGATAAAGCGGTATAGACGATGAGTAAGAGTGAGACTTATTTATCGTCTAGGACCCCAGCTCTAAAAAACTGGGGACCTAAGTAATAAATATGTCTATAATTTAAAATTAAAATGTGTTCATGGGGCTGGCTTTGTGCAGGGCATTGTCATGCTGGAACAGATTTACTTCTAGTTAAGGAAAATCTTAATGCTACCGAATTCCAGACAGGTTGCATTCTTCCAGCTATGCGGTTTGGGTTTGGGGAAGGCACACACATGAGTAATAGTCACATACAGTATCCACGTGATTTTGGGAATTATCCATATTCCTTGTCACTACATACTGTGTAACATTTTTTACCTTTTATACTAGGCATCAGTAAATAGTCTTGTTAATAGGTATCCCCTATGAGATCTTTTTTGCCGTGTCTTTTCCTGACGTCAGTCAACTTTTCATCCCAAATTGTACAGTGTTCGTTCCTATGAGCGACCAGTGTTACCCGAGAAAAAGGAAAGCTGCTGTCGTCTTAAATATCACAAGAACATCAATGTTTTCTTTCCCACAATATGTGCAAAAGGTGCATATCTGCGTCATGACTACTCAGGATATTGTGCCCTTGCCATGTTTTATATATTTTCCACAAACCCAAGCCAATTTATGAAGTCTCAAGTAATGAATTGGAACACGGCATGTGTAAATGTTTTTATTGCACAAAGCGAACGAAAAAAACCTCCATTTTCGTCATTCCGGCATGCACATTTTGATATTTCCCAAACCCCCATAAATTAGAAAGCAAGTTCATCCTTTTACATGACATTCTTACTTTTCTGTAAATTTATTGGCTGGATTTGTTTGTCTTAGTTCAGGGATCTCTTTTGTATTGATGTCCTGTATATCAATAAATTTGACTAAAATATGATTCACAAATAATCCAGATGTTGGACTCCAATTTGCTAAATGAGACCAATTTTTGAACATTATCAAGGATTATTAATAAATTGGTGATTGGTCCTGGCTGTAATGGGAATGCCTATTGGTCAGTGAGTTAGTTTTAGTTGGACTTGCTGTATAATAGTTTTTTAGGAAGGCAGTTGTCTACAGTGTCTCTAACTGTTTCCTACTTGCTTTTTCAGAAATGGAATTCAGAGGTGAAGGAGCAGGACCACATCTTCCAGTCGCTGAGCTCGGAGGTGCAGCGGGCACGCGAAGCGGGCACCCAACTCCATCAGCTGCACTCCGAGCGCAGTCCTGAGCTGGAGCGCTATCAGGAGAAAGCTCAGCAACTCACTGAGAGATGGAGTGGCGTATGCAGGCAAATGGAGACGCGGTGAGCTCTCAGGGATTGCTGGCTTAATGGGATGCGGATGAGATTGGTTAGCACCAATAATAAATAATAATAAATGTGTTTCTCGTAGGCAATCTGATCTGGAGATGATAGGCTCAGTGCTCCAGCAGTACAGGGATGGTCACTCTGGTCTTATACGCTGGATCGAAGAGACCACAGAGAAACAGGAGAACACTCAACCCAAGCAGACTGACAGTAAAGCCCTGTCTGAGCAGCTCGCCCAGCAGACGGTGGGTCACAGCCCCGGGAGGTGGTTTTTAACTTAAGTGTATTTCAGCCCTGAGAAGTGGTTTTTACCTGGAATGTGTTTCATCTAGACCTAATGCTCTGTGTACCCCCACAGGCTTTGGTGGCTGAGATTGAACAGAACCAAGGAAAACTGGACGAGTGCCAGACCTACTCTAAACACTATTGCACTGCTGTCAAAGTAAGAGCTCATTCAGAACAGATTGACTCGACCGGGCTACTGTAGACTCGGCTTGTTTTGGCAGGACTCTGGGATTTTTTCTTTTTTTTTTTTTATCAAAATATATGCAAATAACATTTGTCTGACAGTGTAGTGTGCCTCCCTGTTTTCCATCAGGACTATGAACTGCAGCTGATGACATTTCGAGCCTTCGTGGAATCGACTCAGAAGTCTCCAGTGAAAAGGAGGAGGATGCATTCTTCATCAGACGCCATAACACAAGAGGTACGAGAGGATAAAAGGAATGGGATTAGTTTATGGAATTTGCGAATTCAAGCGGTGCAATGGTTTATAACTGAGATCAAAGCCTGTGGTTCTGGAGTCGGTTATGTATACATAAAATTTGTTGTCAAAGTAATATTATTTACAGTACAAGATTGTTTTTATAGTGTTTTATTTATCAGTTAACATTCAGTGATGTTAATGATCATACTATGAAAGGGTACATGCTTCAGTTCTCTTTAATTTTTCACTGTACGAGAATTTGCTAATATTATAATTGATAATAAAAGTAAAAATAATAAGAATTATTTTTTTTAATTATTATTACTTTTAAATAGTATTAAATGTCATTTTATTTATTTCTAAATATTTATCTGATATTTATGATGATTAGAATAGACTGAGTTTATTATTATTATTATTATTATTATTATTATTATACATGTGTGTGTACAAATTGTTGCATAATTTGTATTGTTTAGCCCACACACAAAAATTATTTAAGTTATAATTTTAGTTGCACTGCATGGATTGCTTTAATTTAATTACTATGCTCATATAGTGACAGTATGGATTTTTGAATCTTAAACTGCCCCAACAATATTATTCTTATTAAATATTTATAGAACGTAATTCCCACATTTCTTCAGAGAGGGGTAGTAACGAGTTACATTTACTCAAAAGTTGAATGTAACTCGTTTCCGCATCTTTCTCTAATTTTGCAGAATGGCCATAAATCCATGCTGCTTATAGTGGGATCTTGCTTTTTTCAGTTTGTGCGATTAAATATCAACTTTAATTGACATATGTTATTTTAACGGTCTATGAATATATAAGCATATTTCGGTACAGTATCGCCAACACACGTGTTGTAAATTTTGATGCATCCCAAAAAATATAATGCTCCCTGCCATCATATACAAAGCATATTTCGCACATATACAGTATATACACAAATATATAATTATTATAAATTCTACGAATTTCTGCATTGCAATTGAAACAGTTACTCAGTAGTCTTGAGTAGTCTTCACCGAATCCTTTTTTACTCTTACTTGAGGAATATTTTGGATGACTACTTTTTACTCCTGCTTCAGTAATAATATTTTGAAGTACAGCTCTGAGTACATTTTCTGGCTACTCTACTCTACACACCTCTTATTTGGCCCACAAGCAGTGGATTTATCCAAACCATGTCGTTTTGTTGTTGTTTTTTTGTTCCTGCAGTTCATGGATCTTCGCACCCGGTACACAGCTCTGGTGACGCTGACAACACAACATGTCAAGTACATCAGTGATGCACTGCGGAGACTTGAGGAAGAAGAGGTCTGACCTAAAGCTAGACAAGGTGTCACTTTGTTTTTGTAAGGTATTTGCACATTTTGGAATGCAATGCTTGCTCTTGTCTTGCAGAAACAAGTCGAGGAGGAGAGACAAGCCAGAGTGGGTCAGGTCTCAGATCTGCTCGGTTGGGTTAAGGGCCTTCAGGACAGAGCTGCTGGACCGGCTCAGACATCGCTTGCTGCACAGCAGGTATGAAGAGATCACCCGGTTTAACCCGAGCATTGACACACTTAAAGTAAACTGTGATTTTATAGGTATGGTTTTATAGATTTTGATGAACCTTTTTCTTATTCAGGCAATCAGTGAGCAGTTAGCCTCGAAAAAAGAAGAAGTTGCTGAAGCAATCAGAAGCACAGAAGCCTTCCTTCGTTCCAAACAAGCCAGCAAGTGAGTGCAGTACTCGTACTTATACAGCACGTATTATGGTAAAAAATAATATATATATATATATGCTCGTAGAACCTTGGATTATGAGCATAATTCATGTTCCTAAACACTCATAAACCAAATCATCATTTCCCATAAGAAATAATGAAAACTCAAATTATACGTTCCACAGCCCCAAAAAATAAATACATAAAAATAATTAATACTATCTATAAAATGAAAATAAAACAAATGAATCTGCACTTTACCTTTAAAAAAAAAAGTACAAATAAATTCCGACAGATAAGTGTTTCCGTTGGTGCGTGCAGGCGCCGTGTGTGTTTGTGTGTGTGTTTGTGTGTGTGTTTGTGTGTGTGTGTGTGTGTGTGTGTGTGTGTGTTTAAGCCCCTTCCCTCGCCTCGTTTTACACAGTAACACTCCTCCTCCCTCTCCCCACCTCGCTTTTTAAGTTTCACAACAAACACACACAGGAGTGTGATTTTCAGTTAAATAACACAATGTCGCAAAGCACTTGTTAAAAGAAAAAAAAAAGAGATTTAAATCCCTATTGAACAAGCCAGACAGGATGGTGATAGAAAAAAGGTTCTGAGATGATATGCATAAAAGTCATGTTCACTAAGAGGTTATTGTGAATAAGAGTCATGGAATGAGCAGAATACCTTCTTTATGGTCACCAT
The DNA here is from genome assembly GCA_030347435.1 of Clarias fuscus. Taxonomy (NCBI): domain Eukaryota; kingdom Metazoa; phylum Chordata; class Actinopteri; order Siluriformes; family Clariidae; genus Clarias; species Clarias fuscus. The sequence continues at coordinate 28,118,546 of CM059215.1, read as the reverse complement.
AGCAATACTTGGGTTTAAGCCTGCAGTATACACGTGACATTACGTGGTCTTATCTGCGCAGAACCAGACTGGCTGCAGGTTTTCACCCCAACAGGAAACGAAACTACTATGGAATCATATGTGACCTGTTTAGAAAGAATAAAACCTGCAGCCACACTGTAGTTAAAACCAAAGACTGCTGTTCTGGACACGTTCAAGCAAACACACATTTTATACTGACTTACCCCATTGTCCCATAGATTGTCCCCTGCAGAGCGTACCCAAGTTACATCACACCTGGATGAATTGAAATCCACCTACAGTGAGCTGTGCGACCGCTCCGCATCTCAGCTTCAACAGCTCGAACAACAGCTGGCCAAAGAGGAGAAACGAAAGGTAGACTTAAAGGGTTAAGGCGAGTGCTCGCTTTGGAGCTCTAAAAGCCAAATGTATCGCTTGCGTTGAAACAGTGCTTATGATGCATTGCTTTAAATGGTTGTCCTACAATAAGTTACAATTTTTTTAAAGGACATTATGGAGCATTGTGTGCGAGACTGTGCGAGTGCTACGTGTGCTGCATGTTCGTGTGTTGCTTTTCACTTGTGTTTTTGACATCCATCACCACCTCCATAAATCTCACAGGTTTGCTTCAACATAACATTTTTAATAGCATGGAGTGAAATCCTAACATATAATTCACAACATGCTTGTAATCATGTCATCATCATCATCATCATCAAACATCTGCTTATTGCTACTTACTGGCCAAGAGATCTAAAGAAGTAGCAATGAATAGTTTTTATAGTTTTACACAGACATCTTCAAAGTTCATTCCCTGTAGTTTCCATTGCACATGTAATTATTCATGATTATTTTTACATCATAGATGTGAACATTGTCATTGTGAAAATCATAGGTACACGTACCTGTATACATTTTAGACATGCATCTTTAGCTGCAAATATTACATACTGTATATTACATAATTTTATGTGTGTGTGCGCAGTGATCTTTGTATGTCTGCTTGTGCGCGCGTGTTTAAAAGAGTGAGTTAATGAAATATGGTGCAAATAGGTATAAATGTATTATTACAAAAGGTTACCTAAATATCAGACATTTCATAGGGAATAATGTAAAGGCCAGCTACGCTTACTTCTGTCTGTTTGAGCATGATGTGTCCAGATCACAAAGCATTTATGTGTGTGTGTGTTTGTATGTATGTATGTATGTATGTATGTATGCGATATTGCCTTTGTCTGTGTCTTTAAAAACAGTAATATTGTGTGACTTAATCAGCATTTTGCTTTAAAATCACTAACAGCTGCCAGAAAATATCTGAGTCAGATTAGAAAATGTTTAAAGATAAGTTCCGGTCATTTCCGGGTTTTTTTTTTGTTTTTTTTTTCATAGAAGTTTCTCATAGCACAGAAAACACATTTACAGTTTACTGTCAAATACAGTACTAAGCTAATGATCAAGGAATTCTATCCAGGCCCAATAATGAAACAGATTATCTTGGAGATTAATTGATAGGACGGTAGTATAAGATCAGAAGTGGCTAGGAAAGTCAGATAGTAGATAGTCAGTGCTGGCAGTGTCTCAGGCAGATGGAGTGTGGCATGCAGAACGCTAACATCCAGCTTCTCACCTTGTTGCACCTCAAACTGCCGAGCCGTCGGCCTATCTGTTTGTGTGCGTGTATGGACCCCCTCCATACGGTAAGTAGTGCTTGCTTTCTCTCTTACCGTTGGCTTAGTTCTCAGCTGCTTTTTTCTCTTCACTCTTTTTGCTGTACATAAAGAAAACTATTGTAAATTTCCACAGTAGTTATCTTGTTTTTTGCTTTAGTATGTTTATGCATCATTGTTGCTATAAAACAAATCTTGATGTTTCCTAGTTGCTTTTTTTTTTTTTTTTTTTTTTAATTCAATGTCAGTCCAGCTAGGCAAAATTGCCATTAATTGAATCATATTTTAGTTAACTAGTACTGAATACCAACTTGTATTACATTGGCATGCTTGGTATGTGGGTCTTTTCTAAACCCTTCACTTGCTTAGTTATAATTTTTAAAAATAAACCCTATTTTTGTAATATAATCATACTTAAACAGTATATCTCCTTTTCCAGGGACGAGAATCCATCGCCGGAGTAATTGATCTCGGTACTGTGGAAACCTTCCCAGTTTTCCAGTCAGCACAGAGAGGACTTATCGACCAAGACACGTGCTATGTGCTGCTGGAGGCACAGCTTGTTAGGGGTGGTCTATTGCATCCTGATTCCGCTCAGGGTTTTTCCTTAGAAGAAGGTTTCGCCTCTGGTCTGATCGATAGCCGTATCCACCAGTCACTATCAGGAATAGAAGATGCCCTTCATCTTGTCCAAAGTTCACAATTCACAAAGAGCCACAACATACCAGTTGCTGCTGCTATTGAAGCAGGCTACATAACTGAACAAATTGGGTTTCGTATCTTGGAGCTGCAGGTGAGCACAGGAGGCTTTTGGGACGACACCAGAGACGAAATCCTTAGTCTTGAAACTGCTAAAGACAAAGGTCTCATCTCTGCGAACGTTTACAATAAATTACACGACCGTCTTGATAGGCAAGAACTTATCGATCCTAATACAGCTGAAAAACTCAGTCTGTCTGAGTTTTATCAGCGATGTATTTTGAATCAGGAGACTGGTCTGCGTCTACTGCCAGTCAATCAGCAGTCAAGGGGAACAATCTGCTTACGATCTGGTATAAAGGTAGGCATTTTCCGGGCAGTCCAAGAGGGTCTGATTGACCGGCAAGTCACTATTAGACTCCTGGAGGCTCAGCTGTTTGCAGGTGGCATCACCGATCCTCGCACTGGTCACCGACTGACAGTCGATGAAGCTGTGAGGCATGGCCTTATGGACCAGGACCTGGCCTGTTCCCTACTGAGTCACCAGTTACAAACGGGTGGACTTGTTGACCCAGTCAGTGGAGAACGCTTGGAATTAGATGAAGCTATCCAAAGAAACATTCTGTCTCCTCGCATGGCTTTAAGGGTTCTGGAATCTCTCTGGGCTTTTACGGGCATCTTATGGCCAGAATCTGGGGAGCTGCTTCCTGTCACTGAAGCTCTTCAGCAGGGTGTAATTTCAGGCGACCTAGCTCGGAAAATCCTAAACAAGCGACATTCTATTGGTGCAATTTACTCCCCAGAAAGTGGTCAGCTGACTCCTCTGGGACATGCTGAGGACGTTTTAGCAACAGAAGCAGCAGAGGTTCTTGAGCAGACAAAGATTCCTGACATTCTGCCTGCTATGAATCAAACAGGGTGCATTCAGCACTTGGGTTCTTCCTTCTCATCACCACTGTCCTACTCAGCCCCTGCCTCACTCCCACACCTTCAACCTGATGCTTCCTTTTTGGAGGCATCCAGGCCCCAGGAGCAAGCTCTCCACCATCTCCTCTCTTACCTTATGACAAACAGTTATATAAATGCACACTCAGGAGAGCGTCTGGTCCTGCTGGAACCTGAACTGATGGAGCTCATTAATGCAATTGGAACAACAAAAGATCAAAACAAGCATAAACCACAAGTGACAGAGCCCTATGGCAGGGAGGCAGCAGGAGAACTCAAGTTTATGAGGTCATTAAGTGAAACAAAACAAGAAAACATTCAGGAAAATCTAAAGAAAAGCTCAACTTTTAATATCCCTAGAGAGGATGTCCAAGAAAAGCACATTGTTTTAGAAGAGGATGGAACAGATAAAACGGAAAATATCCAGAAGAGCACACATAAGAATTCTGCGCAAACAGTTGCAGGCAAACACCCTGACAGAACTTTAGTAAAGTACTTAGGCACAGACTCCACTGTATCAGGGACAGAACTTGAGACATCACACTTGCTTGTAAAAGAGAAGGACATTTTGTCTAGTGATGCCACATTTCAATCACTGAGTCCAGAAGTGGAAAACAGAAGTAAGGGAGAATCATTCCTAGAACTGACAGAACCAGGCTCTTGTCTTGAGGTTGAGATGCCTAACTCAGCGTCGCATGAGAATATGCATGATGAAAATAAAGTAGAAAGTGCACCATCTTTAAATAAGTTGAGAGCAAACATTACTGTTGAAACCACAACTAATGATACTGTAGAAGCAAGTCAACCTGATCAGCTTCACAAAAATGTCACAGAAGGCATGCAAGTTAGTAAAATTGAAGTGGTCGATGTAAGTGAACAAAGCTCAGCTCAAACAGATAACAACAAAGATATGGAAAATGCAGATTCACTAAAAATCCAAAAGATCACATCTGTGGACATTTCCGAAAATGCTGAACTTGATCGCATGTCAAAGGAGTTGCTGCAGGGGGGTCTTTTGACTGCTGGGACCCAGAAGTTGTTCCTTAATAAGGCTGTATACGAGAATCTGCTCCCAGACCATGCTGCTTTGAAAGCAATGTCTAAAGCAGAGCTTTTTGGTGGTTTCCTGGATATGCATAGCTGTCAAGCACTGAGCCTTGAAGATGTTATACAGAAAGGTCTTTTGGACAAAGATTTAATGACCAAGGTTTTCCAGTCAGAAAAATCCCTGGCTGGTGTGTTTGATGTAGAGCACGGTCGAATATGCTCACTACGGGAGGCTGCTAAAGATGGACTTTTGGATACAGATACAGCATCTCGCCTTCTTGAGGGCCAGATCGTGTCTGGCGGAGTCGTTGATCTTGAAAAAGGCAAAAAAGTTTCAGTTAACCTTGCAGCCAAGCTTGCGCTAATAGAGGAAGAGCAAAAAGATGATCTACTTTTATTGGAGAAGTCCTATCATGGAAAGTGTTCTGATCCAGATGTAGAGCAAAAAAAGTTGAAACTGCAACTACAGATGAATGGAATAATAGATCCTGAAACAAAACAGCCTGTACCAATTCCACAAGCTCTGCAAAAAGGCCTTATTGTTCAAGAAGAAGCAGAGCAGATCCTATTGCTACAGGTAGCTGAAGGTGGAATTTTGCACCATGAGTCTGGAGTTCGCCTCAATGTTACGGATGCGGTACATCAAGGCCTGATTGACAGTTCACTTGCTCCAAAACTCAAACAGTTTGAGAAGTCAAGACAAGACCATTTTAGTTCAGATCCAAATGCTGCTTCTCTTCAGGCAGCTGTAGGCTTCATTTATGATGGTGCTTCAAAGAGCAACCTTACATTGACCGAAGCTGTTTCCTGTAGTGTGATTGATCAAGGCACTGCAAATGAAGCTATGGAGTCTCCAATTGTAAAAAGTGGTGTTTTGGATCCTCAAAATGCTCGTGTTGTACCACATTCAGAGCTAACCAAACAAGCAAAGATCGACATTGAGACAGGTTGGCGATTCCTCGAAGTAAGACCATTCAGAGGTATTCCAAACAAAGAAAATGACCTGATGACTGTACAGGAAGCACTGAAGGCTGGTCAGGTTGATCTCATTCCTGCACTCAGATTATTACAGAGTCAGGCAGATTCTGGAGGCATCATCGATATTTCAAGTGGAGAAAAGCTGTCTCTTAACGACGCTGTTGACAAAAGTCTTGTTCCAAAAGATGTTGCCATGGTTCTTGCTAAAAATCTATTTTTGAAAGGTGGCTTGGTTAGCCCCGTCAGTGGTCAGAGGGTGCCGAGTCTTACGGAGGCTGTCCAGGATGGGCTAATCTCTAAAGATATGGCTGCAGAACTTTGTGATTCCTTTGGACATGTGGATCCTCTTGTGTCACCGAGTGTTTCATATCAAGACAGTCCTACAGTAAGAAGTTGTAATAACATAGAAGAGAACACATTGCATTTTGCCAACGTCAGATCTACAGATCATTATAAAGATAAATTGGAGGCAGTTTCAGATGAACCGCTGCAACTGCTTCAACATTATCCATCATCTGAATTGGTGGAAGAAATCCATGTGGATTTTGCATCAAGTGTAGTTGAAAAAGATGATGTTTCATTTGAAGTTTCAGGTCAGTTTACTGGAAAAGCAGAAGGAATGCTAGAGGAGGATATTGAAGAAAGTAGCCCTGCACAACATAAACCTATGGAGCCCCAGGAAGAATCAAGACACAAACTTGTTCCAGTTTCACAAATATCTACGATTTACTCTGAAGCTGGAAAAAGCTGTGACGTTGTTCTCCAAACCACCAAGCCAGATGTTCAAATACAGCCAACAGTTAAATTAGACCCTAAAATAGACACAAACCTGGGAAACTATGAAAAGAGTTCCTTCAGCGTTGTACACGAGCTGCATGATGGGCAACCTTCATCTATCAAAAAAATTAATGAGATTCCCAAGGCAACAGAACTGCATTCAGTGTGTGATACAAAGACAATCCTTAAAAGTGAAGAGAGCACTGACAATAGAAATGACACATCCGAATCAACACTTACTGATGGGCAGAAGATGCCTGGAAAAAAGAGAGGAAAAGGAAAACATAAAAAGCAAACCAAAATGTGTCCAGAACCTGAGAAAAGATCAGAGGTAGAATTACTAGATATAAGGGTGACAACTCGGTTCCAGGGTACTGAGGACAAAAATGGAGTAAAAATTTACTCAGATGAAAAATCTGGTAAACCCAGTGAGAAAGCTGACCAACAGGATGGGATGGTGATTGAAATGAGAAGATCTCCAGTGTTCAATGCGTCATCATCTGAAGACACCATTGCAAAACAGTTTGGAAGTGAAGAGCTCAAAGTAGATAAAGAAGTTAGTGTGGCTACACCTACAGAGGATGCTAATGGCTGCCACGTGATGGATGCAAGCACTGTTCAAACACCTGAGCACTGTTCAGAAACCTGTGACGTAAATAGAGTTCGTTCTGTATCTCGTGCTGAGACTAAGACAGTAAAATCTGATACTTCCATTGATCAAACATATTCTGAAAATAATGTGAAAGTTGAGGAAGTAGTCAAAGCGGTCACAGAGTCCAAATATGGAACCGAGGCTGTAGTCACTGATCAAAAATATATAGATGTGGGCATGAAAAGAGAGCCTGAAGTTGATTTGAGTGTAACATCACCTGTAAACATGACCGACAACAGGGTTAAAATAGATGCCATAACAGATCAAAAATCTGAAGCTATGCACGTTAAGATAGGGGTCAAAAGATATTTGGAGGTTGGAAAAGTTTCAGATCTGACAGAGGTTTCTCTTGTAGATGTCACCGAGGACCAGTTTAGAAAAGAAGTTGTTGATCAAAAACTTGCTGAAGATGTGAAGGTGGATTCAGAGGTTCCTCCATGTATGAGTGTGACTTCAAGTATAAAGAGTCCTGACAATGAATTTGGAAAGGAAGTTGTAAAGACTGACCAGAAACCTGAAGATGTGTTAATGGAGAGAAAGTTGAAAGCAGATTTGGAGGTTATAAAAGATGTGATGGAGGTTTCTCTTGAGGAGGATATTAAGGACAAATCCGTAACAGACATGATTGGCATCGAGCTGAAACGTGTCGTGGATGTAAAAGAACTCATGGAGGTCAAGAAGGATGATGAAGTTTTAAAGCCTATGCATATGGGTATGATTTCACCTGTAGAAGGCATGGAAACCAAGTTTGGCAAGGACAGTGTAGTCACTGGACAGGAATCCGTATACGAGAATATGAACAGAGAGACCAAAGTAGATTTGAAGGATGTTAAAGGTGTCAGAAATACAGAGGACATGTCTAGAGAAGACACCGGTGATCAAGAACAAGTGGAAGAACAAAGAGAGGTTAAAATGGATTTGGAAGTTCAGAAATCTCCATGTATGAGCCTAACTTCACCTACAGACGGCACAAAGAAATTTGCAAATGTTGTAGCCACTGATGTAGTCAAAGATACAAACCTTAGAGATTTGGAAGTTATAAAAGCATCACAGGATTTTTCTGCCGTGCAAGTGGAGAACAGAATTACAAAAGAATATGCTGACATGGATCTAAAATTAATTGCTGAAGATGTGAAAATAGAGAGACTTGTCAAAGCAGAGATGTCAGGAGTACCAGATACAAGTGATAGCATTGAGTGTATTCCAGAAAGTCTACACCAGAGAATAGAGTCTGTGAAGAGTGTAGAAGTGACGCAAGAGAGGCAGCATGTGGAAAATGTATGCCTGGAACCATCAGAACATGACCCAGCTGACTTGGTGGATGCTGACAGAAACACAAAAGGTGAATTACAGACTCAGATGCAATCCGCAGTCATAAATGAAATATCAGAAACACCAGTGGACCATGAAATAGATCTTGCTGAGGATCAAGTTTCAGATCAGTCAGACAAGAAGAAGAAGAAGAAAAGAAAAAACAAAAAGGCCAAGATAGTAAATACTGACAAGGAATCCGAGGAGAGCAACGTTGGTGAGCCAGCGCAAAGATCCCCAGTCGACGTCCCATCTCAAAGTCAGACAGTCAGTGCAGTAAAAAAGGATGGACTGGAACAACCTCAGAAACCTAACCAGGCACAGCTGGAGAAAGAAGCACTCCTGATGAAAGCCAAAGAAAGCATTCTTAGGAAAGTCTTTGAGAGGGGTGTCAGTGAGAAACAGGCCGCTGAAGAATTAGAAGCATTGCGCCAAGGGTCAGCTAAAGAACGTCATGCGACGTCTCAGGAGAAAGCCAAGATCGAGCAGAAAAGCGCTGCACTACGTGCAAACGAAGACGATACTGATGCAATACATCAGACAAAGCAGATAGACACAAATAAAAACCTGCTGCCAGGAGATGTTTTAACTGCAACAGACTCTACACAAACTTATTTAGGTGAGACAGACCAGACTAAGGATAACGTTTACAAAAAGCAGGACATGAGTAGTACTGCGAGCTCAGATTTTGTCTCGGACCCTAGTAAGCAAATATTGCAGCTCACTATTGGTTTAGACAGGCAAGTTTGTGAGACAAGAACAAAAGAAAGTGAAATTCTCAAAAGCGAAACGCTAGGAGACTCAGCCGTCCCCAAGGAGCCATATATTACTTTTACTGAGGAAGACAATGACCACCAGAAATCTGTGCCCGCTGTAACTTTAGGTAACAGTTCAGATGCGGTACCACAGCACACTGATACATGTGTACAAACCTTTGAAACCGAGCTGAAGGAAACACATCGCAAGGTGCCACTGCAAGCTATGTCTAAGGAATACTCGTATACCGACAGTGAATTCAAAGAGGTATCATCCATCCACTTTGAAGAGTCTTCAGAGTCAAAACCGTCTAATTTAGAAGAGGACTCTACAGAGAGCTGGGAAGTGGAGGACTTTGAAGAACATCAGGAGGGTGCTGATGTAAAACAGGCTAAAGACCTAAGCAAAGAACCGAGGACAACCCCACAGCCAGGCAAGGTAAGATGCTGTGTTTGTATGCATTCTCAAATAATTTGGAAATTTCCACTTTTCTAGTGTAATCATGCCAGTCAGCTTGAACAAGGAGTTCAATCGCTAATTCATTCATTTAAAATCTTTCAAGTCCTCGTTGATCCGTCAAGAATGCCTAGAACATGATCAACAAATTGTAGCACTGCTCTCCATGGTGAGGCACATTGAAGTTCGTCTTAAGCAACAGCAGCAGCAGTCCATGGGGAAGAGTCTTGCTACACTTGATGACATCATTAAACAGACAGAGGTGAGCACTGCAAAAATATTCTTTCTATATTCTTAGAAAAGGGGGGGTGTTTCTTAAGAATTTCTTTAGATTTCATTTGGAAGTTAGCACAGATTATTGCAGAGTTGGACAGGGACATCAGGAATCTTTAATATTAATCAACACTCCTGGCCTGTTAAAGTCATTGCACTCAAAAGTCTGTGCATATACTGTACAGTGCTGTACGGTAAGGTTTTGAGCCACCCCTTATTTCTTCACATTTTGCTTCCAAACGACCAGACTTTCTTGTATTTTTAATGTACTCTTGAGAAATAGTTCTCTAAAGGACTTTTTTTTGGCTTTCACTTTGGCAAGAATTTGTCTCTCATTTTCAGTCCATTTCCTGTAGCTGAGCAGTTTCAGAGGAATGTTTTTGTTTGCTAAGCCACATAGTGACCTATGAATCATTCCAGCATAAGGAATGCATGTAACTTAAGGCATTAACCTTTGAGAAAAGGATGTAGATGATGACAGATGATCGGGTATACTGGTGATGCTGAGTGCTGAGTGGTTGAAACAAACGAGAGGGGAAATGAGGTTGCTGCTGAGGTTGTTACGTAATGCTTCTCATTCTCATAATGTTTCTCATTTCTTTCATTTCATTTATGTCATTTAATGTTAGGAAATGATGGGTTGCTCAAGACCTTTGCACAGTACTGTATGAGAGGTTTTGTTGTATGGATTTTCCTTCAAAGCTTTTTAACCTAAAATCCTGAAAATACGCATAAATTATTTGTTAATCACACACACTTACCCACACACCAGTGCGACCCGTTTTTCTAATGGGGTTTTTAAGAACCTTTTTGATGCAGAATTAATCAATAATTATTTGTTTGTTTTTTTTCTTCTTCCAAAATAAGGCTCTTGCTCTAGAGCTCACTGATTTGGCGCCCCAAGTAAACAAAGAGGTTGAAGCAGCCAAGCAACTCCTGGAGTCTCACAGTGACAATATCCCACCCCAATTAGTCAAGGCCCTGGAGAAGGACCAGCGGAGTTTGTCCCGTACATTTAACGCTGCAGGAAATCTTGCCGAGAGTGCTCTGCAAGGGATGCAATCACACCGTGATGCACAGAAGGTAAGATGGAAATATCAGATACCGTATGAGCTTTAGTTTTAGTAGAACTTCAAGCACACCAGAATGTCAGCAGTCACTGAAACCGCAAAAATGCTTTCTACTTCCCCGTAGGAGGCAGTGAGTAGCGAGTTGGAGTCTCTGACTGGACGAGTGGACCGTCTTCTTGACTGGCTTAATGACACAGAAGCTCAGATGGAGCAAGAAGCAGCTCCATCTGAGGATGGAAAGATTAAAGAGAATGATAGAAGAACATTAATGTGGCTCAATCAAAAACTGCAACAAGTCAAGGTATCACTCACGAACTTTGCTCTGAGAAATATTGTTTGAGTAATAATTCCTTGCTCAGAATTTTTTATTCTGATTCTCTAGTTAGAGGGTGTTGATGATGAAATTTCTTTATCATTAGTCGCAGCTAGAATATTACAAATAAGCTGGTGGCATAGTGGTTATCATGGTGGCCTCATTCCTCCAGGGTCGAGGGTTCGAATTCCTGCCTTCGAGCATGGATCTGCATGGAAAGCATGGAGTTTGTGCTCTTAATATGTGTCTGGTTAACTCCCACAATTCAAAGACATGCAGATTAGGCTAATTGGCATATCTATTTCCAGTTGCCTGCAGTCTGTGAGTGTGTTGGATTGTAGTACCCCAAGTCTCCTGTGATAGGCTCCAGGGCTCTCGTGACCCTGTACAGTAGCAGTATATAGAATAAGCGAGTAAAACTAAGCTGTTGAAGAATTGCTCCAATGTAAAGGATAACCTCAACGGTCCGATATTACATTATTTCTTTAACAAGTTAACATTTTAATCATGCCTCTGGTTCCGACTGTTTCACTCTGCTTCAAAATATGTTGTTTCAAGCCCGTTCCACCAGACAACAGGAGAGCTGAGCACAGCTGGGTGAAGCCCATTTTATGTGAGGTCACATTAGGGGAAAATCTAAGTGGCTTGTTTAAGTCTCAGCCAATACAAAATTTTTAAGGTTTTTATGTTTGTTTGTTTTTTCATGCTTCTTGTATGTACCCATCTGAATGACTGAAATGACTAAAAAGTGGATTTTGCATAATGGATCCCTTTGACCAAAACTACAAATAGATAAAATGCTGTACAGCTATTGTCGTCGAAGAAAATAATTGGAAAATTGGTTTGGTTATACAAGGTTTCAAACACTTGAAAAATTTGAAATATCATAATTGATTATTTTCCTGTAACTGTTTCCACTCTCATGTTTTATTCCACATGACATTTTATATCACATTTGCTTTTCTGTTTCAGGATCTGCAGGAGTGTCTCACAGCTCGCTGCAGTGATGTAAACGCTGTGGCTTTTGACATCCAAGTGTTCATCTCGGAGCGTGCGCAGGATCTGGCACCTGAGCAAAGCAGGCATCTGCTGAGACACCTTCAGCAGCTTCAGAGTGCTTTTCACCAGGCCTCGGGCCGCACCCACGCCAGGGCCGAGGCCCTCTCTGTCCAACGAGTCAGGGAAGAGGAGCAAGTGCAGAAGGAACGAGAGCGGGAACAGGAGGAAAGAGCGAGAGAGAAAGAGAGACAGACTGCAAGGGAGAGAGAGGTTTGGAAATACCTGGTTGAATGCTTTTGCTTTAACAGCCGCAATAACAGAAACAGGATTTTACTTTGGATTGTTTTTTAACACTTGGGTAATAAACGCATAACCGATATAATCATTGTAATCTATAATACAAATCTGATGCTTTTTCATCCGCCAAGCAACAGAAGTTATTTTAAAGCAACAGTTTTGCAATTATAATACCGCTATGCTCCATCGTGCTTTTACGGCTTATTCTACCACTCACACTAGATATTTTATTGCTTTGTGCATGTGTGTTGATATAACATATATGTATTAACCTGTCTGCCTTGCTGTTACAGATTGCCACAGAGGACAAACGCTTATGCCAACTTGAAAAGGCTAGAGAATGAAATCAACCATTTTATAATAATAGAGTTTTTACTCGCTGTTGGTTTTAATGCAAAGGAAAATAACCGACTGATGAAATGACGATAATGCGATAAACCGAAATCACTTTTGCTGCTTGACTGACCTTGTGAAAAATTGTCCGTCCGTCTGTCTGTCTGTCTGTCTGTCTGTCTGTGTGATCAGAATGGATACATCTTGCTCAAACAATGCGTAGTTTTGTATAAGAAATGAAGTGTGATTAATCAGTTATATGATGGGTAGAAGAGAAAATCTTCTAGTTAGAAACAATGAAGCACAAATGATGCTGATGAATGTAGATTCGATTATTTTACAAGGAGCAACAAGGAGGAAAAACAATTCTGTTGGGTTTTAGGCAGTGCAGCAGCAGAAAGCGGAGTGTTCACAGAAGCTTGAAGGCCTCAGTATGTGGTTGGCCGGTGCAGCGAGCCTGCTGGCCAGTCAGAGAACCGGAGCTGATTCAGGCGATGTGAATGTACTTCAGCAAAAGCACACTGAGCTCAAGGTGATTTAATAAGTGAGCTGCATGACTGTTAAATATTTATATAGGGATATAGATTACCCGTGTAGCTTTAATGTAAATGCCAAAAATTCCAGGAGGTGCAGAAAGATCTTCAGGCCAAAGGTGACGGCATGATGGAGACGATTCGGTCAGTGGAAGAGTTCCTGGCTGAGCGTGGTGAGGATCTGAGTCCAGAGGAAAGGGCTAAACTCCAAGCAGCACTGGCACATATGAAAGAGCAATACCACACCCTCACAGACACGGCTCAGTCCTCACTCGCCCAGCTGGACTCTACCATCAACACAACCCTCCAGCAAAACACACAAAGGGTAAAAAACTTCAAGGAAATACTTTATATCAGCATCGAGTTTCCTTTTCCAATGCTTTCTGAAAAAGTCTTTTCTTTCCCTTTTGTCTACGCAAGGCTAAAGCGGAGGAGCAGCTGCAGGAGACTCAGGGAAAAATTGATGTCCTGCTTAAGGAGTTATCATCACTGGACACCTCTAAGGTGAAGTCGTTTGATGAAACTGTTCCCGATTCCAATGTGCCAGCTGGGTCACTGAACTCGCACAGTGACTTACTAAAGGTCAGATACGAGCTCTCTAAACTTAAATGTGGTTATTCTGGATCCTGATTTCAACATTAATTGATTCCCATTCGGCTTAACCGTTTCAGGCTGAGTTGCAGCAGTTACAAGCCCAGCAGGCTCACCTCCTCCAGGTCGCCCAGTCCACACGCTCTCTCCTGGAGCAGCCAGACTCCAGTGTGCCCCCGGAGGAGAAGCAGCGTCTGCGCGCCAGACTAGACCACCTCCAGAGCCAGCACCAAGAACGTTTACAGAGCTGCCAGGAGAGATTAAGACGAACTGAAGCGCTTCAGGATGACCTCTCCAAGTTCATGGAGGAACATAGCAACCTAGGAGCATGGCTAGAGCAAAATGAAAAAGGGCTGTGTTCCTTAAGGGAAGGAGAAGCTGATGCACAGGGACTGAAAGACAGGCTGGAGGAGCACAAAAAGGTATTAATTATGGCCAAATGTTTAATATTTTGTAATCATTGACTGTAATTTGAGCAGTATTCTGCTCAAGGGTTTCATGCATGATTAATGCCGGCGTCTTGTTTGTCAATGTTTTCTAGCTGGCAGATGACGTGATCTGCCACAAGGCAGATTTGCGGTTCGTATCCATTTCTGGACAGAAGGTTCTGGATTCGATACAAGGCACACAGGAAAGGGCGGGTGCTATTGAGCCAGCACTACAGGACACAAGGCAGCTCGTCAGTGATAAACTACAAGATGCACAACAACGCTACAGTTCTCTACAAAATAAGGTAGAGGAAAAGTTCCTATCTGCATAATGATGTGATCTTTTCAGGATACAAATCTACTAATTAAAGACATCCAGAATGTTTTGAAATGTGTATGGTTCTTTAATGTTGGGGATATTAAATTAAAACGTGTACAGGTAGTTCCCAACTTACGAACGAGTTTTGCTTCCCAGGAGCACGTTTGTAAGTCCGATTTGTTCTTAAGTCAAAATAACAAAATAAGTCTTATACGCCTTTGATATCAATATACAATGTAAAGCATACAAATCGTGAGTGACAATAAATCGTGAGGGGCACTGTGGACTATTGGACTGTGAACTCTTTTGTTGAGGATTTACCGAAATTAGCATTATTCATCATCAGAATAGCTTTACAGGACGGCCATTTTCTATCATTGTGCTCACAGACTGGTTCATTGAAACCGGGGAGGCCGACTCAGTTCTCCCGCACACCCACATGCACGCACATACAATATACCGGACTTTGGACATTCTATACGTTTACTTACACACTAAAAATATTGTATATAATTGTAAATATTATTTATTTTTTTGTACAATACATGTGCGCTACGTCCGTGATTTGAACTGGAAGTAGAACTGCGCTCTGTTCGTATCTGCAGAAATTCCTAACTCAAACCTTCGTGAGTCGGAAAATACCTGTATGTTTTTTTTGGGTTAACAGAATTGTAGATATTTTATGCAGCTACATCAGGTAATGTATTATTCATTTTAGACATAATCTATGCCTGACTCTTCTGCTGTTCGCAGTCTGCCGATCTCGGTACCCATTTGTCCACTCTGTTGGATCGGTACCACCAGTACCAGGATGAGGCTACAGCTCTGGATTCTTGGCTCAGTGCTCAAGAGCAAAACCAGAGCATACTAAAACCCAGTGGAGAGCAGACAGATACACAGACACTACAAAATACACTCAATACTGTACAGGTAAGGGTGTCCACTCTTCCCTGATGAAGGAAATTCATCTTGAATCAGTGAGACCTTAATAAAGCCTTTTATGTCTGTATTTTATTTATTTATTTTTCCTTTTCTTTCTCCCAGCATCTACAGGATGAGCTTGCTGAGCGCTCGGTGCAATTGGAGAAGGTTAAGAAAGCTGAGAAAGATCTCACCAGCACCCAGGAATCTCCCAAACTCAAAACAACAGATATCAACATCACCCCGGGTAACTGCATATCCGCTTTCTGTTAATCCCATATATGTGTTATATGCCGTTTTAAAATATTATTACTTATGTTACATTATCCGTTTCAGATGCACTTGAGAAGCGGTTTGGAACGCTGTCAGAGTGTGTGTCTCAGAGAGCTGAGCAACTCCAGACTGCTGTAGCTCAGTCTGTCAGTGTTCAGGAGGGACTCAATGCACTGCTTTCCTGGCTGGATGGTCTAGCATTAGATCCTGGACCAATCCAACCTACTGCCCAAGCAGTACAGGAGAACCTCACCCAAAATCAGGTATAATATAATATCTATCTAGCTTTATTTTATGTGATACTGCACTCAAATCTAAATAAAAGTGTGCCCAAATGACATGCACAAATTTGAGAAACTCAAACGCAAAGTTATGTATAACTACTTTTTCCTGATCCGTTGTCTTTTTTTTTTAGAAACTGCGCCAAGAATTATTGTCACGGCAAGGCAGCGTGGAGGCCACTCGCGACTCCGTGTCCAAGCTCCTGAAATCAGCAGATGCATCAACAGTCTCTGGTCTGCAGGGGGCACTGCAGGACCTGAGTCAGCGCTACACCGCAGCCCAGACCAAACAGGGCGAAAAAGAAGCCGAACTGCGGGTAGTGCTGCCCAAGCTGGAGGGCTTCGAGCGCCTGAGCTCGGACCTTCGAGACTTCACCCAGAGCCGCGAGAGAGTCTTGAGCCTCGGGGGCCTGCCGGACCACAACGTCGAGGATTATAAACACACCATAGAGGTAATGGAGTCATCCACAAACAGCAGTCATGGTGCTGTATTTAGAGATTCTTTATAGGCTCTAATGTTACCTTCTAAAGGGTAAAGTCTCTAATTAACTTCTCATGCTTTGGTTATAGGAAGTAAAATCAGATCTTGTCCAAGAAACTAGTCGGCTGAAGTCATTCGTGGAGCTTGGTACAGACCTGAGCAAGTCGAGGCTATTTGCCAACGTGCACAGCCTTGTGGACTCGACCAAAGAGGTGTCTGATGAGTTTGCTCGACTAGAAGCCGGCGTCAATGAGAGGTTAGTTTAGGGTATTAAAAAAAAAAAAAAAAAAACACCTGTCCTGAATGTTATGTAGAATTGCTGTAATAGGGCACTCAAGGAATTATGATGTTAGGACAACATTAACATTTTACTGTTAGTTCTGAAATGAGCGACATATTTCATTTTGTCAAATACAGGTGAAGTCCATTAATCCTTGGTGAAATAGTGCCAATTTATTTTGTGCACGATTCAGAGCCTCAAATAAATTTCCTTTCCCTCATGTATTATTGAACTGAGTGGGTCATGGATCATCTCATGTGGACTCTGTAGTTCAGATTTATCCATTATCTCTGCGCACAAGCTAAGCCATAAGTTATCAGTTTGGCGAGGAACTTAAACATACACTTAAAGCTGCTGCGATATATAACTTCGTTAGCTGACGAAATAAGTAAAATTTGCCGATTTATCCACTTGTTTCAGATCCAAACTATAAATTCCCAAATTGACGCACTGTAGAAGTTGAGGTGGTTTCCACATGCTTGGTAGACAAGGCGCTACCAAACACTTAATGCAGTATGACAAGGGTATGGTGTGGTGGATGAAAAAGAAAAACGAGGGGAAAAACCACCGGAACAGCTTCTGGCCATTGTAATGAAGTAATGTCCATGAATTTTTTCAAAACATGTCCCTTAGCTTAACTTTTGGTGATCGTCACGTAGAGCGGCGTCCACCACTTCTCCCCAAAATCTCCCATGAATGTTAAACTGGGGTGAAATGTGGCGACTGTTACTGAAAATACGGTCCTGGCATATGGTATATTTTAAATCGGTTTCATTCTCCTTAAATCGACCAGTGAGACGCTATAGGCCATGATGGAGTCATCGTCACAGAGATCATTCCCATTCGGATAAAGTATAACCTGATTTATAGGATATAGGATGAATCAGTCACAAACTTTGACTGCTCTGCAGAAACTTTTCCGCCTCTCCTTGGAGAGAACAGGTGAACCGAAACCATGCTATCAGAAATGCCTTTTGAGTATAACAAATATTACAGACGTACAGAAGTTTGTGCCAGATTCCAGCACAGCAGAATGTCACCACAGAGTGAAAATAAAACCTGTTTGATTAATGTGTTTTCAGTGAATAGGTGTACACTCTGCCAACCTGACATTTTTACCTAGAGAAGCTTTTTTCTGAAGGGTTCCATGTGTGAAATGCCAGACAAGACTTGGTTCCTCATATATCCATGTCTTATGGTAGTTGGTGTATGAGAAGTGCGATTATGATCATGCCTTCTCTGTGTTATTAAGCGTGAAGCAGACGGGACCTTTTTATAATTCCTACGACTAAATGTAATGTTGGTGATGCAAGCCAATCTGTAATAGCAGAACAGGGGAGTACTGAAGCATAGCCAGCTGCATGAGTTCATCGAAAGGTTTTAAATCAGTGGTTTGGCTGATATGTTTTGAAAAACATATCTTGCCGAGTAAGATATGTTTTGAAAAACATATCTTGCAAAAAAAAAAAAAAAACATTGTAAGACATTTAGAATGAAAGGAGACTCGACAAGTAACTTCAAATACTTTCCTATTGGCTAGTCAGTACTTTAATTCAACTGTCTGATCATACTCTTCAGAGTGAACGCCACCCAGAACTGTGACCAGCAGCTGGCGCAGTTCCGCTCCCTGTCCGGCTCCATCCTCAGGTGGCTGCAGATGGCACAGGAGCAGCTGCCCGCTAAAGAACCCAACCTTAACACGGAGGGCCTGCAGAGGAGAGTGCAGCAGCTCAAGGTGGGTGTGCAGAAGAGAAAACGCAAAGTCGTGTTCTGGAAAGTGAACGTTCTGGGTTTCATAATGTTCCATGGTTTGTTCTCAGGACCTGCTGAGTGAGTGGGAGTCCCAGGGCAACCGAGTTCAGGAGCTAAACAAGAGCAGCTCAGAGCTGGAGAGTCTAATCATCGGCATCACCGCTCCACGAAGCAAGACTGGTAAAACTGGCATTCAGATTTTTGGTCTTTCCCTGTTTAAAATCAGAAAGTAAGAAACTCGTAATTTACAGGTATATAAAAGGAGTTTCAGAAAACCTAGCGCACTCTCTAATTAGTGGTATGGATTATAATTCACATTAAAAAAAAATCTTCTCTATCAGTAATAAGACTTGTGTATGTCTGCTTTAGCACCCTGTTCTATGTTTAACCTTTGTGAGCTTATACACTGGTCTGTGCAAAAGCTTCCGTGTTTGTAGTGTTCATGCATGTGTGTGGCATCAGTGTCTGAGTGAGTGTCTCTCTCCCAGGTGTCCCCACGCTCAATGGTGCCGGTGGCTCCAGCAGTATCAATGGCATTCACACCTGCAGAGGTGAGCCCCCTGTACTGAGTGCAGGCCAGGTTGTCTCCATCCACATCTCCATCCGACTTCCATTGTGTCACTCCGTCTCCGGTCTATCATCACCATACCACAAATAGACCCAAGATTTGATTCTGGGCTCCGTTGTGAACCTACTGTTTGCCACCAGGACCCAGGACCTCAGGAGGTTTTAGCTGAAATTAATTCCAGTGGTCAAAGTGAACAATACTTGTGTGTGTGTGTGTGTGTGTGTGTGGTGTGGGGAAAAAATGACACCTAACAAAATGCACCTCTGATTGCCACTAGAAAGAAGAAAAAACATCTTTATAACCACTCAGTCAGTGTGCTTTCATGAATTTGACATGCCATGTCTCAGCTTCTGTCTGTGTCTGTCTGGGTTGTTCTTATCACCATGTTGGTCATCACCATAAACAAGAAACATGAAAATCCTGCACATTCAACATTTACTAAAGTCATCATTTATCTGATCTTAAACCTCCCCACCCCTCCTTCTCTTAGACCTGACTGAGATCCAGGTGATGGTGGCAGACGTGAACAGCAAGTATGAACAGCTAGGTGGGGATCTTCAGCAGAGGCAGAGCAGACAGCAGGCGTCTCTGGATCTGTACCAGAAAGCCAAGCAGGACACTGCGACTCTGCACCAGTGGCTCGGCCCACGGGAACAGAGCCTAGCACAGGGGCAGGCCGCCTCGCCCTCGCGTCCCGAGGTAGTTCGTGAGCAGGCTCGGGAGAACAAGGTGAGCTAAAGCACAGCTCAAGACGTAGCATTTCTAGCCGCGTGGTGTCACTTCAGATGTTTCGTAATCAATCTACCTCCATGCAGGCCTTGCTGTCTGAGCTTGCAGAACATTCTGGTAAAGTGGAGGAACTGAAGAAGACCCTAAAGCAACTGATAAAAGACAACCCAGACTCCCCCGAAGCAGAGACTTGGAAACAACAGCTTAAAGATATCGGTCAGTCAGATCAATCTTATATAATGCTATGACATTAAACAGTGCTACATTTAAATTCTTCAGATACATTCGGTGTTTTATGTGCATATTCGTTCAGTACTAATACTAAAAATCATTTTTGTAGGAGATTTATTTGTTAATTAATTTATTTAATTAATTATTTTTCTAAAAGGTTGAGAGCTTCACTGGTAAATCAAACAAAAGCCTGGTATGGTGCGTAGGTTGGAGGAACTGGAGGAGGCAGGAGAATAGAGTGAGCTCCAGGAACAGCTTTTAGTCCTCCGTGATATTTTATTTTTCTTGTGTGACTCAAAGCATTAAACTTATTCTCGAAAGCAGAATTCGTGCTTTATAGGAACCACATGCGGGTGTCAGACGAGAGCCTTCTATGACTCAAAAAAAAAAAAAAAAAAGTATAAGTGCAAGCATGTATTGCTGCCAGGATTGCATGTATACATCTTTCTGCTCCGGAGCATAAACAGACTAAATTAGAAGTTATTGTTTTGTGTCCCTTTTAATCTTAACACCCTGTAGTTGCTGCTAAAATGCTTATACACGGTTACACTGTTTCCCAGAATCTTTGCGTTGCTATGGCGACCTGTGCATCCAGCCTCAGTTGTTATGGTTTCAAGAGGCATCGTGATATGTTTATTTTACACAACCGCATGTACCATCGCTTCTTTTCTTAGAATCTCGATGGGAGAAAGCCAATCAGACTGCAACACAGAGACAGACAGAACTGGAGACGTGCGCTGACAGACTGGGCAACTTTGCATCAGCAGCCAATCAGCTCGGCCCCTGGCTGCGGGAGAAAGAGCTGATGATGAGTGTGCTCGGGCCCCTGAGCATCGACTCTAAGATGCTCAACACTCAGAAGCAACAAGTACAGGTACATACTAGGGTGTACACTTGAGTGCAGATGTTTCCGGTGATAAACTTAATTGAGTATTTTTTCAGTACTCTTTTATTGGATAATCAAGAATTATTAGGATGCAGATATTACAAATTTTATATGATGCATAAGAAAAAAAAGGTTAGAACACAGAAAGGGCAGTGCAAACATTTGATCTGATATAATTAGGACCCTTATATATAAGGGTATGCAAACCCTTGCACTCAGTTGTAAATTCTTCCTGCTTTCCGTTCATACAATTTCCTGTTTTCTAACTTCTTTGCTTTCCTGTAAGGAAAGGGAAATTGTGTAGAAGACCGTATATAGCAACACATGGCACTAAGGATGCAAATTATTTGTTCGTGTAAAACCTCTATAGTACTGAATAAATAAGTATTCAGTGTCCAACAGACCTGGTATGCTTGTTATTCAGAAATCATACAGCATAATAAAATGTGAAAAAAAATATATATATAGACTTGTATAGAATTAATAACATACAATTCCTCAAATCTCATTTTTATATTAATTTTCTCTCTTCTTTCCCTCCTAGTTTATGCTGCGTGAATTTGAGACACGGCGTGCTCAGTTTGACCAGCTGACCCAGGCAGCAGAGGGCATCCTGTCACCCGTAGAAGAGCAGAAATCTGGGGACAGCCAGGATGTAGCTGAGGTGAAGCAGGAGCTGGCCTCCATCACCCAGCAGTGGGAGGACCTGACATCTCGTCTGTCTGGGCGTTCGGATCAGATCGAGCGTGCCCAGGGTACCAGTGAAGGCTTCCAGGCCTTGCTCAAGGAGCTCTCGCAAAGTTTGTCCCATTTGGCTGAGAAGCTGGACGACCAGGCCTCGCTTAGTGCCCAGCCTGAAGCCCTGCGCCACAGGCTGAAGGAAACGGGAGAGATCCGTGCAGAGCTGGAGCAGAGGAGAGGTCAGCTGGTCCAGGCTGAGCAGCTGTGTGCCGAGCTCAGCGCTATTGTGGTGGAGCCCTACCTCAGAGAGGAGCTGAATAAGAGACTAGAGGGCGTTAGTGGACCACTTAACAACCTGGAGGAAAGAGCAGGTGAGAGAGGCTAGTTTGAAGTCTGTTCTTAGTAGGGATAGGAAGTACTTAAAAGCTCCAGATAAAGATGGGGAATGTATATGTCAACTTTATGTAATTATAAGAATCAGGAAAAAATGACTTGGAGGAGATAAAATCTTTGTTTTTAAACTTTATGGCAAAAGTGTGCAACAACTTGTGATTTTCTTTGACTTTCCGCCACATAAGTGCATAATTTCATGCTAATCCATTTGACAGCACTACATTATAGGGCTTATGATGTATTGAAATGAATTAATTTCTAAATAATATTTTGTGCGTTCATGCAGAGACGATTAAGATTCGCCATTTCCAGCTGTGTCATAATGAATTGATAGAACTTTATCAGTAATATATTTCAATATAAATATAAGATCTCTGCATGAAACATAGATACACGTTTTCTTTTCTCTGCTTGTCTCCAGCTGATGGCCTGTCTCAGCTACAAGCTGCTCTCTCGAGCACGCAGCAGTTCCAGCAAATGTTTGAGGAGCTTCGTGCTTGGTTAGATGGCCAGACTGCTGCAAGTACACCCGGCATGTCTGACCCTCTACCCTGCCAACCTGAAGTTCTCCGAGCCCTCCTTGCCCAACAAGAAGAGCTCCAGCGTGGTGTGGCACAACAGAGGGGATCATACGAGCTCATCCAGGCTGAGGGAGCATCTATCCTGGCATCACTTCCTGCTGGAGATGAGCGCTCAGGTCTGCAGGCTCGGCTCAACAAACTGCGCCAGGACTGGGAGGAAGTCAGCCAGCGCTTTACAGAAAAGCAAGCACATATCAAAGAGACACTGAGCCGTGCCACACAGTACAGGCAGCATCGTGATGAGCTGGATCCCTGGCTGAGGGAGTGTGAGCAGAAAGAGGCGGAGATCCAACCTTCTCTGGAGCCTGCTGCCCTCGAAGACGCCCTGCAGAAAGCAAGGCATTTAGGCTTGGACTTAGATCGCCGTCGGCCCCTAGTGGAGGCTCTGAATTCGGCAGCCGACCAGCTCCTGGAGCAGAGCCGGACTGGAGAGGAGGAGGTGAGGGATGAGAAAGCCCAGCTGAACCGCCGGCTGGATGGCCTCTCTGAGAGGTTACATGGACGCATGGCTCAGCTGGAGGAGCTGAACAGCAGGCTGAAAGAGTTTGAAGACGGTAGAATGGCGGTAGAGAGAAGACTGGAGGCGGCAAGGCACCAGCTCGAGGTGCAGGAAGCATTGGGCCCTCAGGCATGCAGTAACAAGAGTCTGGAGCGCCTGCGCAGCCAGCAGGAGACTCTCAGCTCCCTTCAGCCACAAGTGGTATATCTGCGGGATCTGGCCAAGGGGCTGGCACAGGATGCACCTCAGACGAAAGGGGGCAATGAAGATGGAGGGCAGAAGCTGGTGCAACAGGCTCAAGACACAGAGAAGGAGTTTGGAGAAGTGACTGAGAAGGTAAGGAATGTGTAACAACTAATACAGTGGCTTTTAAATTTAAATACTTAATATAGGTTCATAATGTGGAGATTAATTATCACAAATAATTTCAATCGTGCTACCATCACATAGATCGAGCAGTGCTGCGCTTCCCTCGAGTCACGTCTGCAAGGTGTCGGAGAAGTTCAGTCACACGTCCGTGATGTCTTCTCACGCCTGGCCGACTTGGACGACGAACTGGACAGCCTGAGTCCCGTCGGCCGAGACGTGGACTCCCTGGCCTCGCAGGCAGACGCAATAAGAGGATTCCTGGGACGTCTGGCTTCCCTTCGGACTGAGCTCGAAGGCCACGGTGGTGCCTGCACCGCCATGCTGAGACGAGAGGGTAGCTCCCCTGATCTCCTCGCTCTCAGGAGGGAGACAGAGGCTCTGAGTCGCCAGGCAGCCAAGCTGGCCGAGCGGGGTCATGGTCGCCTAGCACTCATAGAAGAAGCTGAGGGTCGAGTGAAGGAGTTCTACGCCCGCCTCACAGAACTGCAGGGGTTACTGGACCGGGCCGAGGAAGGCCTGAATGCGCAAGGTGTCGTGGGAACCGAAGTGGAGGTCATCAAGCAACAGCTACAGGAATTTAAGGTAAGGTTTTTTTTTTTTGTTTTTTTTTCCAGACTGAAACAGATTTGATGTTGCCATGGCAGACACAGTAATTGCGGCTTCAAAACATGTTTTTTTTTTTTTTTAATTCCTTGGAGGACTAGGACATTGCCAATGACTCATGTGGAGGCATAGGCTGGAGACGGTTTTAAAAGAGTCTCGAATTCACAGTTTTTTTTTTCCTCGCTTTCACAGTAAAAGGTGATGAATTTTATCGAGATAGTTGTGTTGAATAATAAGTTGCACCTTACATTTTCACGAACCTATCCATTTAATCTCCAGTTTCATAATATGATGTAGGAGTTTTCTAATGTGATAGCTAACAGGAGATATTTTATATGCATGGTTTGTACCCGCTTGCCCTTTAAAGAAAGAAGAAAAGAGTCAAAGTAAACCTCTTTTTAACTGATGGAAGTGTTGGTTGTGTACAGTCTTTTTTTTTTTTTTTTTTTCTTCTGATGAAAAGTGCAAGAGTTTCATATTTAAGCACCTTGTCACTGGAAGAACTCGTGTACTTGGCCAGCTCATGCTCTACGCGGGCTGTCAAGCGTTCGTGGAATGAATCACAGCTTTACGCTTTATTAAATCACCTCCAACTCTGCAACCCTCAGCCCCCATCTGGGCCCTCGTCCCAGCGTGCCTCTCTACAGGAGGAGGGAATCGGCATGTTCCTGTCACTCCCGCTACTTTACCGAGAGGGCTGCCTGCATTCGTCCTGTTACCCCTTCGGCTGATTAATTATGACCCCTTTCACTTTCTCCCTGGCTTGCTCTTGTATTTATAGTGCCGCTGAGGTTGTATCATTCCCTCTACGGATCTTACTCATGCCCCTCCGGAGCGTCAAATGTGGTCAGAGTGTGGGAGTAATAGAGGCACTGTGGAGGTTCGAGATGCGTTCTTAGACCAGGAGAGAGTGAATCAGCGACATCTTTGAAGGCAGCTCACCTTGCTGAGTCATTTCCACTGAGAGAAGCATGCAGTAATTTCGGCATGTCTGGTTAATGCGGCGTAACATTCTCAAAGCCATTGGTTATGAAGGATTCTTCTGGAGATGCTTCTGTTCGTAACAGCTCGACGCCAGCTACGAGTGCTCATTAGACCCGTCACTGTGGTGACGGACACGGAGCTAAATCTGCGAGCGGAGCGAATCACTGGAACACTGTCTCTCCCCACTGTCTCTGCATCCGACTAGCGCAGACTCGCCCAGTTGGCCTCGCGTTGGATACGTTGGCAGCTTGTCCTGCGTATCTGAAAATTCACCTGTTACTAATTAGAACTTGCACCGAGTGGTTGTGCAGAGAGCTTTATACTTCATCCAAGCTGTACTTCAGCTGTGGAATGTTCTCCTCTTTTATTGCACTGCGTCTTCTTTTTTTTTTCTTTTCTTTTTTTTACTTTGATTTCTTACTTGCACCTCTTCCTTGGTCTTTGTCTCGCCTTCCTGGTGTTCCTTTGTTTGAAATTCCTGCCGTCTAAGAGTTCTTTCAGATTTACTGTTCCTGTTAATAACAATGTCGGCTACTGTATACACTCATGCTCCTCTGCCCCCACCTTCTCTCTCCCTCTTTTTCTCTCTGTCTTTGCTTCACAGCAAGCTTGAAGACAGAGTTTCTGAAGGCAAACAGTCAGTGGAATGAGAGAAAAAGGGAACGATATTTAGCAAAAAGCGTGTATATGATTGATTAGCTAGGGTCGTGTTGCATGGTACATGAGTTCATGGTCACAAAATAAAGTTGTATCATGATACAAGAAAACGTTGCTATTATACTGTACATGGTGCGCATCGTGATATTTAGTTTTACGCTAAAACAATTGCGCCACATCTGGAAGCTACGTAGCAGGCACCTCATTTATCAAAGATCAACTCTTGGGTTATTTTGGAATACAAGAGCATGAGAAACATCAATAAAGTAAAACTTAACAAAACTATCAAGAAGGTAATGGTTATGTAGAAATTCTGACAATACACATTATATTAAAATAAAACGCGTACCATATTGTCAAAACTTTTCTTTTTTTTTATGCTATTATAAAAAAAAAAGAGGTGTTGTTACTTGCCTGGTCAAGATATAAATCATCCATGACGTGCTATAGTTTGAGAATTATAGAAGTATAGAGTACTCATAAAGCCAGAACGATGATGTCATGATGTTGCAATGTATCCTGCACCAAGGAACAAATCAGATATTCTACAAAAGCATAATTATACATAATATCTACTTAGCTTTTGTCTCCTTTTAGTGTGCTCATTCATCGCCACCTCATGTCTGAAAATCTGGACCCTCCTCTGTTAATAGTGCTAATTAAGGAGACCAAGCTGCTGCTGTACTGTAAGTCTAGAAAGAGGGTCCGTGTGCATGAGGTATTTTTAGAAAACTTTTAGAAAAGGGTCATGCACACTATGAGGAGAGAAGGGTGAGAAGAAACTTCTTCGAGTTCTTCTTTCGTCCTCATTTGCTGTCTATTGAAAAAAAAAATTTCCATGCGGTCTGGGTCTCGTTTCTCATACACCCGCCCGCTCTTGTACACCCCCTTTTCACTTACAATGACACGCACAAAGGTAATTCAGAGGGCCAGAAAGGCTGTCTGCCATGAAAAAAAAAAAAAAAAAAAGCATTGATCTCCCCTTCTCCCCCTTCTCTCATGCAAGCCAGACTCCATTTCAGAGACACCCAATCCAAAGTAGTGATGTCATTGCTGAGATTAGAAAGAGGGGGAGGCAGGATAAACCCAAATAAGCAAGGCGTGTACGTGTGCGCGCGCATATGTGTCTCTGTCTGTCTGTCTGTCTGTGTATCTGTCTGCCTGCCTGTAATGTGCCTTGGCTAGTAGGTCAGTACACATTAGAAGAAGGTGTCAAATTTTTGCGTATAGCTCCCTGAGGCATTCTGGGAGTGATTAAATAATGGGTTGGGTCCTAACCAGATGAATCATCTCACCAGCATTTTCTACTATGGAGGTCTCCCCCCCACCCCCCCCCCCCCCCCCTTGCTAAACATATGTATGTATCGCGCCGAGTGCTTCAGATGCCAGTCAGCGCGTCCCCGTTCAAAACATAGCCGAGTGCACAAACACTAGGGGTGTGTGTGTGTGTGTGTGTGTACGGCCTGGGAGGGTGACTTCACGGAACGATATTTCTAATTCCGGGCCGTTTTGAAGCGGGCGGAATTTCAGCTGTCTCCCCATCCTCGACCCCTTACAAACATAATCTCGTACACACATACAGGGTGTGGTGATGGTGCCCCTAAAATTCCCGTGGCCTGTGTGCACTGTGTGTGTGTGTGCATTGTGTGTGTGTGTGTGTGTGTCTTCATCCCACACCACCACAGTGGAGCAGCTGAGCTTAGAGAAAGAGGGGTGGGCTGTGAGACGCAGGCACGGAGAAAAGATGCTTTCCAACTGGGCATTCCTGTACAGGGCTGGTTAGAACCGGTGAATAGCTTCTAAATCAAGCTGAGCGCAGCATGCTGTCTTCACTCTTGCTTGCTATAACTTACTCGTACTCCATTTACACACACTAATCCTATTTCGGTCCGTCGCTTTGCTTCCTCTGTGTTCCTCTAGCAAAACAAGGGCAATGGATGTGTCGAGACCTTTGTGTCCCCCACCCAAACCCCCAAGGGCTTTTCCTTTTAGACTCCGATTCTCATGCTCTGTGTTGCTTGTAATAGCGGAGAATACTTTAATTTGATATCGATATCGAAGCCCGTTTCTGTTTATTTTCCGCACAAGATCGGATCATGCTGATTAATATGTAACTGTTTGTAAGTGATAAATGGAAGCTTGTACTGTTGGAGGATGTTCCTCATATAATCTGACTTTGAGAACACTTCTTACTGCACAGTCTGTTACAGAATTCAGCCAAGATTTTATTTTATTATGAAGCAATCATCTTAAGCGCAGTCGGTAAATAGTACTCGCGTAAAGACATAATCCATTTTTGAAACATTTAGTGAAATCCATTTTCTTTGCTGTCTACCTGATGCTTATGAGGACATGCCAATTATAACTTTGGCGTCTTCTACAGTAGCTCTATGGTTAAGAAGCCAAATTTCTGGGTTGACCTCCTGCTAATGATGTACTGCATAATGGCATGCTGATGCAGTCTTCATTCTTTCCCTTCTTAGCAATAAGCACCTACAGTAGCAATGAGATCCATTAGAATTTAATATAGGGTTGTTGTTTTTTTTTTTTTTTTCGTGACTGTTTTCACAGTTTATATTTCTCTTTGTCTTCAGGGTTAGATCAGATTAGCATAACATAATTAGCACTAGCTGATGATTTAATTTTGCTAATTTGACTTTCTACCCAGGCGATATCCTGCTAGCATGAGAGAGAGAGCGAGAGGGAGAGAGAGGGAGAGAGAGCTGCCTCTCCCGTTGCCTGGTATTGTTTCAGCTGTTGTGAATTACTGTGGCATTCCATAGCATAGCCCACTTTTCCCTCTCAGCCACACTCTATTAGCTCACCAACTGAAATAAATAAAGCACTTTGCGCAAACAACAGCGCCCGTCTTGATGTGTGAAATTAATAGGCGGCTTAATAATTGTCGTAATGGCGGTGATTTTCAGGGTGGTTGACACGAGTTACGTCTGTTCTGCCATTCCGTGTGCTGTTTGATCTGCTTCAGGAACACGGTATTAAGTGCCAATCAACCAGGTACAAGAAAGCATGCGGTTCTGTATAAAACATTCGCCGTGTAATTCACGGTTCCAGACGATCACCCAGGGGTAAGAAATTACACCAGAAATCCCATTTTCTACCTTAATGGGAAGAGTCGATTGGGCTTTTATTTGGCTTTCTCTGGTTTGCTTTTGTGTCTGGTAAAGAGGAGAACAATGCACACATTCACATTGAGAGGCTCAGGTAAAGCCTGCGGGTTAATTATGAAACTACTGCTGAGATCGAGGAGAAAGGGGGGGAGTGTCAGCGCCTGGGGTGCTCAGATACCACAAAGAGGAAAAAGGAGGAAGGATATGAAAAGGAGCGGGGTGCTTTAGAGGGATCAAACCATGTAGAAAATACAGTCATTTTGAGCATCTCGGTTGTTGCGTAAATAGAGTCGGTACTCTATGATTGGTGGAGCGGGGGCAGGGGCAGCAAGAGCTAGCAGGAGATGGAGCTAACGAATCAACAGGTGCTGTCCTAAAGCAAACACTGCAAAGTCAATAGCATTGCCCTCTTGCGTTGA
The DNA here is from genome assembly GCA_030347435.1 of Clarias fuscus. Classification (NCBI taxonomy): domain Eukaryota; kingdom Metazoa; phylum Chordata; class Actinopteri; order Siluriformes; family Clariidae; genus Clarias; species Clarias fuscus. The sequence goes on along the minus strand of CM059215.1, from coordinate 28,089,386 downwards.
TGGTAGATTAATGCCTGCTTGTTTTCACCCAACGTACTGTAGCTCTATCTGAGACCAAAGCTTTAGCACGCTATTCCAGTCTGTCTGTTTTTAGGGGATTTCAGGCTTGAGCCCTCCCTCTTCCTGTCTGAGTCAAGGCTGTGACTTTTTAACTAGAAGCCAAATGAGCAGTCGGGACTGACTAAGGGGAAGGGGGAAGGGGATAGACACGGGGTCAGGCACTGAATTTTACTTTACCTAAACAAAGCAAGGTAAAAAGGATCGAGTTTATCCTATGTATAGACGGAGGCTGGGTTTGCAGTGTGAAAATCGTTGCTCTATCAATATATCTGTCAATAGTCTGCCTTTTTAACTAGATTAAAATATAACCAAATTAACCAACATATGTTTAATCTCATAATTTCTACATCACTAGTATTTATTTTTCAGATTCTACATGGTCGACATAGGTGTATGTTAATTAATATACAAGTTAATCCGCTGTGCAGTCATGGCAGCGTGGCTGGTCAGTTTGAGCTCGAGGAGAAAGAAACGGAGCACGCATGAGGGCGAGAGACAGACAAACCCCTTTTGTTTCCACTGGGAGGTTTGTCTTGGAAGCAAGCTTGACAGCTGCAACTAGACTGACAGAAAGAAAAAGGGAGCGAGGAAGAAAGACAGCAAAGAAAGGGTAAAAAAAAAAAAAAAAGAATTGAAAAAGAAAGTATTTAGCTTGTTGGACACGCAGAGCATGGACAGTGTGGGTGATTCACAGAGCAACTGTGGTGTGTGCATGCGCGGGTGTCTTCCGTACATGTGCGTGCGCGCGTCTGGGATCCAGGAACGGAGAGAGAGTGGGAGGGTAAGCAAGCATGCGTTAGTGCAGTGACTGCTCTCTGCCAGAGCTCTTTATACATACTTCGGCACCGACCGAATAAGGAAAGGCCGCGAAGAAAGGAGAGCAAAAAGAGAAATAAAACAGGGACTGGAATAGTCTGAGACACAAAACAAAACCAAGACCAAAAAAAAAAAAAGAACGACATTTGTGCATAAACTTTTCATTTGCTGCTGTCTCTCATTGTAAAGCAGTGGCTGCAGTTTTTACTGCCCCCCCCCCCCACACACACACACACACCCCCACCCCCCCCCAACCAACCACGCTCTCTGCTCAGGGCTGGATAAGGTTTCAGACGAGCAGAAGATGAGAATGCACAAGTGGGCACGTTGAATATTGCAGACTTCTGTGTGTCCTCCCTTGGTGTTTTGTTCAATTACAGAGTGGCTATTTGGAAGAAAAAAAAAGAGGGAGGAGCAGAGAGAAGAGAATGAGAAGGGGATTTTTGCTTCCGTATACACACATGCCAGGTTGTTCTTGAAAGAAACGAGTAGCCGTTATTGATAAGCCTCTTTACTTCCCACTGACCATCGTCTGTATCCTGTTTTAATCCTCTCTCTCCATGTGCGTCTCTTTTTATCTTGTTCTTTGTTTGCCTAGAGTTTGTGCTTTTGATTCTTCCTTTTTGTGTCACAAGTGTTTTCTTAGTAGCACCACAAACTGTTGAATCATACGAGATTTTTTTTTACATATACAACTATTGGCTTGAGCTGATTTGATCCTGTAAGCTAGTGATTCTGCTGAAACACATCAACTTCCCTGCTTAGTCACTCCCACTGGCATGGTGGCCACTCCTACCAAAAGCTTTATCTCAGCCTCCATTTTTCAGCTTGGTCTTGTGTGTGTTTTTTTGGGAAAGGAAACCGGCACGATTGGAGCACTTCCTGTGTTTTAATACCAGCGCAGGAAACAGAACAAACGGAGCTGGATTCAAACAAAAACAGAGGGAGAAAAAGGGAGGTGAGAGTGAGAGAAGTGGGAGGGAGGGGGAGAGAGAGAGAGAGAGAGCGTGACAGAGAGAGAGAGAGGGAGGAAAAGTGGGAGATTTTTTTAGCAGCTGCAAACCATTTCAGCAGCGCAGTGGCCCGAGAACACAGTGAGAGAGTCTGCGCTAGAGACAGGAGGAAAGGAAGAACTCTGCCTGCATGCATCATCGTCTTATGCTCTCTTTTGGATGAGAGAAAAGAAAGAAGATAAGAAAGAAGGGAGTGCGTCTGGGGATTGTCTGAAAAGCAGAGTGCCCCGAGTGGAAGGGTGCGTTTGTTGCGAGGGTACTGTCTGCCTCTCTGCCCTCTGGATAGAGTCCCACAGCTCTCTGCTCGCCGCTGTCCGGATCAGGCTGAAACCCTCCAACCTCTTCAAACCTACTTCTAACGTAACCCCTCTGGACATGGCTGTCATTTGGATTTACAGATTTTCACTTCACTGCGGATGAGAGGAATGTAGAAGGCAATCAGTGAAGAGGATTAATATTCTGTTTCTGTTCTTGTTTTTGAACCGACTTCAAGATGAGGTAGATTTCATTCATTGAAAGTATCAAGACTCGGTCAAAACGGTAAAGGAAAAATTGTTATGAAAATGCGGTGTTTTGAACTCGCCTTTCAGATATTTGCTGTTGGATTAAAAAGAGGACAAGAAAAATTTTACAAACAGCGACCAACTGTCTGACAAGTGAGTCTCACACGGTATTAGGAAACATATTTACATGACAGTCATCTGACCAGACATACAAAAACATTGTCGATCTGAATGCTAGACTGTTTTTTTTTTTTTTTTTTTTTAAGGAAGTAGAATGTGCTTAAAAGAACAGTAAAATGAGAGACAAAATCACTTGATGGATACTTTTTTTCAACATATTTTTGATGCAACAGAGTATGGACTTCTCACCTTAAAAGGAGCCTTTCATAGTTTCTCTTTGAAACGACTTAAGTTACTAAGACCTCTGATTTTTCCTGTTGTGGTAGAGACAGAGACTCCAAAGGAAGTGGCTGCAAGAAACCTGGGGAAAGGATTGTGATGTAGATTTATAGATAAAGGAGGATTCTTTTGAAATCACAACGAGAACAAAGAGAATGCAAACCTGCATGGAATGTTTACACTCTGTTTTGGACTTTGGACCTCTGAAACAGTTAATAACTGATTTCCCTGCTTCTCCTATTTGCCTGCATGACTTATAAAAAGGAACATATTAATATGTTGACTAATACGTGCATCAGTTGGACTGAGGCATTTTCCCTGATGTGCTCCATTTGGGAAAGATCAGGAATAACATTGGATGTGAGAGCCATGGACTCTAATCCTTCTCTGCTTATCATTTTTTGCCCTGGATTATAAGTATCCTAACATCTTACAAAAATTTTGTGGATCAATGTTTATTAGAAAGAATTGTACAGCTAAGACTTAAGGGCTTCAGTACCTACAGTAGTAATTTCAGAAACAACCTGATTTTGGAGGATTTATTTGTGGAATAGTTTGTGCCCCGTCCCAGCCCCTTGAGGGCACACTTTTATGGGATGGGGAAGCCTCTGAGCCGGCCAGACTGTTTGCGGCAAAACCCCAGGTGTCTTAAGAAGGGCGATGATGAGGAAGCTTATATTGAGGATTGCTATGTACCACAGCGCTCCATCTATGACACCATGCGGATTAACGAGCAGATTGACCAGGGCTCTAAGATTAACCAGCCATCTCGAAGCACTTTGGGCTCTGGTGGAGGTGAAGGAAGCACACTGTCCAGCAATGGGACTTTAGGAGCTGACATTGGTGGAGTGTTTGTGGCGCGAGGTGGGTCTGCTGATGCAGGAGTAAAAAGGTTGGATGAAAGAGTGATTTTTGATGCTCTCAAACTAACTGGTGATGCTCAAAGCATGCCATCTGCAGGGGGTGTTGGAACCAACATTATTATTCCTGCATCAAACTCAGCTGCTGTTGGAGCAGCTGTAGTCACAAAGAGGCGTCATCATGGTGGTGACAAGAAAGATAATCCAAATCGGCGCTCCTGGAAAGCGTTTATGCCTCCAACTTACCCCGAGTTTGCTGAGCGGTTAGAGTTTTCACCTGTAGAGAATGGAGAGAAACGATCATCTGGCGCAGGGATCCCCGTTTCACCTCTCCATCCATTACCCTCCTTAGTAACTGCTCCAGCTTCCTCCATATCCACCCCACCGCTTGTGTCCTACAGTCCTTCTCCTGTCTCCTCAGGTGTCCCTCACATCCCTTTGATCGCTAACTCTCCAACCCTCACTCCATCAATCAGCCCTGTTTCTTCCACTCCATCACATTCAGTCAAGCAAAAAGAGTCCCCAAAGTTGTATCCTCATCAGTCAAAACAAATTAAGCTCATGCCTACTCCCTCTAAAGAAAGACCATCTTTAAAGACTACTCCAGTACTCCAAACAAAGCAGGATGCTGCTAATTCTCCACAACCTAGTCCTTGTATCCATAGGCAGGGTGAGAGTGGTGAGAAGAATAAGCCAAGTGCAGCCCCCTTACTTAGTATAAGAAGTGCATCAGAAGAACAACCACAACATTGGAATACTGCTGCGACTAAAACATCAGACTCTGAGAGGGAGTCACCGTTCCTGGAGTACGATCATGATACTGCCCTGTTGATACCGCCAAAACCAGTATTTTGTCCTCCTACTAAAGCCCGTACCTGGCCTCGTACTACAAAAGGCATAAAAAGGTCATTTGGGCATGGAGTAGTACTTCATAACTTGCCAATTCTGCCACCCTTGCCTCCTCTGCTGGGAGAGGACAGTGATCTGGATGAAGAGACATTGTACCTGTTGGATCCCCCCTCACCTTTCCTTCAGGAGGAGGGACTGAGTTATGGGGGCTTACCACTTTCTCCATGTCTCAGCCAAGAAGGGGGTGCCGAAGGTCTTTTGGGATGGCCACCTTCTACAGGGGAACTACGAGAACGTACTGCTTCAGAACTTTGTTTTGAGGAAGATGAGCTCAGAATCTTGAAAGAACTGGAGGATGAGGAAAAGAAGAAACAGGTACAGGAGAGGGAAGAAAATGAACGGTTAGAGATGGAGGAAAAGAACTGGCAGGTTGTGTTAAAGATGGATAGTCATGAAACAAGCAATATTTCGTGGACAGTGGACAGGGAGGAATCTGAGCTGCATGATTGGGAGACACACCAGCTCAGTACCTCAGATTACAGGTCTCTTCTGACCCCTCCAGTAGGTTTTGGAGGCTCGGAAGTTGCCAGTGTTTCTCCTTACCCAAGTTCAGAGGATGGATCAGTTGACCTCTTTCTGGAATTAGAGAGACAATGTATTGAGGAGGAGGAAAGAAATGAGGCATCTAATCTTGAATCAACTGTAATATCTAACCCCACTGAGCATTTGGTTTCATGTCATACCCTACCTAGAGTAGAAGAAGAAGAGGAGGAGGACAGAGAGGCTCAGACTGAAGATAACAGGGATAAATCTGGCCTCACAAAGAGCACTGATCATACAACCCAGTTAGAGCCTTTTCAGACTGAGCCATTGGATTTGGGAACAGATCAGAATATTTCCAGCAAGGATACTGATGATATGATAAGCGAAAGCTGTTATGATAGTGATGCTAACACCAGTTTTGCACAGGATCACACCACACCCATGATTGGTTTATGCACTTTGGATGAGCCTTTGTTGGAATCGGAGTCCAGTGGAATTCAGACATATCATCTGGACGGAACAATTCTGTCAGACACAACACAAGCAGAAAGACGAGAAACTGATTCAGACCTGGGCAGTGGAGTCTTATCGGAACAAGAACAGGTAGATGATGAAATAAAAGACAAGGTGTCTGAGGTCCATACCTTAGTGAGTCATAAAGACCTATTTCCAAGTCCTAATGAACTATATGAAGAACATAACGACTGTAAGTTAGATACATGTAAGTCTAATTTTAAAGAGGACATAATACAGCTGTCTCTTGAAACTTCTGATTTAAGCAGTAATTTCGGAAAAGACATCGAGGGCATTATCTGCAATGTGGAATCTTGTGTGGATTTGGAACCCAGTGTTTCAGTTAAGTCAAATTCTGAAGAAGAAGAAGAAATGATGATGTTATTTGTGGAGACCTATAAAGAACTTTCGGCAGTAGCTGAGAAGGTTTTTGTGCCTGAGGACAAGTCTGTACCTGAGCACGAGCGAACACATGAGGCCCAGAGGACTACAAATCCCCCAAATTCTGATAGCTCAACCATTCTAGAACATGCACCCTCAAACAACAGTCAATCTCCTCCTCACTCCCCAGCCTTCAAATCACCAATAAACAATGACTGCAATGATACAGATTCATCTCTTCCCACTGACAGCTTTGTTTATCTAGCAGTGACAGTCCCATCGCAGTACTCACAGGATTGTCCACCATCCCCACTTATGGAATCTACTCCTCCTAGTCCCCTTCCCAAACCTTGCCCTGATCCGGAAGAGGGGTCTTTTCTATCCTCTGATAGCTTTGTGTACCTGGCAGCACCTGAGCGTCTCCCTCTAGTGTCTGATGGTGGTTCTGCTGGCGAGGACTGTCGAGACTTAGACTCAGAATCTGAGACTAGCCAATCAGATGTGGATTTTTTTCTAGGGTTGATGAACGAAGATAGTGATTGGGAGTCAGATTTGTCAAGACCGATTTCAGTGCCCCCATGTCAAGATCAGTGGGAACAACTTGAACCAGGAGACTTGTATAGACTTTTTTGTGAAAACCAGCACGAACAAGAAATTTCTGAACCATGTGATGAAAAAGACGCCACTTGTCAATTAATTCATCCCGATGAGGGAGCGTCAGTTTCATCACCATCCAATTCTACAGAGGTAAAGGCCATTCAAAATCACCTTTTGTGCTGTAGAATGTGCATTACCATGTACTGTTACTACATTTTTAGGAAGAAACTTCTATCTTTTGTTAATTAGAACTTCAACTACTGTGGTCCTATTTCAACAGTTTCAACTATCGTTACTGCCAAACAATAGATAAAACTATAGGTACAGGGTGTGTAAGTGGATGCATATAATTATACATCCTTGACCACAGTCTTGATCTCTATTCACATTGCTTACATGTGGTTATGCAAACAGTTGCAGGTTTTAATTTGACTTCAGTTAGTGACTACGGTTTTCAATCTACAAGTAGAAGCATGTTTACACTTGTGATTTTTTTTTTTTTTAAGTAAACATGACCATCTGATATACGTTAGCTTCATGTACAAAAAACATCTGTAAGATTTATTAGCTTGGTTACAAATGTACAGTTTTTTTGTGCAGATATTTGTTTGTTTCTGCATGGTGCACATGAAGAACATTTGTATATTCCTCATTTCTTACTGATGGAAAACTAGAGAATTGGGTTGTATACGAGAGAGACAGAGAGAGACGGAAGCAGTTTGCTTATGATTTTGAAAATCATCTATGTGTTTCTTTCTTTCTATCTCCTAATTTGCTGTGAGTGGTCTGGTGTCTGTTCTGTGTTACGGTTGTTGTGGTTTGTGTCATGATTCTGGCTGATGTAGACCTGATGTGCTTCTGTTATTACATTACTCGTTTTAAGTAATGGCCGAGCCCTGGCTGTCCATCTACATTTCATTTAGTCATAGCTCAGCATTGGTAATTCCGCTTTTCTGCAGAGTCATTGCCTCTTTTGTCCCCCAAATGTAATCACCTATCCATGATTGGCAGAGAGCATTATAATTACTGAGTGGCCGCCATGAATCAGCAAGCAAATTGAGTTTTAAACTTTTAATATGTCTTGCGGGTTGTTGGGGGAGTAACGAAAAAAAAAAAAAAAGTCCAAGATAATGCATCTCTTATGGAGTGTCTGTTTTTTAAACTCAACCTACTATAAATCTCCATTTCCTCTTTTTCTGCTATAAACCTACAGTACACCACTGCACCTTACCTGTTCTTGTCAAGAGCCCTCCCCTTGCGCTATAAAGAAGGCCTTGTTTTTGAGATAGGGAAGTGAGAAATAAACACACAGCTTTTTTTTTGGGGGGGGGGGGGGGGGGGGTTGTTGCTGTTGCCAGTAACACAGGAACACTAAAACATTGTTGAGAATATAAATAGATGATAAGAACATGCCAAGCTTATCAACTCTGGACTTTCTGATTCAACTTTCCCCTGTAACACCAGCGTGGTGGGCACCTAATTCACAGGAAATGCATGTAATGTAATGTAAACTCTGGGGCTGTGAAACGGTCACCAGTGAACATGCTTAGTTAAACCGTGGTTGTTTTGAGATATGACCGGGAACTCTCTGGGGTGTGATCACAGACCAGTCATTCATGGAACAAAATGGCTCCATGGCTGAACACCTGGCAATGCTCATGATAAGAGTGGGTGATAAAGCTGTTAGCCAGAGATGGGACAGAGGAAAGCCGATCTCATCTCGGCTTCTGAACTACTATGTCAAGGTGGATTTCCAGTAAACTTGATGCAGCAGAGACAAACAAGCAACCTATATAGAAAGGAAGGAGTGGGGCATGAGAATAAGAACCTGTGTTGTGGGAAATGATAATACGGGCACGTTTGACCGTTTTGAAAAAGATGGTACTGAAAGACTTGCAGGAAGCACCTGTGTCACGAGGGACAAAGAGAGGGCAGGGCTTTAAGCTCGACAACCACATGCACACACTCACAAACATACAATCACACAGTTCAGCACAAGTTCAACAATAGCAAAGCTCTCAGCCAGGTATGAAGTCATGGTTTGGGATTCTAAAGGTTTTGGCTCCATGTTCATTAACTGTAACGAGCAACTAAAGCAAGGGCCCAAAACGTTTGCAGCCACAGATCCCGCTAACTTTAAAAAGAAATTCCATACACCCCCTCAAGTACAGATTTAGTTACTGAATATAAAATTTTTAAAAAATCATCAAATATTTGGCTTATTGTTTAAAGTGTTTGAACCATACCATTTTTAATTCCTGAATTTTCAAATGACAGAACATTTAATATCGCAGATCTTTAATATTATTTATAATGTAAGTCGACTTTTTGAGTGATTGAGACAAAGATTTGTATTTTTAGGTCAGTTCTGAAATTAACTTTGCCCAGGGCCTAAAAAAAAAAGCTCACTGAAGTTAAAATATATATTTAATTAACTGTGTAGTGTATAAGAAAAATAATCAGCGAAATAAGGGTGAAATCTTTTACTTTTTATAGAAAAAAAATGCAGTTTTTCTATGCAGTGTTTTTTTTTTTTTATCACGTCTTCTTGAAATATTATATTGTTAATATTCAGTTTGTTATTGCTTATGTGTTTTCATTAGACACACACATTGTTTTTGTTTGTGTGGGTGTGCTTGTCCTGTCTTCATTTTTTATTGACTCAGTGTAATTAATTGCCAGTAATGTCTGTAAATGGAAAGTGGCCATTTTAAATCTGGCTTGACTTTGCATTTCTTTTTTTCCCCTCTTATCGCTCTTATTGTTTTTTCCTTTGCTTCCTCAGTCTTTCTTTTTCGCTTCAATTCGACGCTCCTACACTAAATAATACCATTTCCACGAAGAACTGCGAGATCATATGAATATTTTGTAACGGAGTTATGTAAGCAATTTAACTCAACACCGCTTTGCTCTGATGCGGCTGACCTTTTGTCAGTACTATAACACAGACTTGTGGTTTGTACTGAAAGAGCAAAAGAAAATATAAAGACTGGAACCGATAGAGATGTGGGTTGGCGTTTGGGCAGGAAGGCAGCCAGGACTGAAAGAATGATATGTGGAGACATGGTGAGAAACAAAAGAGGAGTTTGGCAAAATTGTTTGCGACAGAAGAAACATGGGTAATGAGAGAAGATGAACCCAGTGTGCGCGAGTCACTGACTAGCTTACTGGCACGTTCAGAGAAACGTTCAAAAAAAAAAAAAAAAAAAGAATGAGAGGCATCTCAGATATTTTCCAGTGCTCGGCTGCAGTAGTGTCTGATGCGGCTTTTGGCCCGAGCCGGCCTGAGATACTGTAGATCGAGGCAGGACAGGAGATCATGGTGTAACAGAAGTGAAGAATAGTTTTATAGATTTAATGTCCACAAGCACACCAGGTCTGAATAAAAGAATGAAATGAGCGAAAGCTAATAAAGGCTATGAAAAATGAAAGCACCACTAAGACAACGCACTTGCATATTGTCCACGTATGCACGCACACACACTGTTGGGGAGAGGGTGTGGTGGCTCACGGCTGTAGCCCATTGTTATTGAGACCAACAGATATCCTGTTTAAAGCCCGGACCTGGCCTTCACTACAAAACAGCCGTCTCTGAATGGATACACACTGCTGCAATGAAAACAGGATTTTCCAAATATGGGGCAGATGCTGACTTGTAATTTCTTAACCTCTAGCAAGAATTCTTCTGGTCTCCACTTAAGCAGTATGAGAAACACATTTCATGCATAATTATTACAACAGGACATCAAAGCACCCAAGGAACACAAAGGCCATCAGTAGCTCTTTTATTTTCCAACATGGATACGAGTGGATAATGGAGAGTGTGCGCCTGGACGCTCTAAGCTTACGGGTTTAAATCTACCTCTCTTTCTTGTCTCTCGGGTTTTTCCCCAGAGCCTTCAGTTGCGGTGTTGATAGTGGTCGGGTATGTTTTTGTTCCTGTCCTTGTGTGCAAACCACTAATATAAATACTGTCCCAGAGTCTCTGATTAAGTGTTGTGGTTAAGTGTCCTTGGAGATCTGGTTGTGTGGAATTAAAGCGCTATTTGTTTTGTTTGTTTTGTTTTTCAGTGAATGGAGATAGACAAAGCTCTTTAATTTTTAAGCACTTTACCACATCCATCATGTTGCTGCTGGAAAGTGTGTATAATGAATTCTGTGTATAATCTTTTTTCTCTCTCTCTCTCTCTCTCTCTCTCTCTCTCTCTCTGTGTGGTGTGTGTGTGTGTGTGTCCAGGCTGTGGAGCGAGAGCAGGTAGACAGCATCCAGCCCAAACTGCACCATGTGAATGCTGTGGGTCAGGGCCTCATCCAGAGTGCAGCTAAACACACAGACACACAAGCTCTGGAGCATGACCTGGAAACCACTAACCTGCAGTGGAACTCCCTCAACAAAAGGGTACGAAATTGTCAGGTTTATTATGCAAATAATAATAACAATTATTATTATTATTATATTTTTTGTATTATTATTATAATTATTATTTTATTATTATTATTTATTTATTTATTTTTTTTTGTTATTATTATTATTATTATTTTATTTTAATTTTTTAATTTAATTTTTTATTTTTATAATTTTTTATATATTTGTTTTTTTTAATGTTTTTTTAATGGTTTTTTTTTTATTTTTTTATGTTTGTTTGCACTTAATGCACTTTTTTCATTGCGAACTTCTGGCATGACGTAAATTGTGCAGCAATGTATTTTCATTGGCAAACTACAATTTTGCATCTCTATGGACATGCTCTACTTCAATTATTTGAATGCACCTCATTAATGGGTTAACAGTCAGCACTTGTTTTCATTCCTTAAATACATCTCGACAAAGTAAAGTTTAAACAGGTTGAAACGGTTTGCTTAGGGCTTCATGGGGTACAGTGTTCATAGAACAATATTTAAAACCATATCTAATATCTGAAAGTTCATCTATCATTTGTAAGTAATAGAAATACGACACTGTAGGGAAATGTGGTCAGATTTCTAGCATGAGAAACATCTGTAATCGAGATTCAAGTTCCTGTTGCTGTAATCATTATGAGGTAAGAGTGCAAAAATCTACAGTAAGTAAGGATGTGGAATGAACTGACGATGTTTTGTTTTTTTTGTCTATTTCCTCTCAAGGTTTTTTTTACCTTGTTGAATCACTGAGTTGTTGTTTTTTTGGTCCCCTATGGCAGCATCTCTGGTTTGCTCAATAGGGATATATTACAATTTTAAACCTCAATTTCTGTAAAGCTGCTTTGTGTTTTATTATTATTAGTAGTATTAAGCTTGGCTAATGCATAGATTTATGTGGTGACTGCACCAAAAAAGCAATTATGTCATAGTTGGTGAGCAAATTTTATTAAAATGGCTCAGAATTGCTGCTTTAACATGTACTGTAGATCATTTGAATTTCGTTTTCGGTTTGTCTCTTTAGGTCGCTGAGAGAATCGCTCAGCTTCAGGAAGCCCTTTTGCATTGTGGGAAGTTTCAAGATGCTCTGGAACCTTTGTTAAGCTGGTTAAATGACACAGAGGAGCTGATAGCCAATCAGAAGCCACCGTCAGCCGAGTACCGTGTGGTTAAAGCACAAATTCAAGAACAGAAGGTGAGGCTTTCCCAATGCCAGATGTTAAAGTTGTTTATTTTACAGTAGCGTTTGTGTAATTACAGAATAAAAAAAAAGAAGTATGTTGTTATCCAATAGAAAACAAATCTCTCAAACTATATATTTGTAATAAATTATATAAATAGTATTAGATCCATCGATTTGTGGTGAAAGACATTTTGTTTGTGATGTAGTTAATTGCTGATGAACTGGATTTTATCTTGACTGAACTCAACTGAATTTGCTTTGTTGTTTCTGCAGCTGCTGCAGCGGTTACTGGATGATCGGCGTGGGACAGTAGAGATGATCCGGGCTGAAGGCGAACGCATCGCAGCCACGGCAGAGACGCAAGACAGAGAAAAGATCCAGAGACAGCTGCGAAGCTTAGGAGAGCGATGGACAGATCTGCTGGACAAGGCCAATGCCAGGTAAGAGTGCCCGTCACCTGACGATTCCTTCAGAAGCAAATCGATACCTGACTCTTGGTAAAAATGTGGCAATTGATATATCGGTATAAAACGGTTATTTCACGTACACTGTGTTTTTGCTTCTCCTGCAGGCAACGTCAGCTAGAGGAGCTCCAGATTCTTGCTTTGCAGTTCCATGAATCAGTGGAGCCTTTGGGAGAGTGGCTGAGTGCCACCGAGAGACGCCTGAGCTCCGCTGAGCCCATGGGAACCCAGGCCTCCAAAATTAGCCAGCAAATCAGCCGCCATAAGGTACAGTAAACCACGGCTGTGGTGTAAGATGGTGCTGTCATCAAGCTCAAGAGGGGAAAAAATAGTTTTGGTTACTACTTATTTTAAAGGTGTTGAGTATGAGAAGGTAGAAAGGAACAACGTCCAGAACGCCACACCTTACATCTTCTAATAGTGTAGGAAATTTGGGAAGGAAAACATTGGGTAAAGCTCTTTAATCAAGCTCAGCCGGTACAACCCACCCTGTTCATTTTATTTATGTCTGTGATTTTTGTTTTCCATGCAATATGTACAGTATTTTTAAGTTTCCATTTGTTATCTCTTATTCATTGTATATATATTTGATTTAACTCTTATATTCCATGTTTTCGTTATTATTTATTTAATTCTTTAGTTTTTTTTTTTTTTTCATCATGCATGGTCATTTTTTCTTTGTTTTGTCTTTTTCCCTCCATGCCATATCTCCCCATCGTTTTCTTATTCATCTGTGGGCAAAACCTCAGGCCCTCCAAGAGGAGGTGTTGTCTCGGGAAAAGGAGGTGGACCATCTAGAGGCACTTGGCCAATCTCTCTCCCCTCTCAGCTGTGCAGCAGACCGTGATTGGCTCAGTGAGCGAGTGGGAGCAGTGCGCAGCGGGCACACTGAGCTCCTTAATTGGTGCTCTCGGCGAGCGGCCATGTTGGAGCAGGCCCTGGCCAATGCACAGCTGTTTGGGGAGGAGGAGGTAGAGGTGCTGAACTGGCTAGCCGAGGTTGCCCAACGCCTGGGTGAAGTCTCAGTGCAGAGCTACCAGGCCGAGCTGCTGGCTGAGCAGCATAAGTACATTCTGGTAGGACATGCGAGGAATTACGCAGTAGATTTGGTTCTTATTGTAATTTATAGCAATGCAGAGAAAAAAAAATCCGTGGTTTTTTTCTATGTAACATTTTGCTACTTGGTCTCTTTTAGTCTCTGAATGAGGAGATCGTGAGCCGGAAGAAGACAGTGGACCAGGCGATTAAGAATGGACAGGCGTTGCTGAAACAGACCACAGGTACCGCAAGCACTCCTTGTACTTTTTTGATCGCTTATAATTACAGTGTGGATCTTAAAGTTCTGACTCTCTTCTTGCTGTGCATCAGGTGAAGAAGTGCTGCTCATCCAGGAGAAGCTGGATGGAATCAAGAGCCGATATGCAGAGATGACAGCAGGCAGCAGCAAGGCCCTTCGTAACCTGGAGCAGGCCCTGCAGCTCGCCACCCGATTCGCTAGCGCCCATGAGGACCTCAACCAATGGCTCGACTCTGTCGAAGCAGAGCTTAACAGCATGGAGTCGGACACAACACCCGCCTATCAGGAGAGACAGAAGGTACGAAGGATTTTAAGAGTTCTCGCACCAACTGTATATCAACCCTCCCGTTTCCTCCGGACTTGGAACCAGCGCTGCATGCGGCAGGGCTCGAACCCGGATCTTCAGATCCCCAAATCAACAACCCAGAGCCTTAGCCACATGAGCCACCATAAAATAAGGAATTTGAATAAAACATGGCTTAGGAAATCCGTGATTAGTTCTGATTATTTTAACCTGTACTCCTAGATACTTTGTTAGAATTTTTCTGTGTGAAGTGTCTCATTTCTCCGTGTACGCACTTTGTTTCAGGACCTCAAGTGCGTGTCGGCTGAGAAGCGGCTTATTCTGGACACGGTTAACGAGGTGGGCAGCGCGCTGCTGGATCTGGTGCCCTGGCGAGCACGTGAAGGCCTGGACCGTCTAGTGGCTGACGCCAACCAACGCTACAGACAGGCAGACGAGACCATTACGCAAAGAGTGCAGCTAGTGCAGGCGGCCATCCAGAGGTCACAGCAGGTACTGAATCCCTTTAAAAGCAGTGTGTTTTTATTAATCCATAGACTGTTAAAAATAGTCAACATGTAAACCTTTCGAGTCAGGTTTCTCTAATAATTAGGCTCTTCTTTATATAAATATATTGCCTCACAGCGAACACTGAACAACAGGGTGACCGCAAAAAGAAATCGAATTAAGTTATTACAGTAAATAAATAAAACGGTTCTTTTTAAACGATTTTAGAATTCTTAGAGTGTCGAATAGTTTGTGGTTTGGCCACTGTTTTGCTGAGGCTGGTGTAATTTAAGATTTATGAAAGCAGTTAAGGCAACTGAACACTGTGGTAACCTGCTGAACTCTTTCCACTCTCGGGCTTCAGGCTGTAATGTTCACTTTAAACCATAGGCACATGAATATGGTTCACATCGAAGGATTGCTGAGCTTAGTAAAAATATAAACAGGCCGTTCTTCATGTGCAGTGAAAAATAAATTAATTGCCGTTGGTGTAAGTCATTGCATGTAAACGTAGTCAGTATGAGTAATGCTTTGTTTTAAGACTGAAGAATACTTTAAACCCAGTTCAACAAACGCACTGCATTTATCCTATTTATTTAAATGCTTCATTTTGTGAATCCCTCTTAATTCGAGGGATTATCGATAAGAAAGCGACAATATTAAGTAAAAAAAAAAAAAACTATTGTGTGGCAGTATGAGGAGTCTGTGGATGCGGAACTGGCCTGGGTGGGGGAGACGGAGAGGAAGCTGGCGTCCCTGGGGCCTCTGAGTCTGGAACCTGACGTGACGGTGGCTCAGCTCCAAATCCAGAGAGCCTTCAACATCGACATCATCCGCCACAAGGACACAGTGGACCAGCTCCTGCACACACGAGAGGATATCCTGGAGAGCTGCAGTGAGCAGCAGAGAGAAGCACTGAAGGTGAGAGAGGAAGAGAGTGAGAGGAAGAAAAGTGTGTGAAGGAAAGTGGTCTGGAGCAGCTGTCCAAAATGATGCAATCATTTTGGACAGCTGAGCAGTTGCATCATTTTTTAGACATAATAAGTACTTTAATGTACAGGTAGTCCCTGACTTACACACATTCGAGTTACGAACTTTCGCAAGATATGACCTGACCAACTGGTTCAATCATGGAAGTAGCTCTTGTGTATTGTACAAAAAATAGACACCGTAGTGCACCAGATACCAATATTTACAATTATATACAATAAGTGTATAAGGGATTTCCCCTCACGTTATAAAGGCGAAAGAGACGACAACACACTCATATTTGACATGTGAGATTCATTAGGCACAATTATGGTTTTTGGCCACATTTAGTCAAGTGTATTGGTATGCTTTACGTTGTACATTCTTATCAACGGTGTATAAAACTCACTTTGTCCGACTTAGGAACAAATCTGGCTTACGAACATGCTCTGAAACAGAACGTGTTCCTAAGTCGGGGATACCTGTATATTCAAACACTACATCTCTTGTAACAATAGCCATATTTTACAAATGACATATTAATAGCTCATGAGAAACCAAATTAAGCTGCATGCCTGCTGTCCCTGTAGATAAAGACGGATTCACTGAGTACTCGGTATGAGGCAGTAAGTCAGAATCATGCAGAAAGATTCTCAGCGCTGGAACAGGCTCAGGTGCTGGTGGCCCGCTTCTGGGAGACATACGAGGAACTGGACCCCTGGCTGGGTGAGACCGAGACCCTGATAACCCAGCTGCCTCCTCCTGCAATTGACACCGAAGCTCTCCGACAACAGCAGGACCAGATGAGGGTCAGTCTGTATTTCGGGGCAGTCTCAAGCTTTTAGAAATTTTCACATAGGGTTAATTCAAATAACTCTTTTACACTCATTCTCATTCAGTTTCTGTTCTCCTTGCAGCTGCTGAGAGAGTCTATAGCCGAGCACAAACCCCACATCGACAAGCTGCTGAAGATTGGCCCACAGCTGGCTGAGCTAAGTGCCCAGGAGGGGTCGACACTCAGACAGCGCTACACCGAGGCCGAGCGCCGCTACCTGGCCATCAAAGAGGACGTCAAAGAACGAGCTGCAGCACTGGATGAGGCATTCTCTCAGTCTGCGCAGGTGTGTGTTCTTGTTGTTTTCATTGAGAAAGTTTGGTTCATTTAGGGAAGTTTTTGGATAATATTAAATTTTGGTTCGATAAGTTACTTGTTTTTGATGATAGACATGACAACAGCTTCTCAGCTTATTCACGTTATTTTGGGAACAGATACAGCTTGATACAGTTCAGGGTAGCAGGTCCCTGGGGTCGAGATTTTAAATAAACATTGAAAGCATCACTAAAAATGAAGAGACTACACTGCCTGACCCAAAAAAGTCTGTTTCAGAAGACTGTGATAATTTTTTTTTTTATATAATAGTCAGGAGCAGAAACCACAGCTACCTTTAATAGTAAAACTAAGAGCAATGTTGTGCGGCGATAACGTGAAGTTAGTTGACTACTTGAATGTACTTAATGAATTTTCTTCACTGAAGGCACAGGTTTATTCTACAGCTCAAAATGTGAAGGGGAGCACGCGGAACCCTTTTCACACATGAATTGGCCCCGACTTTACGCACCATAATCCAAGCTAAAGGAGGTCAAATTTAATATTGGAGCCCTTTTTGGACCAGGCAGTGTATTATTTAATTAATGAGGAAAGTGTTCATTAAATGAACAATGAAAGCATCATTAAATGAGGCGACTATACCGCCTGACCCAAAACAGTCACAGAGAATGATATTAAAGCATCATTCAAATCTAAATAGGTTAAACAGACTGTTTGCTTTGGAATAATTATAGAATTCTATAATATTTAATTATATCCTTCTTGAATCATTAATGTTTAGTTGGAATCGATTTAAACTTCAAATTGCCGTCTCATAAATAGTTTATTACCAAAATATCGATTGCTCATAGTTTGTATTATCACATTTTACTTTTTTATTGACCATCTGCTACAGTTGACTCACCGAACATGACTTCATAAATCTCATATAGTCATTATTAATATGATCTGACAATAAGCACCCGGCCGAATGTTTGTTGTTGAGATGCCCGCTGGCTTGTTTGCATGTTATTTCATTAACACATTGTATTGTCTCTCCACCCCATCCCTTTAACCGTATTCTGCTGTTGCTGCACTTGTCTCTGCACTCGATTCTCATTTCACCTCCGTCGTGTCCACTTCGTCCTTCTATTACTTCCCTACTTTCCTTGCCTTGTTGCATCTCCCCTTAATTTCTCCGTCCCACATGTGTGTGTGCGACCCATCCCTCCATCCCGTCACTCACTTTGGATGTGTTCACCATCACTGCTCTCTACAACACCCACAGCTGATAGAGGTAAGAACATCATTAATCATGCAACTCATTGTCCATCCTAAAGGCGTAAAACTGGTGTTTTGTAATTGATTTGGCTTGGTATGGGGTTTTCATCTAATCCTCAAATGCACGGTGTTATTTTATCAGCACGAACGCAGCTTCGACTGGCATTTATGTTGTTAGTTGATTGAATTTTGTACATGCCAGAAAGAAATTTTTAGCATGGTAAAATGTTAATTAAACACTTGGGAATAGACTCTATTTAAAAATTTCTGTTTGTTGTTGTTAATACTCTCAGGATAAACACTTTGGCTTATCCTCAGTCTCTCTTGGGTCTTTGTCCCTAATTGCACACAAATGTTAAAATAGTGTACCCTGTTGAACTTGTATCTATACCTGTAATAATGCATTATTTAAAATGATCAAATGTAATTTGGGACACAGCCAGTCTCAAAAAAAAAAAAAAGTCTCACCTTAATTAATCGTAGACCACTAGCATTAGCGGTAGAGCATAATCCTAGCTCTAGACAGGCTACTAGTCTAACGCTTTACTCTATTAAAGATAATCATTTTGAAAAAAGTGTAAAACAGTGTAGCCAGGCAACCAGACTGGCAGACACACTATGAGAGAAAAAGACCCGTACACATACAGACATACTGTACAGAAAAGCCGACAGATTAAGTTGGAGAGAAAGAGATAGACAAAGAACCGAGACGACAGACTCCCGGACAGAAAGGTAGACACAGATGCACAGACAGACAGATGGAATGAATATACAGTCCACGTGTAATAGTAGAATTATTTACGTACTGAGTATTTGACCTTTGACCCCTGAGCCTCTTCTTGTACATGTCATTCAGTTCCATGATAAGATGGACCCCCTGTTGGAGACGCTGGAGGGAGCAGTGCAGCGCTTGCGGCAGCCGCCTCCTGTGGCAGCCGAGGTGGAGAAGATCCGCGAACAGCTAGCAGAGCACCGGACAGCCGGACTAGAGCTGGACAAGCTGCTGCCCTCCTTCAGTGCCCTATGTTCCCGTGGGGAAGAGCTCATCACTCGTGCATCACATGACGATCCTGCTGCTCAGGGTGAGTGCTCAGTGAATGACGTACTGTAAATGCCATTTATCTCTCTCTCTCTCTCTCTATATATATATATATATATATATATATATATATAAATGATGCTGATTGACGCGTGTTACGCTGTCCCTGTAGCGGTGCGCTCTCGGCTCCTGAGGCTCCGCTCCCTGTGGGATGAGATCAGGCAGAGGGCAGAGGAGCGAGAGGGGAAACTACAGGATGTACTGGACTTAGCTGGAAAGTTCTGGGCTGACATGGCCGCCCTGCTGAGCACGCTGCGAGACTCACAGGAGATTGTGAAAGAGCTGGAGGACCCTGGAGTGGATCCATCACTGATCAAACAGCAGATAGAGGCAGCAGAAGTAGGTCTTTATGCATGGGATGGGTTGTACTGAGTATAAGGCTTAGAGCTAAGGCTTGCATATTTATGTTTCTGGATGGGGAAAGAAGCAAAACAGGTTTTGTCATATGCCCGTTTGTTTTCAGTGCTGAAATCTGATACGTCCGGAAGAACGGGCCGAGAGATATCTTTAGAGGATATATTTGTGTGTTAGATTCAGAAAGGAAGATTCAGATGTTTAAATTGATTTTGTTTTGTTTTAACAAAAGGACATTGCTTGACTTTTGTTCCTGATGCATATAATCCTATAACCGTTTTGTTTTTTATTATTTTATTTACAAAAATGAGTACAATTTCTATTCTATTCATATGATAATAGAGTTTAGACAAATAGTTCGTTTGTAGTATGATGCAAATGAAACGTCTCTCTCTCTCTCTCTCTCTGCATTTCTTCCTCCTAACTGTGTGCGTCATCTCTCAGGCCATTAAAGCAGAGACAGACGGCTTGAGGGAGGAGCTGGAGATTGTTCGCACACTGGGAGCTGACCTCATCTTTGCTTGTGGAGAAACTGAGAAACCAGAGGTCAAAAAGACCATCGATGAGGTAAGAGCAGAAACATTCAAGGAGTCTTTTTTTTTTTCCTTTTAATCGTACTAGTTATGCACCCAAAACCATTTTTTCTCCTTTTGCTTGAAATATGAACTTTTTACCTTTTCGTCTAGATGAATGCTGCCTGGGAAGGCTTGAACCGCACATGGAGAGAGAGGATGGAGAAACTGGAGGAGGCTATGACGGCCTCTGTGCAGTACCAGGATGCTCTGCAGGTGGGTGGCACTGGCACGGATACCGAACTGCTCACTGATGCAACACTCATGTAAGGAACGAATAAGCATATTAATAAGGATTTCTGCTTTCTAGGGTATGTTCGACTATCTGGACAACGCTGTCATCAAGCTGTGCGACATGCAAACTGTAGGAACTGACCTCAGCACCGTCAAACAACAGATAGAGGAGCTCAAGGTTCGGTTAAGTTTTAGATGAGCTTATTTTTGTGTTTTACTTTAGTGAGTCTGTAGATTATCTGAAATCTGAACTCATTTTCTCTTCCTACAGCAATTCAAGGTTGAAGTCTACCAACAGCAGATAGACATGGAGAAGCTGTGCCACCAGGGGGAGCTCCTGCTCAAAAAGGTTTCTGATCAAGCAGACAGAGACATGATCCAGGAACCTTTGACAGAGCTCAGGCACCTGTGGGAAAATCTGGGAGACAAGATTACTATCAGACAGGTTAGCATGACTCAAAAGGTTGTCGTATTTGTATACATGAGGATATTGATGATTTACTGATCATATACTGAAGTTTTTTATTTTGTCTTTTTCTTTCTCAGCACAAACTGGAAGGAGCACTTTTGGCCCTGGGTCAGTTTCAGCACGCTCTCTCTGAGCTGCAGTCCTGGCTAAGCCACACACACGCCACTCTGGACACCCAGAGACCCGTCAGCTCTGACCCCAAAGCCATCGAGATCGAGCTGGCCAAACACCATGTGAGCACATGTCTAAGCTGAATTTTTCTTTCATGTTGCATACTTTGCTGCAGAAGTGTACAGCATGCACAATCTCACAGTGATCAACACATAACAACACAACACATAACACCGTCTCCTCTCTGTCTCACTTAGGTCTCCATCCAAAACCTGTGAGCAGAGGTCAATATAGTGATGCTCATGATTTTATTAAATCATTTAAGGCCAAACAATCCTTGTCTATTAATCATTTCCGTTTACTATTTTTCCAGTTTTTGCCATTTAACATTTCCTCAAGCCACTTCCAGTAATAAATGAATAAAACGTCATCTTAGAAGAACAAATGTTAAGAAAAACATTGCACCGTATACAGTACTGGTCAAATATATACAATATACGTTCTAATTCAATGTTTTTGTTTTGTGATTTATTTTGGAACAATCCTGTTAACTATGAAATAACATGCAGTGTATGAAATTATGTAATTAAGTACCAACAACAACAGTCAGCTGCTATTCTAATACCCTAAGGTCAGCTGATCTGGAATAGTTCTTGCAAGACCAGTATTGTCAAGTGCATTTGCGAAACCCATCGAGCACCATGATGAAACTGTCACTCATGAAGACCTTCCCAGGAAAGCAAAACCTAAACATATCTCTGCTGCAGAGAAGAAGTTCATTTAGAGTCACCAGCCTCAGAAATCATCACCACCAATTAACAACCAACACCTCAGATTAGAGCCGTTATGAAGGATTTACAGAGCGTAATTAGCAGATACGTCTCAGATATATATAGATTATTGTATATTTTGGATGCCTCCTGCATTGTTTAAGTTCAAATTGGGGGAGAAAAAAAGGAAAGACCATAGTTTTTTGTTTCACATATTTCAATCCAGTTTCAAATCACAGCAGCTGGTATCCAGTGTATTTATGAAAATATTTTATTCGAACCAGTATAATAATCATCATCTATTAAATACTGTCTGTTAGTCCTTCTTTTGTTGAAATGCTTTTTTCAGTTCCAGAATCTACGCTGTTTATACCTCTACTCACCACCAATAACTCCAATGTAGCACGCTTCATCTTGTTTGCTTTCGTTGCGCTGAGACCTGATTTGGTTCTCTCCTCATAACGCACTTTATTTATAGTGTACATTTCTATTTATCTGCGCAGGTGTTGCGCAACGACGTCCTGTCCCATCGAGCCACAGTGGAGACGGTGAACAGTGCAGGCTCTGAGCTGCTGGAGTCCAGTCCTGGGGATGAAGCTAGCCACCTGAGAGACCAGCTGGATGAGCTGAACCGCAGCTGGGACAGCTTACTCCTAAAGACAGATGAGAGACAGAAGCTACTGGAGACTGCGCTGCAGCAGGTGCTTCGCCACAACACTACTGATAACGTTTCCATCCTTGCGCGAACCGTTTTTTTTTTTTTTTTTTTAAATAAATGAGAATCGCAAAGGATTAAGTGGCCTATAAATTCTAAAAGGGTGCTTAGCAGCGAGGACAGACAGTCTCTTTAATATTAATGGTAGAGAGCGTCGTGATCAGTTCTCTCTGCTCTTTCCAGGCGGAGGGTTTCCATGGTGAGTTGGAGGAGTTCCTGCAGTGGCTGAGGCGCACAGAGAGTCAGCTATCGGCAGCCAAACCCACAGGTGGCCTTCCAGAGACGGCCAGGGAGCAGCTGCAGCAGCACATGGTAAACTTTTCATTAGAGAGCTGTAAAGAGAGCTCCGTGCTCATTTGCTTATGCTTTATTTACTTTGAGATTAAGGAAATTCTGCAGTACAGTAGAGCATAAAAGGAAAACAGTCAACATGAATTTTTTCTGTTGTTGTTGTTTGTCCAGAATTTTTGCAATGTTTATTACAATTAGCTCAGTGGTTAAGGTGTTGAATTACCAAACGGAAAGTTCCAAGTTCAAACCCCAGCACCACTTGCACCCTTGAGCAAGGCCCTTAATCCTTAACTGCTCATATGGTGCAATGAGATGAGTAGAAGTCACTCTGGATCAGTTTGTCTTGTGCCGTAAATGCGTTTACCTGCACGCTAATAATCTGGGCCCAGTTTCCCCAAGAGCATTGTACACAGTGTGTGTTCAGTATGATGCTCATTCTACAATTTAACCATGATGTATGTGCAGCTTTCATCGCAGTCTGATTCTGGCAGATTATAAAAAGGGATAGCTTATGATAAAATTCAATGTACATGTGCATCTAAAGAGCACTTTTTTGTTTAATGGAACAATTTTGCATGTGTGTTGCAGGAGCTGCAGGCTCAGTTGACGCAGCGTGGTGAGCAGTATCACCGGCTGCTAGATCAGGGAGACGCCATGCTTTTAGCCAGAGGGGGTGAGGAGGCCAGCCCTGGAACCACCCAAACCCAGCAGAACCTGGCTCTACTCCAAAACAAGTGGACCAGTCTGAATGCTAAGATTGACGACAGGAGGGTATGATATCATGCCTTGTAACTACTATAGCTCGGAGTCATCCGAATCAATATTTAATTAGCCATTGTGTAGCCATCTGGTTCTCAGTGCGTTTTCTTTTGGTTTGTCATTAGGCTAAGCTGGAGGAAGCTGTATCACTGGCAACAGGGTTCCAGTCGTCACTGCAGGACACCATCAACTGGCTGACGCAGGCAGAGCAGACTCTGAATATGGCCCAGCCACCTAGCCTCATCCTCGACACCGTCCTCTTCCAGATAGATGAGCACAAGGTGAAGTTCGGCTGTTAGACTTGATCGATTTAGTCTCTTGTGTGAAATCTTCAGGAGCTGAGAATGTGTGTTTGTGTGGAGGTTTGGGAAAATCTGTTGGGTTGTCATTGTAGCTGAATCCGGCCAACAAAAAAAACCTGATTTTGGTCCAAATCTGGACATAAATAAACATCGTAACATAAATACATATCAGCAAAATGACCCGTGTTGTTGTGATTTAATCTAGTCATGGCTATTTTCCTGTAAAAGTCACCTGGGGTAAGGAAGTTTTTTATTTTTTATTTAAACGGACCAGAACAGATGGACCAGGACAGATGGTCCAGGACAGATCTACTTTAAAATACTTAGCACACACCACTCTGCACTAAAACACGACCACTGCTTGCTTGATCCCACCGTCTCTCGGGATACAAGGAAGGATACATCAAGGTTCTTCTCTATCCTTGCACCACGGTGGTGAAATGAACTCCTGGCTTTCTGAAGACATGCACCAAGGTCACTGGCTCTTTTAAAATGAAGAGAAAAGACCCATTGCTTCATTCATTAAAAAAAAAAAAACTAAATAGTCCCCGACCCGGTGCAATAACATGGGGTTGTATTAATGATGAAGGCTACAGAACATTTATAGGAGAACATGTCATAATCTCACCATGTGACAGTTTTGCCCAGGCCTCTGCTCACATCTATTTACTCAGCTGCCCGTAGATGTTTTCACAGCCCTGACTAATTGTACGTCTTCCTCAGGTGTTTGTGAATGAGGTGAACACACACAGGGAGCAAGTCCTGGCTCTGGAGAAGGCTGGTTCTCAGCTACGCTTTGCCAGCCTCAAACAGGATGTGGTGCTCATCAAGAACCTGCTGCTGAGCGTCCAAGCTCGCTGGGACAAACTGGTGCAGAGGTCTCTGGACAGAGGACGGCATCTGGATGAGGCCCGCAAAAGAGCCAAACAGGTACATCTGTCTTTCAATGTTGTTGATTATTATTATTATTATCATCAGGTGAACATTATATTAACAAAGTTTGTTTTATGGATAGTTCCATGAAGCCTGGAGGAAGCTGACAGATTGGCTGGAGGAGGCTGAGAAACGACTGGACTCTGAGCTGGAGATCTCCAATGAGCCTGATAAAATCAAAGTGCAACTCACTAAGCATAAGGTACAAATACTTTCTTGCTCATTAGTGCCACCTGCTGGGCCAAAAAGAAAACATATTTTAATATTTGCATTTAAACTAGTAATACTTGCATACCTAGACTTATTTTGTTGTTGCTGTTCAATCACTTGTCAGTTTGATGAAAAGTCCTCTTTCCTGTCATTGTAGGAGTTTCAGAAGGCTCTTGGTTCTAAGCAGCCTGTATATGACACCACGGTGCGCTCTGGGAAAGCCATGAGAGACAAAGCAACACTGCCAGCTGACACACAGAAACTAGACAACCTCCTCGGGGAAGTCCGAGACAAGTGGGACACTGTGTGCGGAAAGAGTGTGGAAAGGTAAAAAGCTCACGATACCACAGAATCCTTTGAATAGTCAATGGAAGTGGATATAAAAGAGGAAAGAGAAAGTAGAAGGTTAGAATGAGCTTTGCATCGTCTCTCCCATTCTCAGGCAGCACAAGTTGGAGGAGGCCCTGCTGTTCTCAGGACAGTTTGCGGACGCTTTGCAGGCTCTTGTGGACTGGTTGTATCGCATAGAGCCGCAGCTGGCTGAAGATCAGCCTGTCCATGGAGACCTGGACCTCGTCTCCAATCTAATGGATTCTCACAAGGTACCGTGAACTGCAGATAAAAGTCACTGTTATGTGAAATATTAGCTGGAGAGGTGATGGAATCAGAAATCAGATTACTATCTGATTATAACTGGGCATGTAAACACTGTTGGTGTTGTCTTAGGCTTTTCAAAAAGAGTTGGGGAAAAGGACCAGTAACATCCAGGCACTGAAACGTTCCGCCCGGGAGCTCATGGAGACGGGCCGAGACGACACCGCCTGGGTCAAAGTCCAGCTGCAGGAGCTCAGCAACCGCTGGGACACGGTCTGCGCACTGTCTGTCTCTAAACAGACCCGTCTGCAGCAGGCTCTTAAACAGGTGAAAAAGAAAACAGATTAGACTATAGTAAACGCAGGTGCTGCAATAATCAACCGAAAGAAAATACAACTGGAACACAGCTGCATCATTTGCTTTTACCTCCTCTCATGTCCCCTTACAGGCTGAGGAGTTCCGCACAGCAGTGCAGATTTTATTAGAGTGGCTCTCGGAGGCGGAGCAAACCCTGCGTTTCCGAGGCGTCCTGCCAGAGGAGGTGGAGACCTTGCAGGCCTTGTTACACACACATCGTGACTTCATGCAGACCGTGGAAGAAAAGCGAGTGGACGTGAATAAAGCAGCTGGCATGGGGGAGGCCATACTGGCAGTGTGCCATCCTGACTGTATCACCACCATCAAACACTGGATCACCATCATCAGGGCACGCTTTGAGGAGGTAGTGCAGCTGCATTTATTGTCCGTTTTTCCATTAGATTCAAAGATGAAAAGCGTTTTTGATCTATTCCACGTGTTTAAAGAGCTGCAACAGCATGTCATCACTGCAGCTTAGCAGGAACTTGGCTTCAGTTTTGCAACAGCGCATACCCATTCAGCACGAAAAAGTGTTGAAATAGTTTTTGTGCCACTGTCATGGAAAATGTTGTAAAATTGTGCTAAACTTCTTTTCATCACATCATGAAATTTGACACACAACAGTTTATTTCAGTGTTTGTGCTGTAAAACGTCATCAATAAAGGCCAGGGTTGTTTTCGAACCTTGAATGAAATAAGCGATCATGTCCCATTTTGTCCCAAAAATGAACTTTCCTCTCATTTTATTAGCAATACCCCTAACTGAAAGTTTGTATCCGTCCCCCAGGTTTTGACATGGGCGAAGCAGCATGAGCAGCGTCTGGAAGCAGCGCTCGCGGAACTGCTCAACAACGCCGCACTGTTGGAAGAACTGTTGTCATGGCTACAGTGGGCAGAGACGACATTAGTGCAACGTGACACTGATTCCCTCCCCCAGGACATCACTCAGCTTAAAACACTGATCACAGAACACCAGGTGGGTGGGGCTACACTGGGTGGGGATCATGAACTGCCAGGGTTTATTTATTTATTTTTTATATACACTGATCAGCCATAACATCACAGCGTAAATGATGGTGCATGATATTGTGTAAGTTCCTCCTGTTCCTGCTGAGCAGCTCTGGTCCCTTGGGGCATGACCTCACAAGACCTCTGGGGAATAGGCTGTGCTGTCTGGTGGCAGATTCTTTGGGTGCTGTGGGTTGCGAGGCGGGACTTTTTTCCAATTTAATTTGTCACATACATAGTCCTTATGCAGAACCATATGCAGTGAAATGCTTATATGACCGCCCGTGACCAAAATAAGAAATAAATTCTGGAATAAAATGAGAATAAAATGTAGAAAAACTTTAGCTGTAGAAAATAAACAACAAAATATAAAAAACTTAGCTGTACAAAATTATAGAAGATTTGGTTGTACAAATATAGAAAATATAGAAACTGTTGTGGAAATTGACATAGAATTTAAATAGAAATGTCCACGGAACGTGCAAATATGCATGATATAATTCATAATCAGAATTGATGTGATGTAGCGTTAATGTTATGACTGATCGTTGTATATGTATACACAAACAACCATATACAGTAAACATTTGAATTGAATCTATTGAATGCGAGTGTGTATGCCTGTGCCTGTATATAATTATATGTTGAGATCACCGTGCTTAAAACCTTTGTACGCCTCTGTCAGGTTTTCATGGAGGAGATGACGCGCAAACAACCTGATGTAGATAAAGTGACGAAAACCTACAAGAGAAAGCCATCAGACAGTTCTAGCAGTCTCGCCGAGAGACGCGGTGTCCGTAAGTGACCTTTCAGACGCTTCTGTACTGCTTTCAGTCACATGCACACACGGAGTACAATGTACTCTCAGTGTGTTGTTGAATGTTTGTGTAAAGTAGGTGTGGTGAGAGTGAATACAGATTGTCACTGGATATGTTTGCTTTCTCGTCCTCAGGTAAGCAGCAGCAGCAGCAGCCTGCCATGCAGGTGACCGGAGGAAACCCTCGTCTCAACCAGCTCTGCTCTCGATGGCAACAGGTCTGGCTGCTGGCCCTGGACCGTCAGCGCAAGCTCCATGATGCCCTCGACAGGCTAGAAGAGGTACTGCAGGCGGCATCATCATGTTTCATGGGGAATGAATAATAAATTAGGGTGGCCGAGACGTGCAAAACAAAATAACAAAACCGAAAACAATAACTAATTAAAAACTAAATAACAAATTAAAAAACAAAATAACAAAACCGAAAACACAACGACATATCCGGATACAAAATACCAAACGAGAAAACGCGACAATTCAGGCAACCCGGAAAAGGTAGGTATAGTTTGCGAATAAAATTCTTATCGCTAATATCACTCAAGACATACAAGAAGTACTATTAAGTGAAGTCAGAATCATTTTTAAAGCACATTTAACAAACCTTAGTTGACCAAAGTGCAGTATAATCCTAAAATACTGAAATGAATCCTTAAATGAGAATTACATCTAAATGTCCGCGTGGCTGCAGTACTTCCTGATATATTTTGAGTGACTGATGTCTTATCCAATCAGCGGTAAGAATCAACATGCCTATGTGTGGTTTACGAATGAAATTCTTATTGCTGATCTTTAGTGACAGATGTCTTGTCCAATCAGCGGTAAGTATTTAATTCGCAAACGACACCTAACGTTTTTTGGCTTGTTGATTCTTACCGCTGATTGGACGAGTCATCTGTCACTCAAAATACACAGGAAGTACTGCACCCATACGGATATGTCGTTGTGTTTTCTGATTTGTTATATTGTTTTCAGTTTTGTAGGTTTGTTTTAATTTTTTTCATATTGTTATTTTGTTTTTGAATTTATTTTGTTTTGCAATTCTCGGCCGCCGTAATACATTAAACAACCCTATGAATTATAATTCATTCAATTTATAATAATTCATAATTAAAGATAATGAATTTGTTTTTCCTTCCTTTAAATCTGAAGAAGAATTTTTAACTCCTTATCACATGCATGCATCACTCTTGGTACATAGTTATGATTTTGATTTACTTGCTTTACTCATCTATCCAGTACATATCATAATTACTCTAATTATCATGTGCAGTCTGATATTTCTACTTCACTTGTCTTGTCCTTGTTTGTGTCTCTCACAATGTTGCAGCTGAAAGAATTCGCCAACTTTGATTTCGATGTATGGAGGAAGAAGTACATGCGCTGGATGAATCACAAGAAGTCTCGCGTCATGGACTTTTTCAGACGTATTGACAAGGACCAAGATGGCAAAATCACTCGACAGGAATTTATCGATGGCATCCTGGCTTCAAGTACGTACATAATGCGTATTGATATAAAATATTAAATAAAACTAAATAATAAGTCATAAGGGGTCTGGTGTAGTTTTGTTTAGACACTATGTGTACTTTTAATGAAACGTCTTTTTTAAATCGTAAATGTTTTTAATGAACACAGGCTAAAAAAATTTGATTTTTTTTTTTTTTTCAGCAACAACCCTCGACTAATACTTAAGAACCTTTCACTTTAATGTCTAAAAACATATGTTTTCAGTAGACTGCTCAGAACATCATCGACTTTGTGTTTTAGATCTGTGCATTAATGTAACACTACACACTTTGATCTTGACAGAATTCCCCACCAGCAAGCTAGAGATGACTGCCGTGGCTGATATCTTCGACCGTGACGGTGACGGTTACATTGATTACTACGAGTTTGTGGCAGCGCTGCACCCTAATAAGGATGCTTACAGACCCACTACAGATGCCGACAAAATCGAAGATGAGGTAATATCTTTTATACCTGATTGAAACTTTTATTATTCCCATCTTCCCTTTGTAACCATTTACGAAGAAAATATTTCTTGTTTTTTCTGCATGTAGGTCACCAGACAAGTGGCTCAGTGCAAGTGTGCTAAGAGGTTCCAGGTTGAACAGATTGGCGAGAACAAGTACAGGGTGAGTATTGCACAACTAATAGTCTTTATTTCTAATGGCTAGAAATAAGCTCATTACAGATCTACTAATGTATATTAATGAAGATGTTTACTAAACATCCATCGATGCCGCTTTCTCACGCCTTTATTGTCCTAACCGTCACAGCCACCTTGTGATCACGTATTGTTATGTCATGTTATTTTGGATTAAAGGTGCATTGCCGTATGTGTGTGTGTGTGTGTGTGCGTGTCTGAGAATCCGCTACATGACCGAACTACCCCGCTGTACTACCACTGCATCACTACACAACAGTGTATGCAGCGTGTGCTTCTCACCACCAAACTAATGTCCATCTCATATTTCCAGCGAATGAAGGAGCTGTGTTGTTTTCATGTTTTCTCCCTTCATCATTATCTGCCCGGTAATGATACTTACAGCAGGACTCACTCAATGGACCTGGCATCCCTCGGGTCTATCACACTTATTAGACTGAACTGTGTGTCTCTTTTTGTGTCTGTCTGTTGCCTTGTCATCTCTCATCATCTGCACTTCTAATCTGCCATTCACCAGCACTCTAATCCATTTTTAGGAAAAACTTCTTTTGTATCATCCATCCTTAGTTAGAGAGTTTTAGATTTGTTTTCATTTAGAACAGTAATTAATTAAAGATAGCAGATTAATTGTTTTCAACATTTGTGTTTGTACATGTTATTTCATCCTCTCTCTCTTCTTTTTTTTTCTCCTTGTTTTCTTCCTTCTCCGTGTCTGCTGGATTTTTTGTAGTTCTTCCTTGGGAACCAGGTAAAGTGACTGGCGTGTTTGTGATATGGCCTCTGGAATCTGTTTCAGATTTGGTTAGGAGTTGTGACCTTGCATTCGAATGACCGACCACGGCACACAGAGAGCCAGTCCACACTATATATATACAGTACCGTTCAATATAGTACAGATATTTGTTCAAACCTCTCTGAGCCGCAGTTACAGGGCATATTTCCTTTCCTGGTTTGCATGGTTACATAGCCATTACCCAAATATGCCGGGAATGTGTCCACTTCCAAGTCTGGAGCAGATATCACAGGCCATGTCAGTGTGTTGTTGTGTTGTTTCTGAATAGTGAATGTAAAAGAAGGAAAAAAAACTTTTTTTTTTTCTTCATGATTTTAATGATAATGAAAAGATTTGGTGGTTTGATTGATGTACAGTGACGTCGAACTTCTTTGGTGGAGGAACAATCTGTCAAAAGTGCTGTTCTTGAGGTTTTCGTGAATTATTAATACTTTTTTTACCATAGTATTTTGTCATAACGAGTTATAATAATTAAAATGATGCTCGAGGCATTTTGATGCGTGTTAATTCAAAGTATAATGCTTAACTGTAATTTACTTGCCCCGACAGGACAGGGGGTAGCGCTTTCTTTGTTATGCAGGAAGAGTAAATAGCAGTGTTTCACTGTATTTCTATGACAGATCTTATGTGCCCCCACACAGTCGCTTTCTAAACACACTGCAAATGTCTGGATCTGTCCATTTTCAAAGCAGTTAGTTAGTTTTGCTATTTTAATACCCAATGTATGATCATAACACTGTAAAAACTGTCAAAATTGGAAAAAACGGCCAAAATTTGAAAAAAAAAAACTGTCAAATTTTGAAAAAACGGTTAAACTTTTAAAAATCTTAACAACAGCTTTTTAAAAAAATTTTATTTGAAACACATCAGCTTAT
The DNA here is from genome assembly GCA_030347435.1 of Clarias fuscus. Lineage (NCBI taxonomy): Eukaryota > Metazoa > Chordata > Actinopteri > Siluriformes > Clariidae > Clarias > Clarias fuscus. The sequence continues at coordinate 28,057,954 of CM059215.1, read as the reverse complement.
AAAATACTATGGTAAAAGTTGTAGAGATTTCAGAGGGCTACGGGTCATTGGGCCGAGCGCGATCCTGAATCATCTAGAATCTAAAATGCATGTTTTTTTTTGCATGATATTGTAAATTGTTTTTCTGTTTATTGTAAATTTGTAAAAAAAAAAAAAAAAAATGTCATCTTTATTGGTGAGGTTTGAAAAATCTCAACTGATTTTAACGCTATTCTTTCACCTCTCTTTTCTTTTACTGCATTTCTTTTCTTTTGTCTTTGTCTCTCTCTCTTTCTCTACCTCAGTTTGGAGACTCTCAGCAGCTGCGTCTGGTCCGGATCTTGCGCAGCACAGTCATGGTTCGGGTGGGAGGGGGCTGGATGGCGCTAGACGAGTTCCTGGTGAAGAACGACCCTTGCAGAGGTAAGGCTTATTTACACAAGCGCACACACTCGTACACACCCGCTTGCACAAACATCAGGAGCAGCTGTGTATAAGAAAGCTGATGTATTTGGTTCGGACATTTTCCAAACAGCTGAACCCCCTGATGGACACAATCACACACACACATACACTATCGTGTTTTCTCTTTATGGTGTGCAATGACTGGAAGAATTATTTCTCCTTTTTTTGTGTGTGTGTGTTACAACCGGAAATTGACACTTTTTTTTTTATCTGCTTTATACAATATATATTATATATACAGTACAGACCAAAAGTTTGGACACACCCTCTCATACAAAGAGGTTGAATTTGTATTATGGCAAGAAACACGCAGCTAAGTGAAGAAAAAAACGAGCGGCCATCATTACTTTAAGAAATGAAGGTCAGTCAGTCCGAAAAATTGGGAAAACTTTGAAAGTGTCCCCAAGTGCAGTCACAAAAAGCATCAAGCGCTACAAAGAAACTGGCTCACATGCGGACCGCCCCAGGAAAGGAAGACCGAGAGTCACCTCTGCTGCGGAGGATAAGTTCATCCCAGTCACCAGCCTCAGAAATCGCAGGTTAACAGCAGCTCAGATCAGAGAGCAGGTCAATGGCCACACAGAGTTCTAGCAGCAGACACATCTCTAGAACAACTGTTAAGAGGAGACTGTGTGAATCAGGCCTTCATGCTAGAATATCTACTAGGAAACCACTGCTAAGGACAGGCAACAAGCAGATGAGACACGTTTGGGCTAAAGAACACAATAAAGAACACAATAAAGAAAACTCGCTGAATGAGAAGGTGTGTCCAAGCTTTTGGTCTGTACTGTATATTAAAGGGCAAAATATTTTCATTGTATGAAAGCAGTAAAACAGCATTTGTTGGTTGCATTGGTATTTAACCCTATCGGAGTTCTTATAACCATTGGACAGCGTCAAGGCTCCTGGAATATGTCTCTATTAGCATTTAAACTTTGAGCAGTTTTCAATTGCACAAGCTTTGTACAATTGGATTGCGATCACTGGGAAGCAGTTTTCCATTTTTGCTGAAGATTATTTTGGAAGTCACATTTTGATCCTTTCTTTTGGAGCCATTGGCGGTGATCACTGCCTTGATAAAAGATCAATCTCTTAATATGTCTTATCTTATCTTGCCCTCAACCATGACCAGCTTTCCAGTCCCCGATGATGAAAAGCAACCCCACAGCATGATACTACCACCACCATGCTTCACTTTGGTGTTTGTTCTTTAGGTTAACGAGCATCATTTGGTTTCTGCCACACCTAACTCTTTTTACCAAGATAAAATGTTTTATTTTGGTCTCATCAGACTAGAGAACCTTTTTCACATTTTTTTTTGTTGTTGTTGTTGCAGAATCGCTCATGTGAACTTTACCCCGTTCCAATATTATTAGGTATTTTGCACAGCTTTATGATGTAATCCAATAAAATCCATTTGACCTCCTGGTTGTAACACTACAGAATATAAAAGTAAAAAATATATAAAAGAATATAAAAGTAAAAAAGTAAAGGTATATTTTAGTGATGTCACCACCCCATCAATCACCTATCAGTCCATTTTCCTATTTTTTTCTGCTGTGGGATTCTCAGAAATCTCATTGGTGATTTAGACCTCTGATCATGAATCATATCTTCAGTCTTTACTTTGACATGCATGAATACACACTTCACCCCATTCTCTCTCTCTCTCTCTCTCTCTCTCTCATGCTGTCTCTCTCTCTCTTTGTCTTTTCATTTGAATCATAATGCATGATGCATGTTCCTTGGGTTTCTCCTTCCCTTTCCCCTGTTCCCTCCCACCTTCCCTTCTCTCTCTCTCTCTCTCTCTCTCTCTCTCTCTCTCTCTCTCTCTCTATCTCTCTCTCCCCAGTGCAACATCCAGGACTTAAAATCCTTCGCTCCGACTCCAGCTGCTCCATATCATCTCGTATAGGTTGGGTCTTTCTCTCTCTTTCTCTCTCACTCGCTCACTTCCTCTTGTTGCTTTTTTGTCTCTCTCTCCCCTGTTTTTACTCAGATCATCTTCGGTTCCTCTGTGCTCTATTGTGCTTGGCTGACTGTAGCACTACACTAACTGTCCTCTCCTGGCTGTGTGCTCATATCGTGCCTATGCATTTTACAGCATCAAGGACTGGACCACATGTTCCAGAGTCCTCATTTAAATGACGTGATGATGGTGTAAAGCAAGCACATAGATTTATGGCCTTTATATATAGTATTTCTGTTTGTGTGTGAAAGAGTATAAAACTTTCTTCCAAGTTGCGTGAGTTGGGGTTAAATGTGTGTTTGGGTTTACTTCATGTTGTCTCTTATGTCTCTCAGTGGCAGTCACTCCTGGCTATTTCTGCTGCAGAGGTACCTCACTCCTCCTCCTCTCTTTTTCTCACTGACTGGCTCTCACTTTCTCAGTCTGACATCATCGCTCTATCCTCTCAATACTCTAATAACTCTAAATCCATTGACCAACATCAGATCCATCTCCTCACTGCTCCGTCCTTGTATGTGTGTGAGTGTTGGTTCTTTGGTGTGAGGGTACGTGTGTGGCGACGTCTCAGTCTCATGCCAGCCAGCGTCACGCTTCTCATGCCCATTCTTGATGCCCAGACTCATGCCTGGTCTTTGCACTTTTTTTTTTTTTCTTTTTTCTGTGCGGGTTCCTGATGAGCATCACAAAATCAAAAAAGCAAGAACTGGGTGTGGCAGGACTGGGTTTCTAATATTGCTCCAAGCAGCTCTTAAAAGGGTTTGCTCATGGGGAACGAATTACAGACTATACCTGGCTTATGGAGAAGAAATTATATGGTGTGCCGCCAATTAACAGCTGCACTGCTGTTGCTTGAGGCCATGGAAAATGGGGTTATGTTGCAGTCTTTAGGACAGCTAGTGACCACGTCTTTAGTGCACCGCTGCTAATGCGCACAGCCCTCTCCCCTTCTGCACTTATCCTCTCATTCTCTCTCACGCTCTCTCTCTCTCTCTCTTTCTGCCTGCCTCTGTCTGTGGTTGGCTGCTCTGGGCTGTGTGTTGTGTGCTAGGCCTGCAACGTTTGGTATCTGTTTTTTTTTTTGTTTTTTGTTTTTTGTAGAATGCCTGTCTCTCTGGCCCAGAGGCTTGTGTCGGTATCCAGTGTTTTTGTGTGTGCCTGAACCGTAACCAGCCACGCCTCTTGGTTTTCTATCAAAGCCCACTACTAGCACTGGGCACACCAAAGTGCACAGTGGTGGATTGTACAAGATTAAAGGCTATGCTTTTTGGAGTGGCATCTGTGTCTGGCACTGACTGAGCGCAACCCTCAAAGTGAGGATGCTTGCCCTACCGCTCATGTCCCGTATTAAACTCGCTCACTGTGTCTATTAATGTGGATTTACTGACGCGCCCGTTGACCCGGAGCAGTGATTATTCTCTGGCGCTGCTTACTGCCTAATGGTCATGTGTCGATTCCAACTTGTTAACACTTGTCCCTTTTTTTTTTTTTTCTTTTTTTTTTTCTTCTTTTTTTTGTGTCCCTTCCTGTCCCTCCGTCTCAATCCAGCACGTGGACGTACCAACCTGGAGCTGCGTGAGAAGTTCATTCTTCCTGAAGGAGCGTCGCAAGGTATGGCAGCCTTCCGGTCCCGTGGCCGACGCTCCAAGCCTTCATCGCGCACGGCCTCTCCAACACGCTCCTCGTCCTCGGCTTCGCAGAGCGCACAGAGCTGTACCTCGGGGCCCTCCGCCCCTGCCACGCCTACTGCCTCATCGAGGGTGAGCTTCAAATCTGCACAAAGTCACGTGTGTTAAATCCTCAGACTCCAGTCTTCTTCTCTTAGATCATTAGCTGTTCTAGCTGATCTCTTATTTATGTTCATCCATTTGAAAAAAATATACATGTATGTATACAGATGTATCCTATAGTAATGTAGGCTCCTGGGTTTTGCATGAAAATAGAAATGAGCGAGTGTGACAAAAGTTACCAAAAGAACTCGTATTCTCCAGCACGCTCAGTAAAACCTAACAGCTGTTTTATTTAGAATACTGCACACATCTGTATCGAACACTACCGCTTATGTTCAAGCAAAAAGTTTCCACAGCAAATATTGACCTTTATTGTTTATTACTTGGTGCTTTTTATAGAAGTTTCTTTTAATGTAGAAAGGTTTTCAAAAACATCATTGCTTATGGCTTTTGTTTGGATGTTCCCAAGACTTTTGCATAGTACTGTAAATAAAACAGCTGTTAGGTTTTACTGAGCATGCTGGAGAATATGAGTTCCTTTGGTAACTTCGTCACACTCGCTCCTTTCTATTTTCATGCAAAATCCAGGAGTCGACATTACTGATTTCTTTTGTTTGTTTTTTTTTGCCATCTGAAAACTGGTCTGTCATGTAATATGTCGCTTTCTTTACAGGCATGCAAATATTTATCTGTAATATTATTTATTCATTAATTTTAGTGTATTTTTGTAGGGAATGGTCTTGTACATAATAATGCAGACATCATAAACTTGTATAACCAAATTTGTACTACAGATAAAATGTCACACAGATAAAAAGACTTTTGCACAGTACCATAAATATAAGCAAAGTGTGAATCTTACCCATCATTCCAGGCAATCAGGTTAGTGTATTGAAGGACAAGGTATTACGTGGCACTCCTGATTGGTTGGAATGAAAACGTCTCTGATGAGCTTGGTCAACCCTGCTGTGTGTCCATAGTCTGTTTTAATGTTCTCTTCCATTACAAAGGTTCTGGTCTTTCCTGTCCATTATCATATGTGATTGTTGTTACACGTGTTCCCATTTTCACTGGTTCCTGTTTGGTTTATGGTGTTTATTGTTGTTTCTGCATGTCAATAATCACTTGGTCATCTCTGGGGTTTTGTCTCTTTTGTCTTTTTTTTTTTTGTCCTCCCTCCCTTCCATGCTTTTAAATTTTCCCTCCTCCACAATTTCACCCTGTGTTTGTATTCATCACCACCTGTTCCAAACACTGCACTCCTCTGTGCTGTGGTACTCGCTCATTTCCCCATACCCCCCCCCCCCTCTCCCTCACTCCAAATGCTCCTTTCTCACTTTCTTCCTTCTCCTGCTTCTCCTTATCCTCCTTCTCCCTGCCTGCTCATTTCCCAGTCCTCCCAAACTCAATCGCGGGGCTATGCCAAGCCCTGGCTGGCACACAGTAAAACTCCAACTCCAACCAAGTGCCAGTCCTGCCCAGAGCACAGCCACACCCCTGGGCATGAGGTAACACACTGCCTCCCCTTCCCCAAAAGCCATATTGCACTAACAGAAAAGAGCTTGAAAAGGAAATGTGTTTGAAAACATAGCAATAACCATAAACAGAAATGTCAAAGCAGCAGATTTAGTCAGGCTAGAAATAATCTGTAATTTGAAGCATTTAAAGCACAGTTTATACGTACATCATGTAAAAGTTCAGAATGTTACACTCAGCATGTGTTTATCCATTAGTCTTTGCTCTATTAGGACATTAGTCCGTAAAGGATCAGACATAATGAGTGCCTCATTACATTCATCAAGTCAATTTCTGGATTTCTCTAATTGCAGGGAGGCTCCACGACTAAGCTTAAAAGGCCACCTTTCCATTCCAGCCGCGGATCTCTGACGGGCGAGAATGGTGGAACCACGCCTGCTGCTAAGCCTGCACGCTCTGGTGAGGAACCGCTCGCAGCTTCAAGGGTTTCTAAACCCCAGGAAATGACCGGAAGACAGCTGTTCAGTACCAAAAACTATAATAGTTTTTCACAGGAGGGTGTGTGAGTTAGGCACGATTTGAACATGTTGTTCAAATCTGTCTAGAAATATCCCCAAACTAAAAGTGCACCTTATTCTTCGTCCAATTATTATCACTAATGTTTATCTCAAATTTCCGGTTCGCAGCAGGTCAGCCCTGAAGTATGCTGATTAAGTAACAAATGCTGTGCTGTCTGAGCTAGCCTGTACAATTTAACGACATTAATAACCTAGCAAAACAAAAACTCGCAGCGCAGTACGTCAAAAATAAATTCCTATAGAATGTTATCTTAGCCTGACCTTCATAGCGCTGTTATGAGCTGAGACGCAGCATCAGTTGGCCCTGTACAGTTTAGTCGAACCTCCTAACTGTCTATTGGCATATCCATGGTTATAAATTAAATATGTGACACACGTTGTACAAATGAAAGACCGTGTTATTCATGTTTAAATGCGTAAAAAGACAGTTGCCGTCTTACAGCTACAGGGTCCCCCGTTTGATACTGAGTCAGAGTCTAGACCGAAATCAATGACTATATAAAATAAAGTGAAATAAAGATTTTAGACAATTATCGAATTCTCCATGTGCAACCAGCCTAAGTAACGTCTCGTACGGCATGTTGGTTTTACTCATTCATTCTTCATGTAATTAATCCTCATTCAATAAAAAAAGCAGATTTCATGATTCTGATCTTCTCTGCGTCTTCCTCCGCAGACAATAAGCGCACGCCGTCCTCAGCCAGCGGACCCGCCAGCCGCGCAGGCAGCCGCGCCGGGAGCAGAGCCAGCAGCCGCAGGGGCAGCGACGCCTCAGACGCTTCCGAGCTGATGGAGACGCGCTCGGCCTGCTCCGACACTTCCGACACACCTCGCCGCACAGGCGCCAAACCCTCGAAAATCCCTACCATCTCCAAGAAGACCCCCAGTCCTAAAACACCAACGACTAAGAAGTAGCTGGTTTTCACCATAACCAGGTGGAGACGGGCGAGAGGGGGGGGTTGACCGGAGCAAAGGAGCACAGTGCACCGATGTCGATCCTGCACCATTTCTTTTTGTAGTGCATGCCACTCAGCCTTCCTGGCCACCAGCACAGCCATGTAGGATTGATAAGACTAGAGAACTGGAACATCTCTACTCCAGTCGTAAAGAAAAAAAAAACGAAACAAACATCTGGACACACTCCAGAACTGCCCCCTATGACGAAACTAACAGTGCTGCCTTATTTATGTTACAATTTGACTGACTTCTTAGTTTCTTGAACATGTGACTGAGCTGGAAAGCAAGCACCACGTACGCACACGGACACGTGGAGCGGCATTACCACTGCACCTGGGATTTCATCTCAGCCCCGTCAATATGCAATGGCAGGCCACTCTTTAGCGCCGAGACTGGGAGATGGCCACAGCCACGATTCCAATACTGACTCTCACAGGCACACATTTCTTTAGGATTTCTGTGAAAAAGAAAAAAAAAAAACCCAACAGTGGTGACGATTCTAACCTTTTCTCCGCTGTATGCAAAGCTACTCGTTGTTTAGTAGATTTTATCCTGAAGAGACTCTCAAGAACCTCACAAAGTATTCTGCACCTAGACCATGTTTGTGTGTGTGTGTGTGTGTGTGTGTGGTTTGTGTGCTAGTTTCTTTCATGGCGGACAAACCGAACAACAGTTCAAGGAAGTGGTGAGCGATTCATCATCTCGGCCTCGCCAGTGAGTCGGAAGCTCGGTCCGCAGAAGTGACCCGCAGCTTCTCTCGCCCGCTGACGATGCTCGGCATCCCATGTCCGTACGTTTATTTCAACGTCCAACGAAGTCCCGCGAGCGCTCGACTGACTCGTACAGCGGAATTTCACACGTGCACTGACATATTTTTCTTTCCTCTAACGTCTGACGCTAGCTAATGAAGGCAGGCGTCCTCACCTGTGTGTTTGTTTTTTTTAACCATTATTAGTTATCACATATCATCTTACTGAAATCGTTTAGTTGATTCACATTATGAGAAACACCCTTCAAAAATTGTGAATGTTTTTCATGGTTAATTTATAATCCTAATGTATTTTTGTTTTTGCTTTTCATTTCTAGTGTAAAATAATAATAATAATAATAATGTGTATTTATTTTTCATTACAGTATAATATCACATTCTGGGAAACTCTAGTATTACATTATGTCTAATAATTTGTTCGTGTTTCTGCATTTGTTTCTAATTGATTTTTTCTGATAATGGTCGTTACTGATATAACGGACCACGAAGCTGACTGATTTCAATGGTGGCCTTTTTGCCAGCGATTACAGCCTCTAGATCATTGTCAAAAAACGCTTCCCGTTTTGTTGTCGGGAGCTCATAAAGAAAGTCGGATCGCGGGGATTGACCGCACGCCCCATGAAACGACCGTTCGCTTAGCCTCGTCCTCGACGAGCCGAAGCGTACGAATGTCTAACGGAAGTAAAATCGGAAGGTGATTTTTATTTATTTATTGTGTCTGAGGGAGGGGAGGGGGGTAAGGGCTATGAAACGGATTCACCTTTTGAGTCCGTGTAACTCTCTCAGTATGATGAAGAGATAAAAGAGCAGGGTGCGAGTGTGTACCAGTTAAAAGTGAAGATTATACATAAATTCTTTTTTTTGTTCTCTTTTGTATTAAAATTATGCTTGCAGTAAATCGTACTTGCTGTTGTTTATTAAAGTCGTGTGTGTGTGTGTGGTGCATGTTTTTGGTGGTAATCAAATGTCTTCACATCTACAGGAATGTCTGACAGGTTTGACCTCAAAAGAACATTTGGCTGGTTTGCAAAAAAAAAAAAAAATGCTTTTATATAAATACTTAAGCGTTTATTTCCAAGACTTTGAGAACTATGATGTTTCTTTGTAGTTGCTGAAGTTAAAGTTAGGGTTCAATTTAAATGACAGTGGAATGTTCTTGTGAGGATAGTAAGATGTGTGTGTGTGCGTGCGTGTGTGCATGTGCAGCTGTCTACATACCACAGGAAATTTCATGATAATTATAAGCAGGGAGCAATTACCTTTCCAAAGAGATAAAGACAGCCAATTAAACCTTCAAACAGGATGGGTTTACGTAGATCATATTCACGCAATTACCAAACAGTTTCAAAGAAGCCCTACACTACAGATCATAAAGAACCTTTGTGTATGTGTGTGTGTGTTTGTATTGGACCATGTAAAGGTTTGGTGGTTGGATGGAGCGGATGGGGTTAGGGAGGGGTGGTACTACATGCTGCACACTGCAGCTGTGTGTTTGGGGTTATGTACAAATATTTAAACCCACTCACATCCTCTCCCTCCAAACAGTCTCGTCAGGACCCGGAGCGAGCAGCTCCTGCGGCCTGTCGCGCAACTTCACCTCAGTCATGTCTTCAGAAGGTCCCCCGTTCCTGTGGCGTACCAAATACCGCAGCAGGGAATGCAGTGCTGCGTGTGATGATGGACAGTGTTAAAATAAAATAAAAAAAGCGAAGGATTTTAATGTGACTTTAGAGTTCAGTGTTATTTCTGTTTTTAAAAAATGTATACAGTGCAGCATTATGTGATAAAACAATATCTATCTATCTATTAAGTATGGACAATACACATGACACAGTGGCATATATGGAAGCAGATCAGTCTCAAAAATAGTTCACGTGCGTAACCCACTTCACGTGCGTAAAATCCGATGTTCACGTGCGTATCCCACTTGAACTATTTTTGAGACTGATCTGCTTCCATAGTGGCATGGCATGTAGCGATCATGCTCAAAGCTCCAGTTTACTCGCTGCATGTTTGCATGCCTGCACAGGTTTCCTTTGGGTTCTCAGGTTTCCTCCCACTTCCCAGTAACATGCCAGTGGGTGACCTGCCCAAGCCAAGACAAACCAACATAGTTGTGAAGGAGTGTGTGATTGTGTTCGGGTATGATTCCCTGTGATGACACCCAGCTTCCAGATCCCCCTCATCACCCTAGACAGGATAAGTGAGTGAGTACACGTTAATGGACACCACTTTTCATCATATAAATCTGGCATCATATGACATCTGGCTGATTTATTATGTTCTGTCTCAGTGGAGATCAGGTGGGAAAAAAATTATATATATAATAATAAAAAAAACTAAACAAACCATGGTTAACATATAAAGCACCCTAAAACATATAACACAGCCCGAGTATGAGATTGGCAGCACGGTGGTATAGTCTAATCTAGTATCTAATATCAACAGTGTTAAACACTGTCGGCTTGCACCTCCACAGTCTGGGTTCAATTTCCACCTCAGGTCTGTGTGCTATATATATATATATATAGAAAATGTGTTTAAATGTGTTTAATTGGATTTTGGTAAAAGCTTAAAAAGCTAAATAATCTGTAGTGTCCGCAATTTAGAATAATACACTTTTCAGGTTTATGTCTTTTCATGTTAAATCTTAATTGTCCCATTTTCATCTGAATGACAATTAAGGTCATTGAAATATTTAAATTCCAAAAAGTTACAGACTACATAAAAGGGCACGAAATTGTATTTAGCAAATGTTTCTTCTGATAAATCTGATAAAAACATCAACTTGTATGCATATTTACCAAAACCCGAAGCATGGATCAGGAGATAAGAAGCACTGAGTATTCTGAGAAGTGTTCCTATCTGAAAATTCACTTCTTCACAGAGAGGTTCCTAGATGGATGCATGGATATGAGATTGAATTAAACATTCGTTCACATTTTTATTTTTTTATTTATTTTTTACAACTTGGCGTCCTTAAATCAATTGGAAGTTCATTCCTGGGCTGATCTGTATAGGGGAAGCTTTTTAATACTGTTTCTTTTTGAGTGGAGGTTTTGAAGTCAAACCATCTTTAAACATCTAATGAAATCCTGTATTCTCCTGAAATCAAATCTAGTTGTAATATAATCTAAACTTTTGTTCAGGTCACCCTTTCCATCCTCACGTGACAGGACACATTTTGGGTGTGTGGAAGATGAGATGGATGATATATTGAATAGAGGAAGCACTGTAGTGGCAGAGAGAGAGAGGGAGAGAGGGCGGAGGATCTGGCCGTTCTGGACACTCCCTCACTACATCTTGCAATGAGGAGGAAGTCTCATATTCAGATTACATAGTCAGTGCAAAAGGCCAGAGGCTTCTATTGCTGTACTCCTGTCTTCATTTGTCTGCATTTGAAGAAAGGGAATTGGCTAAAAAAAAAAAAAAAATGCTAAGATGAATTTATCTTCCTCAGTAGGGACACTTCAGGAAGCATGGACTGTGGATTACGACCCCAAGACAAAGGACCGCTGCTGAGAGTTTGCCCATCTATGAAATATTTCAGGTTTTTTTTTTGGATCTGATTTCCTTCTTCACAGTTCATTGGCTCTTATTGGACAGAGTTGCAAGCCGTCTGGAGAAAGAGCAGGTGTTGCGTTTCACTGTGGGCTCTTTGAAGACTTTTTGGTGCGTCATTAGAGCTGCTTTATTTATTTACTCTACCCTTAGACATTAACTTCCCATTTAGTCCCAGTCTTTATTCAGCACCTGCTCTTTACTTAGCTTTATTCTGGCTCTTCTAAAGTCGCACTTCAAAGGATTGGAAAGTCTTAAGAAGCTGTTTGGTTTCCTCTGGCCATTCCTCTGCCAGAACCTACTGCTCCTGCTGTGGTGTGTTTCATCATCACGCTCCATAAGTAAACAGGAGATATTACATGAGACGGAGAGGAACACCATTTAATTCTGGAGATAAGAGCCCAGCGAAAGGAAGCATAGACACGGATATAAGCTGATGAGGGGAAGTAACTTCGGTCACTTTTGAAGAACTGTTGGGCTTGAGCACAGGTGAATGAATTCAGGGAGGACTTTTCTTGATGAGGCTTTTAAACAGCCGTCTGGGCTGAAGCTGTCGAAAAACAAACTACATTCAAGAGCCGAAATTTTAGCAGAAGGTCCATTTTCCTCCTAAAACCACAGAACCAGCGATGGATGACCAGGCTGTAATCCAGGACGGTGCAGTTGCGGGAAAGTGGGAGCTCCTGCTCCGCTATGTGTCCCAGCACCACGGCAGAAGGAGGACCGCTTTCTATGGCAACAGAATCGCAGGTGGACGTTGCCTCTCGATATCAATCATCGTTCTTTCTCTATGCATGTTCGTTTGTGTCTGCGGGCAAATGGAGGGGATGGTGCACTCGAGCTTCCGCAGGCTAAGTGGCCGTGAGAAGAAAGAGATGCAAAAGGAGATTTTGTCCATCCTGGGACTCCCGGGACGGCCTCGTCCTCACCCGCCTTTGCGTCCTCCCTCTTCTGCTCCACTCTTCATGCTGGACCTGTACCATGCTGTTTCAGCAGAAGAGGACGAGGGCCCAGGTGTCGGCTTCATCCCTGAAAGCGTCAGTCATGCCGTGTTGCCCACTCTAAGCACACACACGCCGCCACTTGGCACGGTGGTCAGTGAAGCGGACACCGTCATGAGCTTCGTCAACCTAGGTGAGTGACAGATAAAATGCCTCCATATACACTAAACTAGTAACCTCCACTTACGTGTAAAGATGTGCGTGCAACTTGAGGTCTGCTGTAACGCACGTACAACCAAACCATCTTCATTCTGAGCTGCTTAAAGCTGGCATTTTGTGGGATCTTAACACTGTAATCATACTAGCTGTGTGCCATGGAACTGCCAACTGACTTACAGGATCCTTACAGTTTTTTGCAAACTAATCTATATCCACTAAACTGCATTATAAACCCTAATTTGTTGGTTTTATATTGTTTGAAGGAGCATCTACAGGTTCTAAATAGAACCTTTACCTCTATTCTGTGTTTTGCAGAGACTTTAATCACTTTAATCCAGTCGAACCCCTTTAAGAACCTAAGAGATATTACTTAACCTTACCCATTCGCATCGTAAGTTTATAAGATGGATTCCTGTATGGACGATTACTACTGGCTAGAATTTCACATTCCATGTTGCTTTATACGTTTAGCATGGTGGCTTAGTGGTTAGCACCATCGACTTGCATCTCCAGGCCCTGGGTTTGATTCAACCCATGCCTGGTGGGTTTCTTCCCGCAGTCCCAAAACATGCAGATTAGGCTAATTGGTGTTTCCAATCAATCGGTCGTACAAAATAGGAATAAATACACTGGCCTCTACGTTCTCCAGTTGGACTACAGATGTTCCTATATAGATGGATGGAAACTGAAAAATACTGAAAGCATTACTCACTTGTAATGGAAACCCAAGGGTAGTTGTTAGGGCAAGCAACAGATACCTGTACAACATGCCAAACCCTACAGATGTGGTGGATTGAGATTGGGTTAAAAACCGATGGATTTCTGTACATTGTAAGTTTCGAAACTTGGATTTGCTTACAACTGGAGATTTAGGTTTTGACTCACAGCAAACTTATAGCAAAGTGGGCAAACCACTTAGCCCATTAAGGAATTGGATTAAACTCTTGACTTGACTTGGATATGAGGGTGAGAGGGTTCGATTTTAGATTGAGAGTAATTTTACCATACCAGGGTTTAGTTTTCTGTGTGTCTTGGTCGCTATCTTTATACAAATTTAGAAATGTAATGCACTGCAGTAGTGTGGTAGATCTGACATTGTGACAAGAACCTCAACACACCAGGATGAGAGCCAGGATTGGTGTTTTAGTTCACTGAGAGAACCACATTATCCTTCCAGTATCTCTTCCTGTCTCGTCGGCCAGACGATGCTTATCTGTCTCAAAATTGCGATTAGCCATGTGGTTCTCAGTGGCCTCCTCCCTTTTTCCTCTCCCCTGTGTCTTCTTCACGAGAGGATATCCGTGTCGTCTTATCCGAACCGTCACTGCCGTTGGCGTACGTTCGGCGTTGAATCCGTTGCTCTTATGGTATGGAGCTCTTCTCTTCTTTCACCTGAAAGGGATTCTGATGAGCGTGAAGACGTAAAGCAGTGAAACAGTGATTGGGATCTTGCATGCAGTTCGAGGGAAGGCCAGGAGGCAGACGAGGATGCTGAATGCACACAGCTGTGCAGAATTACAGGCTCCATTGCTAGGCAGAAAGAGAAGGAGGGAGAGGAAAATGAAAATAATGTCAGGCACTCCTCTAAAAATACACTAGAGGGCTGTAATTAGTGGTTGTGTGTTGAGTAGCAGCCGGCCCCACAGAGTCTCTAATTACCCTATAGTGCAGCCATAGCCATGGGTGTTAGTCTGGTCCACATGCCTCTGCAAGGACAAATGTTCATCTTGCTCGCTCTTTATCCTCTCATCACCCCATACACACCTTTATGAAGGACACGCACTCTTCCAACACCTCTGCCTTCCATTTCCTTCTCCAGTATATACTCAGTACACCTCAAGACCTTTCTCTTCGCTCACTTACCATTCTTGGTTCCTCCTATGGTTTCTCGCCACCATTGTCTCTGGCTTATTTTATCCCTATAAATATAGAAATCTGGAATTTATGCATTCTTTTAAATCTGCTTTATGACAATGACCATTGATAAAAAGGGCTATACAGATAAAAATGAACTACACACACTCTCTCTCTCTCTCTCTCTCTCTCTCTCTGACGTAGAGCTTTGTTAGTGTGAAATTCTTCCTCTTCCTCCTTCCTTCGCACCATCATACTCTAAATCAGGATTTGGGCAGCTTGTGAGCTCTCAGTAACCTCTAACCTCCCTTGCTCTCTTTCTGTCCATCAGTGGAGCACGAGCGAGATCTACTCCAGTCGCGGCCCTACTGGAAGGAGTTCAGATTCGACCTGACGCCGCTTCCTCAAGGAGAGACGGTGACTGCTGCAGAGTTCCGCATCTATAAAACCCTGACTTTGGGTCAGAGAGCCAACCGTACCCTGCACATCTCTGTCTATGAGATCCAGAGGGAAAAAAGACACAGGTCTGACTCTAATCTCTTACACAATGCATAGAACACCTCAGTATCTGAAACTGTCCAATATTCTTATATAATGAACTAAATATTGCCAAATATCAGAGAATTTCATCTGTTTTTTTTTCTTTTTCTTTTTAAGCATAATGGTTGTATGGTTTCCTTGGGAATTTTATATTGTGCAATGAAATGTCCTGCTCTTAAGGAAAGAGCTATTTAGATGGTTATTTTTTTTCCTTGGAAATTGAATATGCTACAGTGGTGTAGTGAGTAAAGTTGCCACCAGACAGCTCCAGCTTCCGCAGCTTGATCCTGAGCTCGGGTTACCGGGTTTTGCACGTTCTCTTCATATCCACATGCATTTGCTCCTAGTTCTCTGGTTTCCTTTCCAATCCCCCAGAAATAAGCTAGCAGGTAGATTGGGTACATTCCCTTTTGTGAATGGAAAAGCTTTTGGTTTAGGGTTTTACATAAACCTTTTACAGGTTACCTAACATGTGATGATTTCTATATATTTTGCTTCCAATGAGCCAGACTTTCTTATATTTTTAATGTAGTCTTGTGTAATAATTCTCCATTATTTATATAGAAACCATTTTTGCTTTCAGTTTCAGTCCAGTCCCTTTACCTGACCAGCTTCATTTCATTTGCTAAGCCACACAGTGACCTATTAATCACTGACACATCTAACTTCAGGCATGAACCAGTGAGAAACAGGAGCAGTTGATTGACAGATGATCAGGCCGGTGATTAGTATACTGCTGATGCTGGTTGGAACAGACGAGAGGGGAAATGAGGTCGCTGGTGAGGTTGTTACATAAACAACCAAATTTTAAATTGGTTTTTAAGGCACATCGCAGGCTGTCACAGTCAATCATTTGTTCCCATTTCCGTAATTTAATCTAGAACATTTAGCTTTATTCAATATAAATAAATGAGGGATGTCTTAAGACTTTTACACAGAACTGTATGTTAAGACAAATATAATGCTTAATGGTTAATGTTGTGTGATTGGTTATTGGTTTTCAAACTTCCCTGGCTTTCTCAAAGAAAACTTCCCTGCTCTGCAAAAAAAAAAAAAAAAAAGTTTTCATTAGAGGAACAAAAAAATTGTTTTGTTTGTTTTTTTTTAGTAAAAAGAGCATTTTTTGTGTATAAATATTTATATTACATTTTATGGAACCTTATGGAAAGGAAAACCTCTAGTGCTTTGATCTTGAAAGGGTTCCCCTAATTGGCCATTTGAATGAATCCCTCAGTTAAAGTGTTGAAATGATTGTTTACGTTAAATAAGTGAACAGCTTTGATTTCGCTGGTGTGATTTTAGGGAACCTGAACTAGTCTTGTTGGACATGCAATCGGTTCCAGCAGGACAGGAGGGCTGGCTGGCCTTCGATGTAACCACTGCCAGCAACCACTGGCTCCTGCATCCGCGAAGCAACCTGGGCATCCGACTGTACGTGGAAACGGAGGACGGTGAGCACCTCATTAGGCACAGATTCAAAAATATTTTGCGAATAGACGTTTTATTTCGATGTGTGATCGTCTCTTCGTGTTAAATGCTATCTGTTTATATCTTCACTGCTCTTTTCCTCCCTCAGACCGCTCATTATCTGTAGGCTGGGTGGGTCTGGTGGGTCGCAGAGGGCCGCGTTCCAAACAGCCTTTCATGGTGACATTTTTCAGAGCCAGCCAGGCCCCCTGCCGTCCTCCTCGTGCTGCCAGTCCCAATACACAGCGCAAGAAAAAACACAAAAATGATCTACCTCACAACAGAACAGGTTTACTTGGTAAGGGCAAAACAAATGCTTAAGGTGTGTGTATGTGTATATATATATATATATATATATATATATATATATATATATATATATATATATATATATATATTTTAATCATTTGAATAAGTGCAAGCGCAGCTCACATTTTGCTAATATCATCTAGTACTTAATATTAAAAGCAAGAGTAATATTTGTTCGTTTTGTTTCTCTGTAGTTTCTCTATGCAATAAAGCTGAAATAATATTCATAATTTTGATTAATATTACAATTTAAATACCTTGCACTCCTCCAATTTTTTTATTCCAATTTGCTTAAAATCTTAGAAAAGAATATCCTATTTTCTTTTCCGTTTCAGACCACACTCCTGTGAGTAATGGACGACAGGCCTGTAAGAAACACGAGTTATATGTCAGCTTCAGTGACCTGGGTTGGAAGGTAAAATCCACCAAATTAACACCCCATACGATTATTCGATCTAATCAAGCGATTATGTGGCAGCAGTACAAGCCGTAAACTCAGATACAGATACAGGTCTAGACATCAAACAGCACAAAAATGTAGGTGCAGCTGGCTTGTGCATTCTAGGAATTCCTGAGCTCTTGAGATATTTATGCACAAACGTTTTAGACTAAGCATTCAGTGAGTACAGTTCTGCCACCGGAAGTGCATCGCTGATTAGAGAGGTCGGATGAGAACGAACAGGTTGACGATGAACTAAAATATGAAGGCCAGGGTAACTCAAATACCCGCTCTTTAGAAATGCCAGAGAAAAGCTTTTTGGAGAGCACAGCAGAAGACGACCACATCAGATTGCACTTGTGTCAGCCAAGAAAAGAAATCCGAGGCTACAGTGTGCACGGACTCGGAATGAAAAGACATTGTTTGACTCGATCGATCTTTCAGCTATCCAGTTTCTGAAATACCCGAACCAGCTCAGCTGGCACCCTATTCAGGATGTACCCCACATCGTGCCCTGAGTCCTGGGATAGGCTCCAAGCCCACCATGACCCTGTATACAGGATAAAGAAGTATAGATGATGAGTGAGAGAGTAAACCTGAAGCTCTTGACCCGTATCTGCATATCTTATGCACTGCGCTATTGCCACATGATTGGCTGACTGGATAATCGCACGAATAAGTCAGATGTAGAGATATGGAGAGGTATTGAAGTGGCTTTTTCTATACACTTTTGTTTTTCTTCCTCAGGACTGGGTTCTGGCTCCTTCTGGTTACTCAGCATATTATTGTGCTGGGGAATGTGACTATCCTCTTGGTTCCTGTATGAACGCTACTAATCACGCCTTAATCCAGCTTGTGGTTAGTACCTTTAACATCAAGCCTCTTTTCCACTGAAAGGCCAAAGGGTCACCCAAGCAGCTTACTTCCTGAGCAGATGCAGAGTCCTGTACCTGGTTTTTTGTACGGTTAAAAGTACGGTACACAATATATTTCTTGAATTGTCTGAAACTTGAAAAGAGAAAGAGTGGAAGGTGAGAATCTGAATAACCTGTTTCCCAGATTAATAAGAGAACGCCATGTGGTTGTGTGACTAACACAGGTGATCACATACCCGTTTCTACAAGCATTAACACGTAGGAGATTTGATGGACTTGGACTATTGCACCACTTGGAATGATATCTTAAGACTAAGCGTTCACCCTATCATCAACCCGAGTTTGTGTGTTTATGGAGCATAATAATCCACCTCCCAATTGGCTGGCAGTGAGGATATTCCTCTTTCTCCTGAGTCACACTAGACAAAGTGTGTTAGATCATGTAGACAGGATTGGGCAGTGCAATTTTTTCCTAAGCCCTCTGAGCTACCATACTTACCTACAGCAGCAGTTCCATTAGAAACGGTACTTCCCAAAGTAGTGTGAAATGTGAGACTGCAGCTGGAGTGGGTTGTTTCAGTGCTGATGTACAAAGAAAAATCTCAGCAACATAGACACTGTACTCTCATCCTAGCGAGCATCGGATAACTAATTGGCTGGGTTGCTGCCTAGATTAGATGCATTTATACATGGAAATGAAACATATACAGTGATGTGAAAAAGTGTTTGCCCCCTTACTGATTTCTTTTTTCCCCCTTTTTTTTCTTTTGCATGCTTGTCACATTTTAATGTTTAACAAATTTAAATATTAGGCAAAGTTAACACAAGTAAACACATCATGGAGTTTTTAAATGAAGGTTATTATTATTAAGGGAACACCCCCCCCCCCAAAAAAAATCCAATAACTTGCAATGAGTCTGTTACAGCGCTGCAGAGGAATTTTGACCCGCTCATCTTTTCAGAATTGCTGAAATTCACTTTTTGCGAACACTTTTTCACACCACTGTATGTTACTAGTACATGTATGTTGTCGCATATCTATATAAAAGAATAATCTTGTATATTATATATAATATTTTAAATCTATTATAATAACTCTCTCTCTCTCTCTCTCTATATATATATATATGATTATTATTATATATTTAAAAGCTTATATATGATAAATCTACATAAGTATAGACATAAATCTATAATAATTTTTATATATAATATAATAAAACATTGTGTGTGTGTGTGTGTATATATATATATATATATATATATATATATATACACACAAGATTAGTATATACAGTATATAAGATTATTTATTATATTTGGTGAAAAACAAAATAATCCAAGATTTTATTTAAGAACTACGATTCCTCCAACTCCAAGCCTCATAACCCTTAACCCACTCAATAATATAACCCCATACAATAATAACCCCATACAACACTCATAACTACATTTTGTACATTTTCATAACTACAAAATGTAGTTATCAGAAATATGTAGTTAATTAAGAAGCAAATATTTGAATAGGTTCAAAAT
Source organism: Clarias fuscus (assembly GCA_030347435.1). Classification (NCBI taxonomy): domain Eukaryota; kingdom Metazoa; phylum Chordata; class Actinopteri; order Siluriformes; family Clariidae; genus Clarias; species Clarias fuscus. The sequence continues at coordinate 28,038,293 of CM059215.1, read as the reverse complement.
ATCTTTCTCTGCCGAATTGATCATCATTATAAAACCAACATTACTCAAGCATACAGAATTATCACGTTAGATCTGTATTTGCTCACTGTTCTAAAATGAACTTTATAAATGTCTCAATCATAAACCAGTACTGTATATTTAAAGCAACCTTAAAGCATATAACTTGTTAGGCTTCATATTTTCGTTTTTAGCTGTAATGTCATATCTCCTCCTGAAATCACAAAGTGTTTAAGCTTTTTTCAAGTGTTTAAGTGAACTCAAATTACACTCATTCACAATGTTTTTCTGACTTCCTCAAAGTCTCGCCACTTTCCTTCCAGGTTTTAATAACGATTTTCAGGTCGTACCGAAATTTCAGTAGTTTCAGCATGTGCTTAGTTGTTTTCTTATCTTGATGCAGGCTGTTAATTTTCCCCCTTCTGAAGCAGAGTAACATCTTCACCACCACCATAGGATGTGTCTTCTGACATGGTTGTTTAAGAAACACTTTAGAGTTAAATAACTTGTTGTCAGCTGAAACACATTAATCACTGCAGTAATTATCCAATTGAAGGCTCTTAGCTATTTGCTTAGTTAAATACAGGCGTTGTCGTTTCATTTGCCTGGCAGGGCATAACTGCGTATACTGTATGATGTTAACAGCTATGGCTATCTATATCATATATGTTCATATAAGGCAATGTACCTATGGCATCACCTTGTATAAATAATGAAATGAAAGCAACTTCTTCTCATTGACAGGTTCACCTTATAAAACCTGACGAGGTCCCTAAGGCGTGCTGTGCACCGACCAAACTTAGCCCAATCTCTGTGCTGTTCTACGATGACAACAACAATGTAATACTCAAAAAACATCGAAACATGGTGGTTAAGACGTGCGGCTGCCAGTAAACTTGTGTGTCTCTGTTTGTTTAGTGGTGGCAGTCTGCCACTGGCCCTACTGCACTATTTCAAGCTAAGAAAAGTATTGTTTCAACAGGACCTTTATATATTTTTCTCCTGGTGTAAAAAATAAGCTATTAAAACGATACAACAGCCCGTCATTGTGGTTTGTAGTACTTGAGAAAATAAATCAGGAATTTCACTGTGATGAATACAGATGTGTACAATTCTGGATTATTATTAAAAGCATACCTATTAATTATAATTCATTGTAATAATACAAAGGTTTGTGGAATGTTGTGCTAACATTCTGGTGAGTGAGAAACTCAATTTTGTTGATGAAAAAAAAATAGAAACAGTAAAAAAAAATATTTTTCTTTTAAAAGTCCAATTGTCAAGTCGATTATATCCAATATCTTGGTCTGTATGCTAAACTAAAGCACAACTTTGTAAGAAACAAAATTTATTCTTTCATTCACACTTTGACATGACAGATGAACTAGAGACAGTTTATAATAACTTCATTGTAAAATCTTTATAACATATTATCCACTGATTCCTGTCCTTGGATGTCAGTGACCTACAGAAGGAATACAAGAATCAGTACCAGTGTGAGGTTGTTTCTCTCTGTATTATACTGCCAGCACTTGCAGTGAGTGCACAATAAAATACATGTATCAAATCCCGCTACTCACGATTGATTGTGTCTTTACTGAGACTGAAGATTATGTAGCTTTTTTTTTTCCCATGCTGTAACAGGAAATCGTTCAATGACGTGAGTGCTGCTTTACAGATGCTGATTATGCTACTGTTAGTGTATCAGCTTAATTACACTGCCACTGGGGAGTAAATAAATCATTGCTTAGTTTACAGGAACTTGGGTTCATTTGTGTTCAGAAAACCATCTAGTGTGTCTTTTATGCCACAGAGAGCTTAACAGCTGGACCTGGTTAAATATATCCATGCGATATGACCAGGTAAGATGTTTTGTCGGTCTGCAGTTGTGAAAAGCAGTCAAGTAATGTAAAAATATTGCCATGTTTTAAAAATAAACATAATTATGAAATATCCATGGGTTTAGTCAGTTCCTTTTCTTCCTTACTACATAACCACTATAAATAACCGTCCTCTCTCCACGCTTTTTTTTTTTTTTTGACCATTTAAAAAATGAAGCTGGTCCTGTTACAAAGAAACCAGTAAGTGCAAAGTCATCTGTCTTTAAGACACTCCTGTAGCAGAAACTCCAGCAATTTCACCAAATTAATAGACAGCCCTTTTTTGTTAAATAGTGCCACATTTTAAGTCACACTAAATGCAAAATCATTAGGACATTATTCTAAGGTCATCCATCATGATTCTATAAATCTGCCGTATTAACGGATTCAAAGGACATGCTGAAGGACAACCGTTGAGGTGATCACAATGACACACAGTAACTATATGCTTACACATTTATTGAAAACCTTAGCAAAAAATTGAAAAGTAAGCACACGTTAAGCAGAGGCTCTATTAAACACCCAAAGTACTTTACAAGAGCGTTTGTTTTGCTTTGAGCATTTTTTTTTCTTTCTCCCAACTGAAGTCATTTAATCCAATCACAATCCTGGCCAATGTTGTTAATTCGCACAATGATGCAATTCTTATTATGGCTCATGTGTACAGAGCATTATCGAGTTGTATGCACCGAAGAACAATTGCATCTGTATTAATATGAATTTCCACATGAAATGCACAATAAAAGAGAGGAACATATTAATCAGTGGAGAATAAACACTGTAAGAGTGGACAAAGTTATGATGATTCTGGTACGGCACACTAAAACTGATGGTATGCCCAAATGAATGGTAATACATATAAAAATATAAAATCAAAAGGGTGCTGGTGTGCTTTAGTCCATCATTAATTCTCCTGTTGCATCATATCCAGAGTTTGTTTCTAGAAGTTGAATCAGTTGGCCAAGCTGAATCACATCGTTTCTCCCCAGGATCTGCAAATGACACCAATGTGAATACAATGACAACACACACACGCACAGACAAGCATTTGCATTTGAACGTCATGTGTACTGTGCTCCACTAACACACCCTTACCCCAGATGCAGACACTTGCAGCTCCTTGAGATGTTTATGCCTGCACATCTGCCAGCTCAGGGGGCATAGGAGACTTGGGGTGTTTACTCTCAAAATGCTGCTTGAAAGTCTTGGGGTCTGGCATCTGTGTCTATTAAGGACAAGAAATGTTATAGCTTGTTAAAAAAATAGATTAGGGAAGAAATCGCAAGTGTTACATGTGTATTGTGTGTTTAATGAGCAACCAGTAGAAGTGTACAGACTCACCCTGCAGACAGGACATGTGTGGACGAGTGCTGCTTTGGCAGCCGTTTTCTGATCTGCTCCCTGCGACTTTTTCTTCTCCGCTGCCTTTTTGGCGTTCTTCTGCTGCGACTGAATCTTCTGCTGCCCGCGAGCCATTGCCTTTGCCTGTAAACATCACACCCATTTGTTTTGTATTAATAATTATGAAGATGGCAAAAAAACAAACAAAGAAACAAAAAAGGAAGTCACTACATTTCTGGGTGGGGATGAGGAAACCATTTTAAGCTGCATCATCAGTCTTGCTAAATCAATAAGGGAAACACATTTCTAACTTACATACGGGCCTGGCACAAATAAAAAATTAACAACTCAACATTACATTTAAGACATTTAATGAGATGAATGAAAAGAACCACACATAAGATGTACATCACATTATTTCTTCTTTGCTGAGCTTAAAATTTTTTTTTTTAAATTTAAACAATGTAAAAAAACAACAAATAAATAAATAATGAACCTGACGATGGCAGTGACTGAAAGACAATAAAATCAAAAAGTGTGTAATAGAATATCACAAATACACCAACATATGTTTGAGCTGTTTAAATTAGTGATAAAGTGAACCTGGTGAAAAGGTAACAGTAAACCTGTGCATAAAAACAAGAGTTTGTTATATCATTAATAAGGAAAGGAAGCGAATTGAAATTTAAAAGACCTGATAAGGGATACATTTCAGCAAACTATCTGTGACATGTTGATCAGAAAAACATGTCATGGGAAACTAAAGCTCCCCAAACTACTGGGAGGGGTCATCAGTATTAATACCACTCCTTCACTTCATCCAGCTGGAATCCTGCCCAGGGCTCATCGTTCAGAGGGAAGCGACTCATCCCTAACCTCGTAGGCTTTTTGAGGTTATTAGCAAGTTATTAGCAAGTTAAAATCTGTACATGTAATTCATTCACAGACTCCAAAACAAGTAGGCCCTTTTATAATAATAATAATAATAACAATAATAATAAGGCAATTCCAGCAGTATGGGTGACACTAGGACTGTGTCCCAGGGAAAAAAAAAAAAAAAACTCAGCCCAAGAAAGCTCTGATATCAGTGAATTAAGATATATCACTCTATTTTATAACTTTTTATGGTGTAAATAGAAAAAGAAAAACAATGCTACACAATAAATACAACACTTTAAACGGCGGATCCCTCTACAACACTCCAACCAACACACAATACCATCCAATTTGATTTCTGTAATCAGCGATCGGGCCTAAAAACTTTGATCAGAGCAACCCTAGTTCTCTAAAAACTAGAAAAAGGACACACTTGAATAATGTATTTTAACACAAACCATTTAAAAAAGTAAATATTAAAATAAATACATTCATTGATTTGTTAGTTAGTTCATCTTCTCAAATGCTTATCTTGTACAGGGTTGCTGGGGGCCTGGAGCCTATCCAAAAAGACATTTGGCACCCTGGACATGGTTCCAATCCATCACAGGGAACATGCACACTATCGGCAATTTGAGAACGTTTGCGAACGACAATTAACCAAACCTGGAGTTAACCCACCAAGCACGAGGAGAACAGGAAAACTCCATGCACAAAAACCTGAAGTGGGAATCAAACCTGTAACCCTGGAGATGCGAGGCAACAGTGCTAACCACTATGCCACCGTATTACTATTATATCTGCAATTATTAAATCGGCAAGTACTGTACACTCTTTGTAATTTTAATCATTTTGTGTCCCTTTGTGCTTTTTGACACTGAGCATTGGACTTTATTGTTGAATTTACAAGAAAAGGTTTAGCCAGTATAAGCAGGAGTGGTATTTCTAATTAATGTGTCAGTTGTTCAAATCACAACTGACATTGTTTGCATCATCATTTTGGACTGTGGTTAGTTGGTGGAAAGTTTAGTTCATCAGTATGGTTTGGTAGGAACCCTACGAATAATACAGTACCTACTCAACCCGACCCCCCCCCCCCGATAAGATGCATGACATTGCCCAATCATCATCATCATCATCATCAAGTTGGACGCTGAAATATTTACAATATGAATCTACACCTTAAAGTTTAATAATTGAATATAGTTTGACTACATTTTTTGACCGTTCTGACATGCCTGTGATAATGTTCAACCTGAGTTATCTAACAGCACTAGTTGCCGTGTAAAAAAGTCGGTTATGATGTTAGCATAGCGAGCTGTTCGTGCTAGCCGGAGAGCCATCTTCCCTCCACGGCCCGACATTACCCTCCGCCTGCTCTACTGCAGCCTAACTCCGTTTAATTTTTCCTTAAATACAACGCAAAAGAAAAAAAAAACATTATCCTCTTAACATAAGAGTAAAGCAGCCGATTTTACGGAGTAAAATAGTAATTTGAACATTTCTTTAAACACAATACCTTGGCGTCTCAGAAGGCGAGCCTGTCGAAGGAACGACGAGGACGAGAGCGGAAATCACACTTCTAACTTCCGCTCAGGAGAAATACACAATACAAGTCACTGACTGATGGCTCTTTTTTCCTACACTCACATAAAACTATAGATATTATTAAGTCATCACAATTATAAGGCAGTTTATAAAAATAGACAAAAAAAAGACATGCATAAAAAATGTTGCTAAGCTCAATGAGATCCAAACGTATACCAAGTTTTCGCATGCAAGTATACATGCAAGTGTATATGAGCTAACCAAAAATGCAAACAAACTTGTGCTGATTTCATTATATTTTTGAGACCTCCAAAAGCCCTGGATGATTGAAATGAAATACTACAAATGATAAGATTATTACTAGTAAAATTAGCTAAATCAATTCAAGTAAAATTCTTTACATTTTTAGTAAATTTTTGTCTAGAAATATGCTTTAAAGTATATTACATAACTTATATAAATTAATTTCGTTTTTTGTTGTTGTTTTTTCTTTACCCGATGTGTGTGCGCATTTTTTTTGTTGTTGTTGTTGGCTGACTCTGTCTAGTTCTGTTGAGTTACAAAATTGCCTTTTATTTTGGCGGAAGCGTGAACCCGGAAGTTGTTACTGAATGTCTTCACAGACAAGGAATTAAAAATGGCAGAGCGCGGATATAGTTTCTCTCTCACTACTTTTAGGTAAAGTGATGATTAAATCGTGTTTTGTGGTTCATTCGAGTTGAGAGTACATTACCTGTTACATAGCTATATACCTCTCTGTGGTTATACAAGAGTATTGGGTTGTGTTTGTCTGGGATTGTGTGTGTGAGAGAGCTGCTTTGTCACGCTCAGCAAGCAGCACACTAGTGAGTGGAAACTGAAAGCCTAAAATGCCTCTTACAGTCTGTTTCGCCTTTATTAATTAAATAGTGGATAAATTAAATATTTATCTCTTTATTTATAGTTAATGTGGTATTTCCTCTATAGTTGTCATTCACTAATATTACTATGTTGCTTACATCACAGTGGACAGCACAGGTCCTGCAGGCTAAGTTAAGCTAAGGCTGTAGAGCTGTCCTGCTCTAACTCACACACTTCATCTCTACACTGAACACTGTCCTGAGAGACTGTTTACTCAGATAAAGATTATTCAGAAAAATAATGCACAACACAAAATCGGTCATGAATATTTTTCCAGGATCATGATTGGCTTAAAGCATCATCAATTTTTTTTTTTTATAATATTCCATCTGACTATGTGAAAACTGATCTCCTCTTCACAGCCCTTCTGGGAAACTGGTGCAGATTGAATATGCCTTGGCGGCTGTAGCAGCCGGTGCACCATCTGTAGGAATCAAAGGTAAGTAAGTCAAAAAAAATTTCATACACTGATCAGCCATAACATTATGACCACCTTCCTAATATTGAATAGGTCTCCTCTTTTGCCACAATAACAGAAAGGTGTCAGAACACACAGTGCATCACTATCACAACCAGCATTAATGAACATCCCACAAGAATGGCAGTTTTGGAGTCTAGTCATCACAATTTGGCCCTTGTCAAAGTTACTCAAATCCTTATGCTGGTCCATTTTTTTCTGCTTTCAAGTCATCAGCTTCAGAAAATTTTCACTTGCGGCCAAATACTATAATAATATTCCCACCCACTTCAAGCCAGCATTGTAACAAGATATTGTGAGAAGGGCCAAATTGTAATGGCTAGACAACTGGGTTAGCAACTCCATAAGTGCAGCTCTTGTGGGATGTTCCCAGTGATCCAAGGAAGAAAAATCGAAACTGAACGGTCATGGTGGCGAAGCCCCTCCTGAAAGTCTTGTCCTTGGTTTACTCCCAATTTGCACCCAGTCCTTTCAAAATAGGCTCCAGACAGGAGTAAAACCCTTATGGTGAAAAAATATTGCAATGCAGATGTTGATGTCCACCTTTTCCCTGTTTATCAGCCTCCAACGGTGTGGTGTTGGCAACAGAGAAGAAGCAAAAATCCATACTTTATGACGAGCAAAGCGTTCACAAAGTTGAACCCATTACTAAAAACATCGGCATGGTGTACAGCGGTATGGGTCCCGACTACAGGTTCGCAGCAATCACATTTCACTGTATATTAAATGTATAATCAGATTATTAACACTCATTTTAAGTTTGATGTTATCTTTGCCCCAACATGTCTAATACATAAAACTATAGTATTGTAATGTCTTCGTTTTTTTGTTGTGCTTTTCCTGACAGGGTCTTGGTCAGGAGAGCCAGAAAACTGGCCCAGCAGTACTTCCTGGTTTACCAAGAGCCCATTCCTACAGGCCAGCTAGTGCAGAGGGTGGCCTCAGTCATGCAAGAATACACACAATCAGGGTATGTTTACTGAGCTTCATATAATCTGTCACTTTTTTTATGCATAAGGAGGTATAATAGGGGTTTGTACCTCGGTTTTTTAGGGTAAATATTAAATTAGTGCTGCTGTCTTGTTAAAATTAAAAAGGAGATCTTAAAATTGAAAACGTACATCTTTTAATTTGTTTACATTGTCATGGATTAATTTTTTCCCTTTTTTATTTTTTATTTTTATTTTTTAGAGGTGTACGTCCTTTTGGAGTCTCGTTGCTGATCGCTGGTTGGGATGAGGACAGACCATATCTCTTTCAATCTGACCCTTCGGTAAAACAAACGCACACATTTTGTTGTAATATGTCTAGTTTTATTGTTTTTTTCCCCCCCATGAATTCCAATGTGTATAACTCTGCTGGTCCTACAGGGTGCGTATTTTGCCTGGAAAGCCACAGCAATGGGAAAGAACTACGTGAATGGAAAAACTTTCCTTGAGAAACGGTAATGAAACAAAAAAAGAAGATATCTGCTGTTAGGATTAAATTATGTCAAAAGGTGGCTGATGATACACAGCTGTATTATTTGGCCATTTTCTCTACAACTTAGTTTAAAATCAGATTATTAACCATAGTTTATACATTACAAACTGGTCTCCTTAAAATTTCTTAGATTTTTTTGCTTTGTAAAATATCACAATCAGTATATTTACTGAGAAAAGTGTGCTGAATCAATTGTCTGTTCACTGTTGATTCTACATATTGTGATATCAGCAGAGTCTAAAATTCACTAGTTTGCAGTGCTTTTGTTACTTATAGAAAACACCAAATTCTATATAATTAATTTAAAAAAAAATCACATATAGTATAATCTACATGCTACATATATGAGCAGAACCAAACATTCCCAATCAAGTGTCCTTAATAAACTTGTGTTAATGCTGAAAATGCAATTTTGGAATGCAAATGGCAGGAAAAACTTTTGCTGTTCGTTAATTTCAGATACAACGAGGACCTGGAACTTGAAGACGCCATACACACAGCCATCCTGACACTGAAGGTGCATTACAGCTTTTACGAACTGATTTGCAATTGAGACAAACATCATTAAACAAACTTACTGTGGATTTAACTTAAACTTTTTTATAATACCATTTGTAAAAATCTAACCTTCAATGAGGATCAGCTTATAATTCAGTGTTTATTAGAGATCTTGAAAGACAGAAAGCTGAAGACTGAGACCCTTAAAGCATTTATCACTTGTGTACCTTCTCTAGCAACAATATGTATGATGATATGACATACAGAAAATGTTTTATTGGATACTGCTATACCTAAATCACGTATGCTCTTTTTTACGTCTGTTTGAACAGGAGAGTTTTGAGGGACAAATGACCGAAGATAACATTGAAGTGGGCATCTGTAACGAAGCGGGATTCCGTAGACTTTCACCCGCTGAAGTAAAGGATTACTTGGCAGCAATTGCATAGAACAACTGCAGCTATACAAAATTTGCTTGTTTTTTTTTCCCCCATTGTTCAAAAATCTTGATATAATTCTGAATAACAACATTTTTATTATTTGTATATCTCCTCATATTCTTTGTATGAGAACACAGACTATCAATAAATGTTAGGACTCGCTCTGTTTTTACTGCTTTACTTAAAAAAACAATGCAACAGGTAACAAGGCATTTGCAAAACAATTGCAGGAGTTGTGAAGATAAACGGCTCTATAATGGGCTGACAATTCAAGAACAGTTACATACAGTGATTCACTAATGGGCCATGCAACAGTAGATTGTTTCAGATTAGAGCACCTTTTCAAAGCAGCACACAATTTACAAAAAGAGAATTGCTTTTAGAAATGTTATAATAATTATAGAAAAATGTCAACACATTTTACAATCTAAATATAAACCAACAGTCTCTAGTGGTGTCATGTTTTTTTTGTTGTTTGTTTTGTTCTTATTTCATCCTTAAATGAATGAAACAGTTTGCATATAATAAACACCTTATTCGATTTGTGCTGTGAGCTCCGGGGTTTGAGAAACTGGAGAGACAGAACCAGACATGTTCATGTACTGTCCATTGATTTGGTGAGTGAGTTACATTGTCCCATACCTCGACAGTTCCAACTCGTCTTTGACGTTTCTGCATCACTTTGATGCGGTTCACTTGCTGCTGCCGAAATTCATCATTTAACTCCAAAATGTTGCACAAATTCAGAAAGCTTATAGACTTTCCCTAAGCCCATGTTCGGGTCCATGCTAATAAAGTCATCCAGGTTCATTTTGGATTCTACAAAAAAAATTAAAAAATTGGATACAAGAGCTGTTAGAGAAGAGAAAGCAGATAAAACGCAAGGAAAGCAAGAGGGAAAAGCATTTACCTGTTGTTTCTATGCAAGGATAAGGTGGTGGCGGCATACGCCATGTCCCATTAGAATGCTTCATGTGAGATCTATCAGAAGCAAACTTCTTTAAATAGATGACTGCTGGTATAACTCGCATTTTCCTAAAAAGAATACCACATACTACAATGGTTAAGTTAAGCAATGGTTTGATCAAATGTCAAAAAAAAAAAAATCACATTTCTTTTTTTCTTTCCCCAATGTGAAAGTAGATCTTAAACGAACACAAAAACTCCTACATCTCTAACTTGCCTTCGAAATTCTGGTTTCAACACCCCATCAGATCGAAACGCTTCTCTTGAATACACATCTGCAGGACACGGGAAGGGGAGGGTAGTGTCCAGATCATACACAAAACTCTGTGCTTGTGGGTTGAAGTGCAGCAACACGACATGATAATCCTAAAACAAATCACATACTATAACATTCAAAATTAACTTTTTAAAAAGTTGATTCTATTTTGAGTGACATACCCATATCACAGGTTCACTCCCTCTACTGGATTTCTGTCTCCAAATAGGAATCTGCATTGCAAAGAACAAAAGCATTAATAATACCATGAGCGCAACTGATTCATCTCTGCTTTCTCATTAAACTTCACCCACCGATTTATTTTCATTCGATATGAAGACCGCATACACTTCGTCCAGTGAGCATGTCCCCAGAGACTGGATATGTTCACACAATTTCCACACATTCTCTTCACTGTAAAAGAAAATTCATTTTAAAAGAACATAGATATGAGGGTTTCACATGTACAGCATCAAACGGCTACTGCTTTTATTTCTAGAAAGACAATGATGTTAATATATATTTATTATAAAACAATTAGTTCTCACCAAGCAGTCTGATTTGAGCTAGAGGTTTTCCACGAGTGATAATAATAAATGCTAACAGCATTGGGACATTTAATTAGATGCATCACTGCGTGTCCCAGGTATTCTGCACCCATTAATTACACTAACTGTCAGTTGCATCAATAGGGGAAAGTACGCATTCTGTCTGTACGCATTCAAAACCAGCCACTGAAGCACTTTCAGCAAGATAACACATCTGATAATAATTAATAATTGCTTATAGTCGTTCTGAATTACATCTGATCCCTTAGTGTTCTTTTATTTATGGCTACAAAGCTGCCTAGCTCCTAACACAAAGCTGAATTCTAAATTCCTCTCCAATCAAAGCCACTATTTTGGACTAATGGATTGTACACCCTAGCACACTAGCTTTCCATCTATTTGGGATTCAGCCCAAGAACCTGAAACTTAACATAGCTGATATTCTAAAGACGAATAAATGGAAGTATAATGAGTAACTTATGAGACTAATGGGACTGTCCATCACCTCCATGTCTTATTCTCCTCACCTTTTGCCTACAAAGAATTTAAAACTAGTTTCACCCCTGTTAATTACACTAATTGTCAGTCGCCGGCTCTGCCAGTTTTGGTTAGATAGTTCTGCCAGGCATGGAAGGATATGTGTTGTTGGAACAAAATAACTGGTTAAATAAATAAACAAATTGCAATCTGTTAATAGTAAACAGTGTTTGTGGAACATATGTCGTATAAAAGCCATATCACACTCGGGGCCATGCTATATTGCTGGACACAGCCAGACTGTGAGGCTTCCGCCACCCAGGCTGCGTTATCGTGCCTTCGACGGCATCACAGCCGTGCTATATCCAGCAGTACAGTACTAAATCCAGTGCTATATCAAGTTGCACAAATTCAGAAAGCTTGCAAACTTTCCCTAAGCCCATGTTCGTGTCCATGCTAAATAAAGTCATTCAGGTTCATTTTGGATTCTAAAAGAAATGGGACACAAGAGCTGTTACAGAGAAGATAAAGCAAACAGAATGCAAAAAAAAAAAAAAAAAAAGAGCAAGCGGGAAAAGCTTTTACCTGTTGTTTCTATGCAAGGATAAGGAGTACTAAATCCAGTGCTATATCCAGCAGTACAGCACTCCCTCTCGTGTGATATTGCTTAATTAGGTTTTGATGTGATCTACATGGAAGATTTCCTCAAGACTTCATTTCTGCCTGCTTTATATCCATGTCATGTCAGATATCCTTAAATTATTTGTTTAATCATTTTCATAAACAACAACTTAAGAGTTATGATTAGATGTATATGTATGTATTAAGGACAAATAAATCGCACTTCCATAATAGCTGGTATTTGGAAAAGAATACACACAGCCTACTCATGCACATAAACATTTTTTATAAAATCAAGATGTTTTCTTAATTAAGCAATATTTGACTGTGATTCCAACAAACTGGTCTGTAAATGTCAAAAGTGTCATTATACTGAAGTGGAAATTTTAATCTAACATCATAAAAAATATTTGATTAAGTATGCAACTTCTGATTGAGATAAAACCACATTTTCCACAATCTATTGGTGAAGACTTATTGTGATAGTTGTTGTTGTTGTTGTTGTTTTTAACCCCCCAGTCCTACCAGTAGCAGCTCGTGTACACACAGTCCGCTCTCGGTGGAGTGATAGCTGTGAACTCTGGAGAAATGCCTTCTTCATACATGTTTGCGTGAAGCTAAATAAAATAAAAAATAAATTAAATCCTGATTATTTTAATACAGTTATCATGTTACAACATGAACGCCTTGAAATTATTCATCTTTCTGCTCTCTTTATCTTCTGTTTATTTCAGTAGCATGTTACATTTTTTCTAGTCCGTAAAGAAACTCAGAACGTTATTTTAGTTCCGGGGTCTAACCACGGCCACATTACAAGTTTGATCTTCGTGTTAACTGAACAATGTGATAATCGCCTTACTCATGCGACAACTGCAGCATCTGCACACTAAATGCTCTCATTTATGCCTTAACACATACGAAGCACAATGCGCAGGCTTTATGTAAATTTATACTGATTGTCAGTATATTCAACACTACATGAGATATACAAGCAAGTATTAATGATAAATTCCTGTGCAACAGTTTTTAAAAAACTAACCGAGTAATAACAAACAATTGTACAAATATTTTAGGATTCTTTGCATGATGCTCTATTGAATAGCTAAATAAATGTCTATTGGTTTACTGCTATCCAGATTATTATTCTTAATTCTCAATTTACTAAAATGTTTTCATGTTTCACCTGCAATTAAAATATATTATTAATTTTGTCCTATGAACGTCACTGTTGCATGAACGTATTTATAAATTAAATACACTGCTTAAGTGACCTCTATTACAGTAGTCAATAACAGTATATACTTCTTACAGACAGTTTAATTAAAAATAAATGAAAACATATTGTGTTGTTTAAATCATGAATGTAGCATGAATAAGCACAGTTAATCTCAGCAGGATTTATGTTGTTATGTTGTTGGGTTTCACGACAATGAGGAGAGTAAAGCCTGTAGTTTTTATGCAATCTATGATCGAATTACTTCAGTTCTTGATTTTTTTATTTTGATGTCTTAAGAAATTGCAACTGTTACACAATTAAAAAGCTTTTTTGTGTGTGTTACATTATTTACATAATATTTAATATTTCTTGTTATTTTATTACTGACTTTTTTTTTACTTATACTATATTAGTGTAGTAATTTATTGTGTAAATATAATTTATTTTTAATTTACTGTATGTGTTTGTTTGTTTTTTGTTTGTTTTCTATATTCTAGAACAATAATGTTTTTTTTTAACTATAAAATAACATGTGGTATTAGTTAAATAAGTCAGCAAAGCATGCTGTAAGAATGAATGAAGTTAAATTGCTAATGAAAAATTGATAATTATTATTAAATGCAAACGACAATTTCTATTAAAACATTTAATTAGTCTGGTCTTGATAAAATGAAGAAATTAAATACATTACAGTGGTTAAATAGCTTACAGTATGCTAATTATGGGTCTGAGGAGGTATGACCTCATTCTGAAAAGATCTAAATATTTACTTTTGTGAACTGGTATGACTACTGCTTCTTAAGAATACTCTGATTTCTAGTCTTTAGTCTATTTCATTACATTTATGATATAACTATACATGTTTTTTATTTGCATATTGAGAAAAACTAATAAAATATACCATGTAGTTGATACATCCTTTGCACTTTTCGTGTATCTTTTACTTGGAAAGATGCATAATGCATAACTTCAACATATTAATCTAAAGTTAATTATAGGTATACAAGAGTGACCAACTGTGTCGCTTAAATCAATTTAATCATAAATTAATTAAACCTAAAGCCTGTTTGTTTTCGTAACAAAATAACATTAAGAAAAGGTGTCAGAATGAAGAACCTAGGCGACTTTTCAGTTCACATGCAAATAGGCTATAGCTCTGTGATTTGAGTGGTTTAGGTGCCTCCCACCTGTTAACACCTCATCAGATTTAGTAATAGCCGCACTTAGGCTGGCATGCACCCATATTGTTCCTCTGCTATATGGCTCTATGCTGCTAGGCTTATAAACCTGGGCCCACAGTCTTCTAACTCCAGTCTCATCTGAAGTCTGAGTTCAGCGTTTCACCATGACTAACACAGTGAATAGACCTGTACTGGGGTTGAACCGAAAATATAAAAGACACACGAAAGGAACCTACATTGGACTTGTTGCATATGTGATTCAGGATTCTCCCAGCAAGATGCTCACCTTCAAGCAGGTAGGATAAGGAAGAACATGTAACCATAGAAGTGCTGGTAAGCATTTTAAATTCCATGCATTATAATAAGAATTGTTTTTTCTTTTTCTTTTTTTTTTCTTCTTCAGATTATGAAGAAATTGGGTGTATTTGTGACCGGGGACAGGAAAGGCCTGGAGAACAACATCAGAGTCTGTCTGTCAGCCAACAAGTGTTTTGTAAAGGTAAGTCGGTTGTGTCGGTGTTTTTGCACAACTCTGATGTCATAGGTTCGTTCAAAAGATCAACACTAACTACAATGTTTCAATTTTTATCACAGGTTCCGATTGATCCGGAGTACCCAAACGCCAAGAGGAACTTCTGGAGAGTGGACGAGAGCAGCATCACTCCGAAGATGCTGCGGCGTCATTTCAGTGACATGGCCGAGCTTTTTCCCGGACTGCCCCCAGGACTGGACAGAAAACCAGCACCTCCGATTGTCCACTCTTCACCAGTGTGTCCCGTCAAGATGGACAACCGTCCGACCAAATTTACCGGCCCATTTTCAATAGAGTCGCTGTTAAAGAAGGAGCATGTCCCTCAGGTTCGGATCGCCGTGCAACAGCCAGCCCAGACGATCCCCAACACCAACCTGTGCTTCTCAGACCGGCTCTACAGCAGACCAGCGAGCACAGACTCACTTACAGGTCTAGACAGAGAGAACAGACAGCACAGTGTATATTACATGTACAGATCAGTAGATGAGACCAGCTGGGGGAAGCCTGATTTATCTCCCGAACTGCATCGCACACTGCTGTATTCACAATACTTTCATTATGACCAGACTAAACCAAGCGAGATCAGGTACAGGAGAGTCTAACATTTTCAGACTGAATCTTAAAATTTTGCACTTTGGATAGAGTTTCGTTCATATATTTTTTGCTTGCTTGTACAGTTTTACTTTCGAAATTAAAAAAAAAAACAAACTGAACTCTTTTTCTTTCATTTCTGTTGATTCTGTCAATTTACTTTAGTTTAACTTAAATTTAATTAGTTTGACTTTGGTTTATGGTTATGGGATTAGAACTTCTTCCAAAGATGCTTCTTCACGAAAATCCACTAATTACTCAATTGATCGTAGACGCCAAGGACAAATAATCCTATTATAACATACTTGCCCATGTGCTTGTCTTTAACACAACAGAGCAATAAGTCAGTATTCCAGTTTACAATCAGAATAATTCTATTCATGATTCTATAACACTATTATTCGATCATTTTCAGGAATTACTCCTAACATTTTTTAGGATTTTAAAATCCTACAACCATTTTGGGTGGGTCTGTATCTGTCTCTGTACAAGTGTTATACGTTTAAAAGTTTTCTAGGACAAACAAATCTGGGTGGTATGCTCACAGTCCATTAACACATCGTTGACGATGCGCTGGGCGCGCAAAGATGCTAAAAGCCTTCAGATGAGTCTTATCCTATCTAAAGAAGAACATGCATTATTTAAATTGGCCTCTAGATGTCAGTAAGGGGCAAAGAAACGCTAGGCTTGATTTTCAATAACCATTACATTGAAATAAGGAGACAATAAAGTATAAAACAAAGCATGCAAATAAATGACTAGTCTGAGCAATAAAACAAGAAAAAAGTACGTCTAAAGCAATATATATATATCTGTTTCACGTGGAAATGTATATGTATTCATGCACCTATACAGTAGAATGGCACTTGTTGCATATTGGTACAGGATTACCTCAATTTAATTAATACAATTGAATTGTAAGATTTTAGTAGTCTCTTATTGTTGAATCTCTGTGAAAATACATAGAGACTGGCAAATAAGTGAAGGCCATGTAACAACAACTAAAAATCATCATCGTGAGTTAATATAATTATTTATAAAAACACTATATGACATAATATAACAGCTTCTACAATAATAACTAGGAAAGAAATTGATTCATTTTATTAGTAATATAGAATTAATATAGATAAATATTTAATTAGTTTAATTAATACATTACTGTGAAATGTATTAATATTAAGATGGCTTAATATTTGACCACTAAGTTAGTAGGGTTAAATAAGTAATAATACCATATGCAGGGTCAGGGGCGGATCTACCGGGGTGGCATGGGGTGGCAATTGCCACCCTAAGAAAAAGCCTTGCCACCACCCCATTTTCCACCCCAGCACTAGTGTCCTAGTGTTCTAAAAATAAAAGAGTTTCCTCGACCGATTTACAGCAGTGACTGTATTTTGATGACATAGTGTGACGAGCGTCCCAATAATCTATCGGCGTCGCTGATAAAAATTAATTGTTCAATAAAAACACCCTCTGGGTTTGTTCACCTGTATTCTGTATACCTGTATCTTTATTCCCCGCTACAATACCCATAAATAAAAGAACAAAATCTCGTCTTTCTATTAAGTCAGAACAAACGACACTTATGAACTGCTTTGTTTTAGTGAATCAAAGACATTTAGTGCAGCGAGATCATCACACACAGATGACTCAAACCAGCTCTTTTAACAAGCCGAAGCAGTTTATTTTGATATTTTTGTGTATATTATATTGTACAGGGTGGGCCATTTATATGGATACACCTTAATAAAATGGGAATGGTTGGTGATATTAACGTCCTGTTTGTGGCACATTAGTATATGTGAGGGGGCAAACTTTTCAAGATGGGTGGTGACCATGGTGGCCATTTAGAAGTCGGCCATCTTGGATCCAACTTTTGTTTTTTCAATAGGAAGAGGGTCATGGGACACATCAAACTTATTGGGAATTTCACAAGAAAAACAATGGTGTGCTTGGTTTTAACGTATCCTTATTCTTTCATGAGTTATTTACAAGTTTCTGACCACTTATAAAATGTGTTCAATGTGCTGCCCATTGTGATGGATTGTCAATGCAACCCTCTTCTCCCACTCTTCACACACTGATAGCAACACCGCAGGAGAAATGCCAGCACAGGCTTCCAGTATCCGTAGTTTCAGGTGCTGCACATCTCGTATCTTCACACCATAGACAATTGCCTTCAGATGACCCCAAAGATAAAAGTCTAAGGGGGTCAGATCGGGAAACCTTGGGGGCCATTCAACTGGCCCACGACGACCAATCCACTTTTCAGGAAACTGTTCATCTAGGAATGCTCGGACCTGACACCCATAATGTGGTGGTGCACCATCTTGCTGGAAAAACTCAGGGAACATGCCAGCTTCAGTGCATAAAGAGGGAAACACATCATCATGTAGCAATTTCAAATATCCAGTGGCCTTGAGGTTTCCATTGATGAAGAATTACCCCACATACCACACCATACCATCACTTTTTTTTGTTCCAACAGTCTTGGAGGGATCTATCCAATGTGGGTTAGTGTCAGACCAATAGCGGTGGTTTCGTTTGTTAACTTCACCATTCACATAAAAGTTTGCCTCATCACTGAACAAAATCTTCTGCGTGAACTGAGGGTCCTGTTCCAATTTTTGTTTTGCCCATTCTGCAAATTGTGTGCGCCGATCTGGGTCATCCTCGTTGAGATGCTGCAGTAGCTGGAGTTTGTAAGGGTGCCATTTGTGAGTAGCTAATATCCGCCGAAGGGATGTTCGACTAATGCCACTCTCCAGTGACATGCGGCGAGTGCTACGCTGTGGGCTCTTGCTGAATGAAGCTAGGACAGCCACTGATGTTTGTTCATTAGTGACAGTTTTCATGCGTCCACATTTTGGCAAATCCAACACTCAACCAGTTTCACGAAACTTAGCAAGCAGTTTGCTAACTGTAGCATGGGAGATTGGTGGTCTCGTAGGGTGTCTTGCATTGAAATCTGCTGCAATGACCCGGTTACTGCGTTCACCAGATATCAACACAATTTCGATCCGCTCATCACATGTTAACCTCTTCGACATGTCAACGGCTGTGAACAAAGAGAAACTTGTAAATAACTCATAAAATAATAAAGGTACTTTAAAACCAAGCACACCATTGTTTTTCTTGTGAAATTCCCAATAAGTTTGATGTGTCACATGACCCTCTTCCTATTGAAAAAACAAAAGTTGAATCCAAGATGGCCGACTTCCAAATGGCCACCATGGTCACCACCCATCTTGAAAAGTTTGCCCCCTCACATATACTAATGTGCCACAAACAGGACGTTAATATCACCAACCATTTCCATTTTATTAAGGTGTATCCATATTAAGGTGTATCCACCCTGTATATTATTATGTGTTTCTGACTTAAGAAAACTTGATGCACTGAGACTTTGTACAGTATCCATATGCAGTCTGCATTGTTTGTCATGCTTTGTAAATGAAACTTGGCGTAGACTTAAACTCGCTACAGGATTGCACAGAACTCAATAAAGAGAAGTTAAATATACCGTACCATCTCATTTAATTTATCTGACGTTCCAATCCAGATATCAGGTTCAAGTCAATCACACATCAGCCTTTATTTCATTTTTATAGGACAATCTTAAATGTGCACCCTAGTGTATACACCGAATAAGAATAGCGTTCCTTGAATCCACAAAAACCATGCAAGGATGCTTGCTTCAGTTTTGCCACCCCTCATAATTTTAATGCCACCCCCTTTCCACCCCATGAATAATTTTCTAGATCCGCCCCTGTGCAGGGTGATTAGACATGATAAATGCCACTTGAGTGACTATATGTTTTGTGTTTATGGCATTTTGTTTATTTTAAATGAAGGAACAATAAATCATTAGATTTTTTTTTTCTGCAGAAATTTCCTTATGGAAATTGACATAAAATTTTGTAGTAAAGCTCAGTGGGTGTAAACGGGTGCACAAGCAAAATATGCACAATGGTGAGAGGTGAGACTTTTATACTGTAAAAAAAATCTAAGAATAATAAATCCTAAGATAAGAAAATGCAGCAGTGTGGTTACTACTTTTCAGTAGTTGATCAGGATAATAATGTAGGCACTAAACTGGCCAGCATCAGCATTCACAACTACAGCCTACAACATTCCTAGGCTTTATAGGATTACTGATGGTCAAACTTGATTGTGAGACATGCACTCCCTGTAGGAGTCAACCTGGCATGGCTTCAGTTAGAACAGTTCATGTGACTGTGACAGCAAGAATTTAGATCACAATGTCAGTGGCCAAAAGAAAAGCAACAACGGCTGTTTTTTATAGTGGAAAATAACATTAGTAATGATCATGTTCAAATGTTCACCTTTATAGTGATCAAATCACCCTTGTTATTACTGCTCATATAAATTCCCCCAAAAGTTTCGAAATCCTGTGATTCAGGTTGGAAAGCTGCACATTCAGAATGATCTCACTGTGGTTGCTTGATTCTGCACGTCCTCTCTCAGAGGGGAATGTCTCAGACCGATGTTAACACAGCTGTATTGTGTCTCTGCAGTAGCAGCACACTGGGAAGCTCTTACACTGTTGTGAAAACTCCAAGCTTGTTTCAGACAAGTTCAGGCAGATGAGTTTGATATCATTGGCTGGGTTAGTGAGGTTTTTTTTTGTGCTTCCCTAAGAGCCATAAGGGGACACAAGGTTTTAGGAGCATTTATTAACATTTATTTAGTTAACTAAAATGATTAATATTACTATTGTTGTCATTATACGATTATTATTATAGCCCTCTACTCTTATATGTAGGACCATGATTAACAACAAAAACAACAGCAGCAGCAATATGACTACTACAGCTAATAATAATAATAATAATAATAATAATAATGTGTTCCAAAACTTAAAAGAAAATGTTTGCTAACAACGCGCTAAACAAGTTCTACATTAAACTAGTTTACTATACCGGAAAAAAATGCTGAATAATCGCTGTACGCCCCGCCCACGCCCACCGCGGAGACACGTCGTGCACGTCTTCCTAGGGACGTGAGATATTCCACATCCGGCATCTACGTCACTGCCGCACTCGCTTCTGATAGGCTGCTGGTCAAAGGTGAAAAAGGTGCAGTCACGGTACCACTTTAATAAATAATAACAAAATAAATAACAACAACAACAGTAATAATCATCATCATCGTCGTCCACATCATCATTACACGTCTCAAGATTAAATTTATCACATAATAATGATAAAAAGACACAATTAATAAGATCATATACAGTAGCTTATAAATGATTTACACATGTTGGATCTTCTGCTTGACCTGAATTATTATAAAGATATTTTCCAGCTCCAGCTATTAATTATAACCAATAATTGGATAATATTTAACATCATAAAAAAGAAATAAATATTTATTTTATTTTATTGTATTGTATTGTATTTATTTATTTATTTATTTGATTCTAAATTTTTTCTTTTCTTTTCTTTTTTTTTTGTACCTTTAATCATATTTAAATGAGAGAAATGTAAATTCTAAAATAATAATAATAAAAAAATTGGGGTAAGTGTACAAGTTTACAATTTAAAAGGTTGTAATGGGAAAAAATAT
Organism: Clarias fuscus; assembly: GCA_030347435.1. Classification (NCBI taxonomy): domain Eukaryota; kingdom Metazoa; phylum Chordata; class Actinopteri; order Siluriformes; family Clariidae; genus Clarias; species Clarias fuscus. Next base: position 28,016,873 of record CM059215.1, on the reverse strand, counting down.
CTAAAATGTATAAATTAAGCGTAGGAGTTAAACAGGATGTGCAGAATGCGGATGTGTGGAATGTGCAGAATGTGCAATATAGTAAGATTTGGCATGTTGGTATGACAGCAGTTGTATGAGTGGAACATGAGGTATGGAGTGATCTTTGCACAGGGCATATTAGGGCACTAGTGGCTCAAGGTAGGGCACACAGGAGAGATGTTTTATGATTATTATTATTATTGTTGTTGTTGTTGTTGTTGTATTTTATTTAAATAAAGTTATTGAACTTAATTTGAGGATTTTTTGAGGTATTAGTTTTTTATTATGTATTTAATTCTATTTTTATACATGAAGCTATACTCTACCTACAAAAAGTTTGAAAACCCTTGCCATTGCCATTGTTTTGTTTGCATGACCTTTCTTTGAACTTGAGCGGTAGTCACATGTCTCATGATTTTAAGGACAACAGGACTGCAAAATGATTAACAGGCATTCCCTGACATGCCAATTTGTTGAGGCCTTTATTATATAGCCTCCCTAAGCAGGTCCAGCTGAGTAATGATTAGCAGAGCCTTTGCTCAGTTTTATAGTAAAAACACATGTGTTGAGGCATGTCTCTATCTGCCTTCATTATATTTGATTGTAGATTCCATTGGGAAAAAAGTGCTCAAAACTAAAGACTGCTTATAAACATAAGACACGCTCACTGAAAAAAAAAATTCTCTTCTTAAAGGATTCTTTGCTTCTGTATAAGGTTTCTCTTGGACCCCCTCTCTGATAGGAAACTCAAATGATTGTACACTACATAGTGCCTGGTGGCAGTGTACTGTACAAGTTCTTTTTAGGCTACTAATGCAAGTTAAAATCCCAGCATTACAAAGCTACCTGTAATATCTCCATAACAGCTTGTCGCTTTAAATACATCACAGTAATACTCAGTGTGGATTATAAATTCACACTGTGGATTGACCCCAGTTCAGGGCCTGCTGTCATGAGTTTTGCGTCTTTAACCTCTTTAACCTAAATATGTCCTCATATAAACGCATGACATTTTCTCCCAACTACATGTCCACATATCTTTGTAGAAATCTCATATGAAGACTATCAGGTATCATTGGTTTTGCCAAACTTTATCCTGTCAAGTCCATAGTTAACAGGTGCTAATAAAGAGACACGGTGAGGCGAAATTGCAATGCACACACAGCAGTAGAGTCCAGGTCTCCGGAGATTAAAGCTGTGGCAGCAGAACATGCATGTTTATATTTGAGCTTGTTTTCTTAGAAATTTCCGAATTTCCTGCGTGGCTACTATTCCAGTGCTGCATCACTATAGTCTTATGCTTGGAGACTGATTGGTGCATTTTAATAGAGCATGAACAAATGAGTATAGGAGTTATATAGGTGCTTCAACAATTATTAGATAAGAGGCACATAGTAAATGCAATATGTCTGTGCATTGTGATGCAACAAGGCATTCAGTTGCACATGGGTTTTGTTTATCAGTTTTGTGTGCACTGTATTCCTGTACACAGTGTAACTTTCCATTACTTTCCACCAGTCACTTTTTTTTTTTTTGGTCAATGTTATTTTTCATGGAAAGGAAAAACAGGTTCGACCAGATTCTAGATGTTTTCCAATTCATTTATTGCCAATGTCTTTTCTAAAAAAACAACAAAAAAAGTAAATAAATAAATCCATTACCAATGACAGGAATGTGATCCTTCTTCCAGATCAGACAGTAGGAAAAAAAACATATATAAAAAAAATGGAGGAAATAAAATTTAATTTAACTTTTAAATGCCATTATTTTGTCTGGCGGATTCAGTTCACTGAGACTGCTACACACATGGAATCTCCTGATTTATTTGACAACAAGCCTTTTATTTGGTGTCAAATAAACCTCTTGTTGTCATTTAAATCAGAGATCCCATGTTGTTCCATGGTCAAATCTGCTTTCTATTGCAGAAGATGATGGTGCTGTGGTTGTGGACAATGTTTGCCCGCTGTTTACATATTTGATATTTTTCAATTTTCTATATTTTAATCTTAATTGTATTTATATTTTCCACATTTATTGTAACCAAATGTGTTTGAGAAGGTATAGACTTGCCAAGGGATTATCCTTTATATATAGCCAGATATAATGATATTACATATATGTATTAAACACCATAATTTATTAAAAATCAACCTTATAAACTATCTCAGCACTTTTAATGTGCTCTTTATGTGCTCTGCACTGCTTTGGTATAAAATAAGAATGTGTAAGCAATGTGACCTGGATAAATGTGCTGTGAAATGCAACTGTGTGCAATATGGTAGCATTTGTTAGGAGCAGTGGTGAAATCAGCAAAACCGCAGCCATGGCATAACAAATGTCACCTTATGATGGGGATTAGATCTTTTAGTGTAGGCAGAAAATGATGTTGCATTGTTCATCAAGCTGTTGCAATGAGAGACGCATGCTTGCTGTGCCGTAAAGAAGGTCATACAATACAGAAACTGTGCTATATATTTATTCGTATCACATTTGTGGTGGATCCTGGGAGGCACGGTGGGGTAATGGTTACTGTCACCTTGCACATCCGGGTTCAATTCCCGGCCAAGTTGGATTCCCACCCCTATGTACATGGAGTTGGCATGTTCTCCCCGTGCTTGGTGGGTTTCCTCCAGGTACTCTGGTTTCGTCCAAAGACATGCAGATTAGGCCAATGTGTGTGTGTGTCCTGCAATAGATTGGCACCCTGTCCAGGGTGTACCCCGTTTCATATTCTGGAATAGCTTCCAGGCCCCCTGTGACCCTGTATACAGGATAAAGTGGTACAGATGATGAGTAAGTATGGTGGATCTGTACCCCAGTCTTTCCTGGGAGGACTATGGACTATGGACTATGGACACGTCAAACTGGGACTTGATTGTTGGACTGCCTGCTTCATGTCTGAAATGTTCGCCTTCAAGGAACTCATTTACTGGCTCAAAGATGTGGATATGGTGCTAAGATAAGACATAGTGGACGTGTCAATAACTCCAAGCAGTTCCCACAGACAGATATGTCTCTTCCACAAGCAGGTGACAAATTATCCATTGTTTTTTTTTTTAAGAATTCCACTCGCTCAATATACACAAGAATGACTGGGCCCTGAGCCACCTTAACTGAGATTATCTTTTACGGATGTACGAACTGCTTTCAAATGTTTGCACCATTTCAATGTTTTACTGCAGCCAAGAGTCTTATCACTACATTGTCTTTCAGGTTTTCTGCAAATATAAGTCGATTTTACATCATCATTCACAAGAGATTTCATCCCAAGCCCTTGTTTGACCTGAACGCCCCATGTAGATCCACCTATTAATCGTATGTGAGAGAAGAATGAGAACCTAAAGGAGACACATAAAGACATGGAGAACATGGAAACAATAGGCTAATCAAAATAGCAGTAAAGCGTGACCTTAAACGCAATATCTAGTGTATATGTTCTGAAACCTTAGTACTGGAATAATAATAGGTAGAAAGACAGCGCATTGTTTAATACACCATGAATATTGCATTTGATCTTAAACAATGCATTCAATAAACTCCATAATAAACTAAGCTATTCCTTATAACATAGCAGATTTTGTGCAAGATATTTTTATCTCGAATCAAGATGCTTTTTTCCCCTAAGCTACTATGCTAGCATACTGAGTACCAGTATATTAGCTTGTGAGAAAACCTTATAGCAAACTCTATAAAACTCTGTCAAATCTTTCAGGTCTTATGTGGAGCCCTTTTATTTCTCTGTCAGTCATGGAGCGAAAGAGGGTTAGGGTTAGGGTTAGGAAACAAATATTGGACTGAAATGTTGGTGTGCCAAACGAGTCAGTGCTAATACCACAGACATGTCTGACATCACCGTTCTGCATTGGTCCCTAAAACTAATAGCCGCACAGACACACAAGAAAGTTCAAGGATACGGATGGTGTTACGGATCAGGTTACCTTCTGGGCATTCCTCTCTGTATGGTGACTTGTTATTGTCAGAGATCGGCCAAATCACTGTTGTGTCATCTGAAAGATCTGTGATGGTATTTGTGGCATGTGAAAGTACATAGTTGCTTGTAAAGAGAGCATAAAGAAACCGTTGTGGTGCACCAGTGATCCGTGCCAGTTTGGAAGATATCTTACTTCCTAAGAGCAAGAAGTCAGAAAATTATTTTTTGATAATCCACAGAGCCATGGGTGTCATGGGCCTTTTTTTTTTGGAGGCCAGCCTCCTTTGAAGGATCATATTAAATGCAGAGTTGTAGTCAATAAACTGCTGCATGGCTTTGATGTTTAACAAAACAAGTTCCTCGATGCACTTTATAATGGCAGGAGTAATTGCTATTGTGCGAAAGTACTTACATTTGTTGTTTAAGTTGTTTAAGATGTCTGTTTTAAGCACACACCTAGGAATGCCATTAGGTCTTGTTGCTTTTTTTTTTGGGAGCACCTGGTTGTCCACGGACAATAAGCGTCTTGCTGTGGCGTCATATCTAAAAGACAACCGATGTTATAATTGTATAATCAGTAACGACCTGGAAACCTTGCCACATGTACCAGGTGTATGCTCTCTTTATGACTCTTATGGTCAGGTTGGGTTTATTGGCACCAAATCACCAGAGTGTCCGTGTCAGCAAGTTTGAAGACTGCAGTGTGTGCTTTCAGCAGTTTATAGACATCCATATTCATCCACAGTTTCTGGTTTGGAACACATTTTTTGTCAATTGATGGTCTTGTTAGCTGTGCAAATAGGTTCATACAAAACAGTCCTGTGTGTGTGTTTGTGTGTGTGTGTGTGTGTGTGTGTGTGTGTGTGTGTGAACTGGCCCCCTCAGGCCTGGCTTTGACTCTCTTTATGGTTGGTTAAGCTGTGTTGGTGAGATGTTTGTATGCTGGGGTTAGAACTAATAAGGGATCAGATTGTGCCAGGTGGAGGAGGCCAGGGTCTTTTATGCACACTTAATATTTGCAAACACTTGATTGAAGTCCCCAGCTATGACGAATGTGCTAACAGGATGTTCATTTGGGTTGTTTATGAATTTCCATTGTAGTTGTGCTAGTGCTAAATTAGCATGTACACAGTCAGAGTAATGACAATAGTCAACTCCTTTGGCAAACAGAATAGCCATGATTTCAGTGTCAGGTTTTCTGGGATACATTTAAAGTCTTTAATCGTCAGATATACAGTATGTTATAGCAGAATTAAATGATTTCCTGCACAAATCCCAAAATATTAGGAAGTTGGGGTTAGAGCACAGGGTCAAACATAATACTGCACACCCGAGGGAGAGAAGGTTTGCTTAGCAGTTCTAGGGCTTGAACCGTTCAAATGTCTGATCAGTAACTTAGTAAACTATCAGTAAACTATTGTTCAATTATATTTGATTCTACCAAAAATTAATTGGCCTTCTAGCTCAAAATCAGCACCAGGATCATTAACTTGCCTGGTTTCTGTAAACCTTTATGCACCACAGTCTTTTTGTACTTGTCTGTGTAATTATAGCTGAATTAACAAGAAAGAAGAAATCTACTTCCAGATATACAAATAGTTTAACTAGAAGTTTTACTTTTTATGCTGCGCTGATTAAGAGCTTATAGTTGAAGCAAGGGGTAAATCATTTCTTTTGCTGCTCTTATGAGAAAAGCAGCCTGCTGGAAACTTGTTTGTGTTGTTGTTTTGGTTGCACATTAGCCAAACCTGGTACAGGTTATTCAGTAACTTTACAATTATAAACATCAAGGTTATCTGCATAATGTATGTCGGTTGTTATTGTTGTTCTATGATTTCAGTACAAGCAGTGCTGAAAGATCATTTGAAGATCAGATATTACACCAACTGTTGATTATAGCCCTGCAGTTGTTAAAATTAACAATGAAAGTATCTGGGTAGGTTTCTACACCAAATTATTATTATTATTATTATTATTATTATTATTATTATTATTATTATTATTTGTAAATATTGCTTTGTTTTCATTCTTAATGCATTTCTGGTCTAGAATGAAATTGAAACTGGTATGTCATTTTACTGTATCAGCATGTTCCTTTCTATGTTTCACACTGAACACACTGAAATAATTAACTTTTGGCACCCCATTGCCTGGTTTATGATTGACCCAAACACTGGACCCTGGTTGCATACTTATTTATGACTTGACTTTTTACACCCCAAGAGTACAGTCCAAAGATTAATGTGCAATGTCACATGACCTATCCCTTGAAGATAATGAACTATTTTGAATCTTGCATTTTATATATATACACACACACACACACACACACTCATTTATGGCTAGCCGTAAGGCAGAAAACTCCCTTTGAAAGCACACATCCTAAAAACTGTTTTTAGAAATCAAACGGAAGCAGATGCACAACACTTTCCTGAGTACAAATCTGAACAAGACTTTCCCGAGAATGATTCTGGCAGACCACACATCATGAATCACTGAAGTAATGATTCATACTGTACAGTAATCAGCATCATTGCATCATAATGTATATTCAGGATGCTCTTATACATTCATATTCTGATCCCGACACTACAGTATGTATGGTAGACTGTAAATCCATATTCGCTCACTCTACTTAAAAGTTTTTTTTTTGTAAACAGCTTGGACCCAGCTTGCACTTAATACACCTGACACAAATAGTTTTTCCCTCAAAACTGATATTAAGTAAACAACAACAACAACAATAAAAAAAATAAATCATACAATTGAATAGATTCAAATCCCCAACACCCCGGGCAACAGTACTGACCACTAAGCCACCATTCCCTGCACATGCTAACCAGGCTTGACACCAGAGCATGGTAGCTTAGGGGTCAGTTTTGTCCCTTGCACATAGAAAGCTAGGGGTTTGAATCTTGTTCTTGTTATGTGTGGGTGGAGTTTGCGTGATTGTCCTCTAGCTTGAGCAAGTGTGTGCTTGTGCCCTGCAATAAGCTGGCACCCCATGTCCCAACATAGTAGGTTGCATGGAATATAAATGTAAGGATAAATGTCCCGTAGACATAATTTCTTTTAATTATGTGAATACACATTATTTGTTGACTTAAAATTTATTTTTAGGGTAATACTAACTTTATGTCAGTTTTAAATGCAAAAAACAAAACAAAACAACAACAACAACAAAAAAAAAACATTTAAGTAATGGGAGCAAATTTTGATTTACAGTGCCTTATAGAAAAAACTCATTTCTTATACATATACACCTTGACTGAACATAAACTTGCACTTAATTAAAAATACCATTACTTTAGAGTAAGAAATTAAACATGATGTGTGCTGTAATAGAAAAATAATCAAAGACAGCATGGTGTGATGTCCATTCCTTCTCTAAAGTTGACAATTTTCCAATAACAACACAACTCAAAGTGTTTTAATTAATGGCAAATAGCCAATGGTTAAAAATTTGCCATTAGTTAATGAATACCACATTGCACTTTTATTCATTTATAGTTAATGTTGGGCAAATTATTTTCTGTTATTATTTATGTAAAAAACTGTTATAAACAATTATCCCTTCACCAATCTCTCTTTTTACTGTCTCTAAATTAATCATCTTAAGTGTTACTTAGAAGATGGAAAGCTTAACATGCTCTCTGCCATGAAGACTATCTTGCTACCGAAAGCACATTATTATAATAATAAGTATATTACTACTCATGTGTGATTTTTTTTTTCTTTGTTCAATATCAATGTTTAAATATTTTATTATTAATCTTAGATTATGTTGAGCATTTGCCATACAAGTCCCTGTAAATATGCTATAGACACGATAAAATGTTACCAATAAAGTTCATATAAACTTGTGATCTTAAAGGTCAAGAACTAGAGCTGACACTGACCAATCAGATTAGAGAATTCAGCATTATCAAACCATGCATGTTGTCATCGTCTCATTGCCCTGTCGTCAGGGTCGCTGGGGGCTGGAGCCTACCCCAGCAGACTTAAAGCTCAAGATAGGGTTTACCCTGGAACAGGTGCTAATCCATTGCAGGGCACACACACACTCACACACACTATGGGCAATTTGGGAACACCAGTTAGCCTAACGTGCATGTCTTTGGCCTATGGGAGGAAACCCACCAAGCATGGGGAGATCATGCAAACATGCACACAGACCCGAGGTGGGAATCGAACTTGAACCCTGGATGTGCAAGGCAAAAGTGCTAACCACTAAGCCACCGTGCCACCTCAAACCATGAATGTTATTATTAATATCCCATTAATAACTTTATTAAAGTTTATTGATATTTGTGTCTTAAATTAATGGTAGATTTATTACAATTGCTTGTGTTTTTAATGTTAATGTAATGCGGGAAATAATGTGAGCAAAGAGAATCAAAATTTTAAGGCTGGATTTTAATCTTTTTGTTTTGCTTTCCTGACAGGATGTTACAGAGGGCATGTTTCAGTCTTTTAACACACATTCTTGACACCAGGCCATGGCAAACAACACTGAAAGGGGAAAAAAGAGGTAATGCAGGAGCTGGACAAGGGCACAGGATTTTCTTATAAGTCCCATACTTGTGTTTGATTGGCTTCATGGACAGATGTAAAACATGTTGTACTGTGCTTGGCACATGTTATTAAAACTATTTTCATAAGTAATTACATAAATATCAGTTAATTTTGGAGGGATAATTTCTTGGCATTAAATCACAAGTCTGATAGCAGGTTTTCCAACATCTTGGGCAGTTCTTCCAAAGAAATGTGTTATCTTTGTTAAATTACAACATTGTGTTACAGTATATACTTTACATAAGTAATAAGTATGTTTACTTTAATATGTAATCTATCACTAAATATGTTGCTTTCCCTTACCAAATTTATAGAAGTACACATTGGTTTACTACTAAGTAAGATCCCTTAAATGAACCAAGTTCATTTTGGAGTTAAATACCAAAAATAAATAAATAAATAAAGTCAATGATTACTGAAAACCTTTATTTGATATGCAACACTTAACATGACTTTCAAGTAACTTTGTGCTACCTGAATTTCTAATTTTAAACACATGCTAACGTCACAATAAATGCAGCCTCGTAATACAGTATTTATAAAGGTTTATTAAACTCTTCTTTAAAAAGTCAGCAAACGTCTACGTGAGGAGACCCTGATCTAGAAAGGAAGGTGTGAGGACATGATCTTACTCATTCAGACACGGGCCAGGTGAAAGTCCATCACGCTTATCTTTAATGAAGTAAATACACTCTTTGGTCCAAGACTCCAGCCTCAGAGCTTCGATCTCGTTTCTCCTTCTATAAAAGTGTTCGAATAGAAGGACATTTGAAAGACGTTTGTCAATCTTTAAACTGACTTGCCAATTATTACCAAACTAAGCTGGCAATAATATAAATGGTAGTTTCACAATTTCTTTTTGTAGTGCTGTATTAGATTATAAAATAATGCAAGAAATGAGTGAATTTTCAGTAGTGCTCTCAGTATTTTGTACGTCCTAGTAGGCAATGGATATTAGACTACAGTATATGAAATTCTGTTTTACTATTTATCTATGTTGTGTTCAGTAGACAGCTATAGCTGATCTTTAGTAACGTACAGTATATCATATCACTATACATATTATACATACTGTATTGGAAAAGTACAGTTCAGCCATAACATTAACCGCATTGAAAGTTGAAGAGAATTACTTTTTATTATCTCTTATATTGACACCTGTCAAATGGTGCGATCTATCAAGCAGCAAATTGATGTGCCTGAAGCAGGAAAAATGAGCAAGGATAAGGATCTGATGGACTTTAACAAAGGTCACAGAGTGATAACTAAAAATCTGGGTTAAAGCATCTGCAAAACAGCAGGTCTTCTTGGGTGTTCCTGGTATTTAGTGGCTAGTACCTACAAAGAAAGGGCAACCTGTTAACTGATGACAGAGTCATGGGTGTCCAAGGCAAAGGCTAGCTTGTCTGGGTCAGTTCCCCAGAAAAGCGATTTTAGCACAATTTGATGAAAAGGTATCTGGCTACGATAAGGTTTCAGAACATACAGGTGCATCGCAGCTTGCTGTGTAGCCACAGACAGGTCAGAGTGACCCCTCTCCAATGCTGAAAGCTCCTACAAGCATGAAGATCAAAACTGGACCATGGAGCAATATAAGGAGGTGGCCTGGTTTGAGCATCTGTGGGATGTGCTGGATTTACAAGTCTGATCCAAGAATGCCCCACCTTGCAACTTACAGTACTTAAAGCATCTGCTGCGAACAACTTGGTGCCAGATACCAGCGCACTCCTTCAGAGATCTTGTGGAGTGCATGCCTTGATAGTTCAGAGTTGTTTTGGCGATGCAAGAAGGACCTGCACAATATTAGACCGGTGATTGTATTGTTACGACCGCTTTCTGTATAGTGAACTTCTAAATCTTGCAAAACTTTTTGCATTGGCACAGTCGAGCAGGCACCATCGAACTGCCACATACTGGAACTTTACTGTATGTTCAACCAAAGGACAGGCCATATACATATCACTCTGCTTAGGCACACCTTACTGACAATAAAATACGTCTGCTAGATAAGGTCATAGTTTACAGCTCTGTTTTACAACTTCAAGTGAGATATAATATCACTAGTTAACTTTTCACATACAATAAACAGTTACTCTACACCAGTTGCATTTGTTCTGCATCTGAGTGAGGTTGTAGTGGAAATAGAGCTTGGTAGTTGATTCACATGGGTTCTAAGTTGGAGCTCTGTTGTGAATGTGGTCCTTATTGTTGCTGCAGTCAGCTCATACTAGCAGCATTGTACAGAGTACACACACACACACACACACACACACACACACACACACACACACACACACACACACACACACACACACACACACTCTTTCACATGCATGCTCTCTCTCTCTCTATCTCTCTCTCTCTCTCTCTCACACACACACACACACACACACACACACACACACACACACACACACACACACACACTCTTTCACATGCATGCTCTCTCTCTCTCTCTCTCTCTCTCTCACACACACACACACACACACACACACACACACACACACACACACACACACACACACACACACACACACACACACACATATATATACACGCACACTACAATAATTATGTGGCAGGTAATGTAGGGGCAAATATAGTAGTTGCAAGTAGGATGTGTTAAACATTCATCTTCAGTGGATATAAAAGGTCTACACACCCCAGTTAGAATTACATGTTTTTGTGATATAAAAAGATAAAACCGAGATACACTGGCCAAAAATTTGTGCACAACTGACTTACACTTACATCATACCCACTTACAGTCCTCTGCCAAAGTCTTGGGCCACTTTTAATTCCTTTATATTTTGCCTCCAAAGAGCCAGACGTTATTGTATTTTTAAAGCAGTCATGAGGAATAGACTTCAAGACTTCCAGGCTTCCTGAATGACATTTTTGGCTCTCGTTTTCAGTCCAGTCCCTGTACTTAAGCAGTTTCAGAGGAATGTTTTTGTTTTTGAAGTCACACAGTGACCTATTAATAATTCAAGCACAGAAAAACTTCGCACTGCCTGAACCAGTGAAAAACAGGTGCAGATGTTGACAGATGAGCAGGCTGGTGATTAGTATACTGGTGATGCTAAATGCTGAGTCATTAGAACAGACGAGGGGAGAAATGAGGTCGCTGGTGAGGTTGTTACATGAACAACCTAAATTGTATCTTTAGGTACATTACAACCTGTCACATTAAAACATTTGCTCTAATTTCTTTAATTAAAATCAACATAATTTTATTTATTATGAAGATTTGTGAGTGTCCTATTCCAGATTTGGACCGCTTTTCTGATTTAACTTTCACTTTTCGAAGATTTGTGTTCCTTTACCCATAAGAGCATTAGTGAACTCAGGCACTAGCAAGGAGGTCTGAGGTGCAGTTCGCATTTCAGTTCATCCCAGAGGTGCACAGTGTGGTTGAGGTCAGGGCTCTGTGCAGGACACTGGGAGTTCTTACACTCCAACTTTGTCAAACCATATCTTCATGGAACTTAGTTTGTACACATGGGCATGGTCATGCTGGAACAGGTTTGGGCCTCTCAGTTCCAGTGACGGGAAACTGTAATAATTCAGCATACAAAGACATTCTATGCAATTATGTAGTTCCAACTTTGTGGTAAACATTTAGGGAAGAGCTACATATGGGTGTGAGGGCCAGGTGTCCCGAAATGTTTCACCATATAATTTTTTGCACAAATCTACAAATGTAGCAGGAATGCTTGGACATTTGCCTGTTGATAAATTACATTTCTTTGGACATTTAGCAAATACCATACTAGAAAGAGTGTGCCAGTTTCAACAGCAGACTGCATACTCTCTAACCTGTTCTGTTAGAAATGGACCCATTCAATGTCTAGACGAATACCAATTCAAAAATACAATACATTTATGGAATGTAAATAGAAAGTGAAAACATACCTTATCAGTAACCTCTGATATATATTTGAAAAAGCAAGCTGTAAAGGAAAGCATTTCTTGCATAAACATTGTCAAACATGTTATTCTCCTGTTGTTTCAAAAATTTATTTATTTTTTAAGGAATAGATTAAATACCCCAAACAGAAGAAAAAAAAAAGAACAGTATTGTATTATTAGAAAAATGGGAGGTCAATCATGTTCTAAAGCAATAAGAATATAATTTCAGTTGTGGCTGTATTTTTCTTTCAATTATAACTTTTACATTTTTATTTGAAAGATGTTCATATGACAGATTAACATTAGATAAACATACAGTACATACGGTAACATAGAGTTACATAAAGTTGTACACAAACTCATTGAAGTTTCAGCGCATTATGTCATTAAATCAAAAAAGGGGCACCACATACATATACATATTACATGCTGAGAGTTTATGGAACTCATATGAAAATATACAGTACAGACCAAAAGTTTGGACACACTTTCTCATTCAAAGAGTTTGAATTTGTATTATGGCAAGAAAAAATCAGCCAAGTAAAGAAAAACGAGTGGCCATCATTACTTTAAGAAATGAAGGTCAGTCAGTCCGAAAAATTGGGAAAACTTTGAAAGTGGCCCCAAGTGCAGTCACAAAAACCATCAAGCTCTACAAAGAAACTGGCTCACATGCGGACCGCCCCAGGAAAAGAAGACCGAGAGTCACCTCTGCTGCGGAGGATAAGTTCATCCGAGTCACCAGCCTCAGAAATCGCAGGTTAACAGCAGCTCAGATCAGAGAGCAGCTCAGATCAGAGTTCTAGCAGCAGACACATCTCTAGAACAACTGTTAAGAGGAGACTGTGTGAATCAGGCCTTCATGGTAGAATATCTGCTAGGAAACCACTGCTAAGGACAGGCAACAAGCAGAAGAGACGCGTTTGGGCTAAAGAGCACAATAAATAACACAATAAAGAAAACTCTTTGAATGAGAAGGTGTTTCCAAACTTTTGGTCTGTACTGTATATGATTTTACTTAAGCAAATTTACTGTTAATTATATAAACTATAATAAGAAATTTTTGCCTTTTTTTTTTTTTTACAGAAAGCATGCAACATATTAGCATTTCCAACTAATGGTCTCAGATCATTGGACCCCACTGTACCTTAGATGAGACTATATATTTTTCTGCATGTGACACATATCCTGTTTTAAATAAAAAGGAAAAAGGTGAAAAATGCCAAATGGTGCACACTTTGGATAATTAATCAATAACTCCTGATCCACAATAGGACAGTAGTAAAAACAAAGATTCAACACTTTCACAGAACTGTGATTCTCAGCTGATGTTTTGGAACCTAAAAAGCAGCAGTTTAGCAATACCACCATACTTCCTTTAAAAAAACTGCTTTGGCAACAAGGGGATGAATCATACACACACCCATACACACACACACACACGTACACGTACACACACACACACACACACACACACACACACACACATACACACACGTACACAAACAAACTTTGATTATTCGCCATTTCCAGATTAGGACTAGGACAGATAAGAGCCTTGGAAGGAAGCTAAGCATCTTTTACTAGGCAAAGCGAATAGCAGCATCTGTCATATAGGCTCCAGGGTGCAGCTTGAGTGCAGAAGGCATTACAGCCGTGACCAACCTTGAGTATGATATTGCTTTTATACAACATTTGCTCCACTAACAAATTTCCTTCCTGACTGGCAGAACTAATTAACCACTATTGGTGGAACTGGTGACCGACAGCGTAATTAACAGGTACCATGTAATAGTCTCACTAGTACCATGCAGACAAAAGGTGATGTGGTAGACAGTCCGGTAGATCTTTTAAGTTTCTCTTGACATTTTCTAGGGATAAATCCCAAATAGTGTTAAATGGAAAGCTAGTCTTAATATGTAATACAATATTACATATAATAATACAAGATTACATACATATACTAGTTTACGGTGCAAAATACTCTTGTATTAACTTAGTGTGCAATATGATACTTACTGTTTGAGGAATCTCTTTATATTTTATTGAATTTTGTTTTTTTTTTACTTTTCCTTTCTACTTGATAACAAGTGTGAGCAACTGTAACCAGGAATGAGCAAATTCCCTCTGGGATTAATAAACTTCTTTAAATCTTGAATCTTTGAATAGTCTGCTAGGGTGTACAATCCTTTGTTCCACAATTTAGGTTTCAGTCTTGTGTTAGAAATTAGTTTAGCTTTGTAGCTCCATTTAGGCGGAATTAAATCGGTTACATCGTTATTAAATCAATTCGGTTACAAAAATCACATGTGAAATTTACATATGTGATTTTACAGTTTTTCAGGTTTCACGTTTTTCACTTGAACTTGCATTTTTCAAGTGCACTATATGTCATTTTTATATATGATTACTTATCAAGATTAGTCCAGTTCCACATGTGATTTTTCACATCTGTTCGTTTATTTTCACCTGATTTTTACAGACGAATAATTTGGTTTGACCTGTGACTTTAAAAGGTTTTGTCTATTTTTACAGTTTTTATATATTTTATTTATTCCCTGCTACCATTGAGTTGGGACCTTAACCCTATGCCCATACAAAATCACTCTGCCATTGTTGGTCCCAAAGCCCAGATGAGAAAGGAGGAGATCTGGATGTCAGACTAGCAACCTGACCGTGCAGAAAAAACACCACTGCTATAGAAACGATGAAATTGTCCTATTAGCTCCATACCAAGCGAGGGGGTAAAAAAAAAGCTTCATGTGATTTTTACACATCTCATTTCTTTTAAAACATAAATATTTGATGTTATAAGACGTTATTTTATGCATGATTTTCACATTTTACACGCAATTTATGTATTTTTGTGTGATTAATTCAATTTACATTTTTTTTTTTTTTTTTTTTTTACAAAATTCATTTTTCACATTATTAGAAATGTCATTTTCACATGTGAAATGTGATTTGACCTGTCTCATTTTTTCCACAAGATTAATGCAGATTTACGATGATTTTTACACATTGGGCAGCACGGCGGAGTAGTCGTTAGCACTCTGGCCAGTCGCCTCCATGGTTGAGGGTTGATTCCCTCCTCGAGGGCTGTGTGCATGGAGTTTGCGTTTCTCCCTGTGATTGATGGGCTTCCTGTGGGTTCCTCCCACAGTCCAAAGACATGCAGATTAGGCTAATTGGGGTTCCCAAATTGTCTGTTTTGTACGCGTGTGTGTGCCCTGCGATGGATTGGCACCGTGTACCATGGCTTGTGCCCAAAGTCTCCTGGGATAGGATCCAGCCCCCCTCCTGTACAGGATAAGCAGCATAGAAGACGAATGAATGGATTCAACACAAGTGACTTTAAACAAATCCTTCATTTTCACACTTTCATACACACATTGCAGTTTCACATGTGATTCTTATAATGCATGGTTAATCCAGTTAATTGCTGTCGTTATATTTTTTTCACCTTGCTTCTTGTTTACATAATGACACGTCTTTATTCGATTGTTTACCTGAACTTTCAGCCGTTTTTCTCATGTGATCATACATTACTCCCAAGTGAAATGTTTGCACTTTTTCCATAAGGGAGAAAGATGAGAAAAGGAGTGTTAGAGGAAAGCAGACGTAGCAGACCAGCTGTAGTGCAGAAATGATTTCCTTGCTGAAGGAGTCAGTGGTGCTTGCCCAATAGTGGGATTGGCTTGTAGTGGGCTGGGCCGGCTTCACGCAAGCCTTTATAACAGCACTGAGACATCCTGGAGAAACAGCAGAAAGAGAAACATACACACAGCGGTAACTTTTCCTCCTCGAGTTTTCTATCACCTTCAGCTTCTTCCTCCTGGACGTCTAAAGAGAACCGGTAAGTCATGACCGAATACTACATTATGGTTGATTTACATTAAACATAAACCCTGTTGGAGAAACTCTAACGCGAGTCTGTGTCATGAGCGAAGGTTGGGTTTTCTTAACGTTCCTCATTCATCTCGTTTTAAAAACGAAGAAGCGTCGCGAGCGGGCGGGCGCGTGCTTCTGTCGTTGGGGTTGTTGCGCGTGCGTTATGGCGCGTGCTCGACTTTTCACTTATTCTTTTATTCATTTATTTATTTATTGTACCAAACGCCCACCTTGAACTTTTCGCTTTTCCGGTATCATGTACAACCCTACAGTCATCACGTTCAGGGTCGTAGGCTCGAGTAAGTTCCCCCTGCAGTCAGACAGTGTGTTAGCAGTGATTATCACAGGGAGTTGAAGTTTAGCACTAGACATTGAATGGGTCCAAGTTCAAGTCTCTATCTATTTTGACTCAACTGCTTTACCGTACACTCTTCCTATCACACTCTGACTAAACAGCTCAAGCTTTGTATGTTGAATCTTAAAAATGTTTTTAGAAAACTAGCTCTGTTAGATCCATAGATCCCTTTCCTAAGATACTAGATCTATACAGGCGGATCTGTTGTAACTTTACTATTGTAATATGCTTTGCATCAAAGCTGAATCTGCACCAAAGCTGATCTGATACTGACCCGTGACAGAGCTGATTCTCTTGCCACATCATACAACGCACAACGATCATTGGATCTGACCCTATATCCACCAAAAGTTTCAGGATGGTATTGTCCATGGTGCAAATATTCCGTATCGACTTTTGCTAATAAATCGATAAAGTGAAGATTTGACTCTTTCTGCCCACCGTGAGTTTCTGTTAGCACACTAAACAACCAACCTCAAGTGTATGGGCGTCTTTAGCTCTTCAGCCTGCGGGGTATTTGACAAACATAAGGGTGTGAGGTCAAAAGTAAACGTGTGTTTTGGAGCGTCACACTAATATTTTCCATTTTGAGTGATGTTGTCTTTTTTTATGGAAAGTGTAGAACGTTGGTGGTGAATTTGTGATACAACATCCAGTTTGATTAAAAAATGCATTAATTCTTTTTTTCATTCTAGGACATTTCTAAACCTCTAATATTTAATATTTAGAAGACGGAGGCTGGATGATGCAGAACATCCATAATGGCCTGCTTTTTTTTATTTTTTAGTAGTTGTTAGGAAATAGAGAATAAGGCACAGGACTCTTCTCTTCTTCATTTTGCTAATTAGACATCATATACTTCTAAATCACTTAATTCCTGGATTTATTTGCTTTTTATTGTGAGTTGCACAAGTGTAAAACGGGGTCAGAAGGGCAAGTAGGAACCCTATTTAAATTTAACTGGGCAGAACTCATCAATCGAAACTCAGGATGTGGCAGATTAAATAAGTATTGTGTGATCATTATATGTGTACATGCCAGGTCTCATTCTTTATGGCCTAAATTCTAATTATAAATTTAGTTTGGTGTTTAAAATAAGTTGTGAACATGGTAGACCTAAATATGGCCAGTACAGATAAAGTGTAATATAAGGTAATTACTTGTATATAAAAGAGTAAAAGTACATTTATTATGTGAACATGGAGATATTTGTACTTATTGTATCGGTGACAAATCTTTATTTGCTTAAGAGTTTATGGGCTTACTAGATAATTTATTAAAGTGTCATTAATGTGAGATCTCCTTTATCATTCCAAGAGCGGTGGTAATGAAACAAAGTCCAGACGTGACAAAAAGGAACTGATACTGATACATTTGTAAACATTCGTGCAATGTCTAACAGGCAAAGATAATTCCTGCTTCTCCTTACAATATTCATGTTTCTTAAAGAAAATACTAAAATAATTATGCTTACAAAAAGAAAATAAATACATTGCTCAGTGACTAAGCATTTACCAAGGATGCCTGCATTAAAATGTATTAAGTCATATGAGACGACCCTATAAATAAGGCAAATAATCATCGATGTCACGATTAAGACTCTCCTGTGTGTCAGTCCGCACTGAGCAGGTGGCCCTGGATGTTTTTATGAAACAGGGAAGGTTAATGTCTTAATAGAGTGCATGTCCATTTCTCATGCGGTGCCACATGTAGATCTCACTGAGCCTTAACTGATTGAGGTGTTGTTTTACAGCCAGGTAAACAATTAACTAAGCGACCCAACAAGTGCACGCTAACTCGTCTTTTGACTCAGCTGTGTGTGTTTTTTAAGGTTTTACAGTGAACTCAAGAGGCTGCCATAGAAACAAGAACGGATTTGCCATGACTAAGGCAGTATTCATCTAGTGTTTCAGCTCTCACGTGGTCTTGATTAGGAATGTGTTTGGGGCTGGCACGGATGATGAAAAGTAAAGGGAATCGTGCACTCTAACCCACAGGATCACGCCTTGAAAAAGTGACCTGGCTTGAACTACATCTATATCCAAGCAGTTTGATCACAAAGGCCTTTAACATTGCTTCAAAGTCAATCTGTGGTTGTGCAAAAGGGGCGGGGCGCAGGGAGGGAGTCATGGAAGAGGCTGTGTCAGTGGCTTCCTCTGTGCAGCGTTTAGGCTTTGCCATAGAGGAAGAGCCTGACTGGTGACCTTTAGAAACCTCTTGCCGGACAAAGGGCCTGTTCAAAATCTTGTTCCATTTACATGCACAGCAACATTCCGGTTGCCATCCTCCATAAGTGCCAGCATCAATGTTGTCTAATTGCGTTATTTCCCCCCCTGCCTGAATTTGTTTATTTTTCAAAAAACTCAGGATACAGAAGAACCCATTCATGACAGTGCAGTGTACATAGAAACAACTGAAGCTATTTAGTTTGGACCATTATTGTGTTATTTCGTTTTTGTGCTGGAAAAATATAAAACAGACATCCATATGAATCCTGAATGTGTTTACAATCCTGATGTTTTGTAAGAGAAGAATAATGAAAGGAAATAAGTACTAGATGTACTTCCTGCTAACAGTCAGGATCTGAAAAAAAAAAGGTGTAGTGTAAACATAGTAACATAACCAGCTAGAGAAGTGCATCGTCCGCCTCGCTGGTAATACACGTGTTTCCTTGTACTGTTTTTTTTTTTTTTTTTTGCCGTATTGCAAAAGCATTTGAGCGGATATGTTGTATCAACGTCCTCTTTCTTTACATAGGTATCTCCAAAGCTAAAAATGGAGGAGATTCAGATTGAGACAAGACATTTGCTTGATAAGGATCTCCAGGTACAGTATGTTTATAATTATATATATATTTAAATATATAAACATATATTTATACTTTTTACACTTAGGTTAAATTGCTGTTGTTTGTATTGTTCTTTTTTTACTGTAGGGATTAAGAGAAGCTGTTCAGCAGCTTGAGACAAAGGCAAGTCTTTTACAATATTATATTAACATACAGGTATTAAATAACAGCATATACTATTTTAATTTGCTGTTATAAAGCAATTTAACGTTTAACTTTTGTAACATTTGTACTTTTCCGAAAAGCAGCTTTATAGAAATCCTGATGGAGATTTAGAACCTCAGTAAACAAATAGGGTTATAAATCATTGCCTAGTGGGATAGTAAAAAAAATCATAACTTTTCTAGAACAGTATAATGTAAAGTCAGAGTATAAAGTGTGTTGATGAATAGGTTTTCTGGGTTAAATACAAAACAGCCTTTATGATTACAGCAGCAGTTCTTACAGTATGGATACAACAATTTGGGTTGCTTTGTGAAATCATGACTGCTGCCATCTGGTGGTGCAAAATGTTTAGCTTGCTTAAGGTAACCTGTTGCAATTTATAGAAAGGAATAAAAGCATGAAATGAAGGCATGCTTTATCATTAGGGTGTGTAGATTTTTATTTTATTTTATGTGTGAGTAAATCAGTATTAGATGAGATTAAAATTATGTAGCGTATATTTGAATAAAAATAGGCATGGTGGCGTAGTGGTTAGCGCTGTGGTCCCACACCTCCAGGGTCAAGAGTTCACATCTCACCTTGGAGTCTGTGTGTGTGGAATTTGCATGTTCTCCCTGTGCTTGGTGGGTTACCTCTGGGTACTCCGGTTTCCTCCCACAGTCTGAAGACATGTAGATTAGTCTAACTGGCATTTGTGTTTGTGTGTAAATGCATGTGAGCCTGTGCCCTGCAATAGTCTGGCACCCCTTCCAGGATGTGCCCCATCTAGGGTCCTGAGTTCTCTGGGATAGGCTCTAGGACTCCTGTGACCCTGTATAGATACGTGGTATAGAGAATGAGTGAGTGAGAAAAAAATATGGATCCATCTTGTTAAATTTAGGATTCTGGGTGTTATAATGCGCTATATAAATCGTATTGTTACAGGCTAGATGATTATAATATTTCAATAAAGTTACTATATGTAACCTGTACTTTAACCTCTTGATTCCCAAACGTCTTTAAATGAGGACATGATGTTTCTACATTGTACAATCCTCATATGAGAGATGACATTAGGTATTCATATTATTATTTATATTACTTATATTATATTATTATTGCCAAACGTCTTCCTTCCTTCATTTCATATTTCTGATTAACACTTGAATTATACAAACTTGGCTAGCCTAATTCTTGTGGAGCATCAGATGCTCTTATGCAGCATCATGCCAGTCTCTTGCCGAGTAGCCTTGGACTGGTGATGTGAGGGAATGCAACAGCTTGCCCTCCCATGCTGACCCCTACAGATTAGAGCGATCAGATTCCAGGTCATGTGTTTATTATGTGGCCTGTAGTGACGTGGGAGGCAGAAGGATGGAACTGCCATCTGCCCAGAACTGGTTTAGGGCAGTTTTCACACGTAGTACTTGTATTCTTTAAGGGGATTAGCAGTGATGGGAAGACAACGTGTGTTTGTCTTCAGTCAGCAGCAAAGCAAGAGCACAGGATGTTTATTTCCTCGCCTTCTGTAAACCCTTCGGTATTTCCATGGAGTTTCATCAATTTTATTTGACATTTTTATGGCAGTTTGGTCAGAACTGACCAATCTAAGCTTTAAACCAAATCTTTGGATATATGGTGTAGTGACAATACATGATGTCATTTACATGATTTGGCTTTGTAAATGTACACCCACCATGCATTGACCAAAAAAAAAATGACGCATGCAAAACAGTTATTGTGGAGCTATTCATATTATATATATATATATACAGCATCAAAGGAAATCCGATTAAAGGAAACATCTGCAAAACCAAAGCAGTAAATGCATGAGTTTGTGCTCGTATTTGAGGGAATAGAGGCCGTCTTGTGCTCTGTGAGTTTGCTGATATTTAGTCAGCGCTCCTCCTACAATGTTCTCCTGCACTACTAGACTTAGACACAGGTTTTTTAAGTCATATGACTGCACAAGAATGGAGAGAATGTGGAGAACAAACTGCCTACAGTATGTGTGTACCGGCCACATTTTGCAGTGTCATGTCCAAAAAAATGTAACTTCTCATTTCCACTTCCCATTTCAGCCATTTTTATACAGTTTGAAAAAAAAAATGTAACATTACGATTGGGGTCCAGTTGCACATCAAACCATTTAAATCCAAAAATAATTAACAGTAGTCCAAAGCAAGTGCATTCATGCATATTTGAACCTGTGACATTCTTGTTATACTGTATTATATACAGTATCTTCCTTGAGTGATGAACTCAACTCCACAGTAAATAGGCCTTGAAGTTTCCGATGGCCGAATACTCAAGTTGTCTGATACGGTCTGATCCGATTTGCAGATCTTTCAATTGGAATTATCTTGTTTTGGTCATGGTGCAAGGCATGCTGGGACCTAGGGGCTTATGAAGAGGAGTGGCAGCAGGGTATAAAGCCTTGGGCGCAGATGCAAAAGCTTAGAAAGGGCTTATATACAATTGGATCTTACTCACCTATGTACTGAATGCTGGTTACTCTGAGGTTTGCTACGTCCAACGGCCAGCTGTAGAAATGGTTCTTGTAGAGATGGATTCAGAATCAGAGCCCGTGTTTGAGATCGAGGTTTTTGTGAGTACATTCTCCAGTGCTTGGTGTTCATGCTGTTGATGGGGATTATTTGTGCTGGTGGGAAATCTGCTGATGGACAACATGTTTAAGAATGAAAATGTGATTTGATGAAGCAATGGTGTAGAATTGGTTTTTATTTGTTTAATAGATTGTAAAGGTTCGGGTGGTTAAGGTTAGTACTGCGGTACAATATCTGACAGTGTTTAATGATCTGTGACCTAACGGGATAAGACTGTCCATTGGTGATGTTTGGTGATGTTTGCATTGTGTGATTTACAGTCTTCAGATCTGTGCAATGTGTAATTTTTATTATGGTTCTTGGCTCTACAGGAGCATGATGTTGAGACACCATGTGGCAGAATTCACTGTACTATGAAGGGGGTCCCCAAAGGAGACAGACCTGTCATTCTAACCTTCCACGACGTTGGATTGAACCGTAAGTGTCATCTCAAATCCAGCATATCATTTTTGCATGATTTTCAATACATACTGTAATTATGCCATTAAAACGCATGTCTTTTGTTGTTAAAGACAAGACATGCTTTGACACTCTGTTCCAACACGAGGACATGCAGGAGATCATGCAGCACTTTGCTGTGTGCCATGTGGATGCACCGGGACAACATGAGGGATCCAATACTTTTTCCACCGGGTAAGCTGGGAATTGACCTTAAATAACCTAAATAGGTTAGCTAACATGTAACCTCTGACCTGCTATTAATTATTAGCCTTACCTTATCCCTGACCTACATTGATTATAGATCTGTTCTAATACAAAATATGTTATCATACAATAGATAAATGAACAGTTGTATAGTTGTATAGTGCAGAGGTCATTTGTTTTGTTTTCATCAAGGTTTTAAAATGAGGGCAAAAAAACTAAGTATACTTATATAACTAATCTACAAAAAAAAATGTCATCCAAAGAGTTTAAAAAGTTTTGGTCATGACCTCTCAGTCTATATAGGAAGAAGGCTGTTGTAACATCTAAGTGATAACAGAACTTGTATATCATGGAATGTGCATCTCACTGCATGTAATTAATGTAAACTATGTGCAATTTTGCATCTTCCACTTACTTTAGATACGAGTACCCTTCTATGGACCAGCTGTCTGAGACCCTTCCTCTGGTCCTGAAACATTTTGGGTAATATTGCTTTCTGTTTTTTTTTTTTTTTAAACTTGTAATCAGGTGAAGAATCAAGGAGGTTTGGTAACCTCCTTGGGATTTGTATATTCCTGTATTTTTATGTACTGTATATTTGCACATTTTTATGTCTAAAACAAGATACCTTTAACTTTATTTGTGCTCTTTATATAACATTTATAACAGTATAAGACTTTTTTCATTTTGTGATTTTTTTCAAAGCTTTTCTTTTTTTCTCTAGCTTCTAGGATAATAATTTCTCAAAAAAGTATGAAATATATAAAAATATTAAAAACACAGCTAAAGTTATCACACTCATCATACATACAAACACACATACACAATAATAATAATAATAATAATAATAATAATAATAAGAAGAAGAAGACATTGACCTTGATTTTGCAACATTAAAACAATTGAAGATTTTGAAAAAAAAGTATAAAAAAAAAATTATTGGGAAAAAACATCAATGGGTGCCCTATAAAGTGTTAACCCCAACTGCTCACGTAAATCATTTATGTTTTTGAAAACTAAGGATTCTGATATGTAACTAATTATGCTTTTTTTGTGTGTGTGTAGTCTTAAGAGCGTGATTGGAATGGGGGTTGGAGCCGGTGCCTACATCCTTGCAAAGTTTGCTGTGAGTTGCCACTTTAATAACATGATATGTTTTATATTTTAATCAAACCTGGATTAAAAGCTGAACAAGCTCGTGTGCTGCTCCCGTTATTGTTTCTTCTTTATTGTTTTGCTGCTTTGTTTAGCTGCTAAGGAATGTTCCAAACTTTTTAAACACCAGTGGTGGTCACTGTAGGGAGTCCTGATCTGATTCTTAAGCTTATTACCACAGATGTTAACACTTTACGCTGTTACATTTATCTAGTTCTTAGTATTCTTGTATGTAATTACTATGCATTATTATTAATTTCAATAAAAGCAAATTCCTCACGTTTGTTTCAGCTGGACTACCCGAAAATGGTAGAGGGTGTTGTGTTGATCAACATCAATCCATGTGCTGAGGGTTGGATGGACTGGGCAGCTCAAAAGGTAGTATTGTTCACTCAACCGTTTCATAGAATTGGCGCGTTAATGATGTTACACTTTTCAAGTCTTATTTATCGCAAAAGCATGTTATTCAGTAACTAGGATGAATTATTCCGTAATTACAGTGAAACTACTAGGAAATACTGCTGTGTATGCCTGGTTGCACACTCTTGGAAGCTTGTTTACATGGTTAAATAGTTTAACCTTTTACAATGTTCATGTATTACAGATCAGTGGCTGGACTCATGCCATGCCTGACATGATCATCAGCCACCTATTTGGAAAGGTGAGTATGAACCCAACTAACTGGCAGTTCGTTTTTTATTTTTGAGAAGTATGTTTGAGTAATTGTTTGCTACGTTGGCTTTAGGAGGAAATCCAGAACAACCATGACCTAATTGGCACTTACCGCCACCACATCCTGAATGAAATGAATCAGTACAACCTTCATCTCTTTGTCAAGGCATACAACAGGTAAACTAAGACTCTATAGCTTACCATGACGGCATGGTCAAACGTGGTCTTTAAACAAACGATTGACATTTGTGTTTCTGCTACGTAGCCGAAGAGACCTGGAAATTGAGAGGCCTGTTCCTGGAGGAACCGTTCATGTCAGAACCATCAAGTGAGTTCAGAGCATTGCCTGGATTTTTCTAGGTTAATGATTGTGGTAATTATTGTGGTCATAACTTGGTGCTGCTCTGCTTTCAGGTGCCCCTCTCTTCTCGTAGTTGGAGACAATTCTCCAGCAGTGGATGCTGTGGTAAGTCTAAGTACACGCTAATAACACATTTTAACGATCTGGACCAGTGACAATAAATGATAAGGAATGATATTGCTACAGGTTAAACAGTAATAACAAAATGGTTAATTGGTTTGTTTTACTAGTGCATGCATATATAGCTTATAGCATTTTTTAAAAAATGATTTGTCGTAATTTTTTTTTTACAGGTGGAGTGCAACACTAAGCTGGATCCGACCAAAACCACACTGCTCAAGGTGAGTGAGCATTCTCACGTTTTTCTGGCTCTTTATTCATAGCCCGAATGGAAACATTAGGAGCTGATCAGATTCCGATAGCTCGGCACCTGGTGACTGATTTACCTAGGGAACATCAAGGCTGATTTTCATGGTTACACCAAGGACAGAATTCTTCTCCACTTGACCTAGTTTTCTTGCCCTGACCCATGTTGCCATGGGGAAAGCAGGTTTATAACAGCTCAACAGACTCATTTGTTGCTGATAAGTGTTGTGAATAGGCTAGTTAATGGAACACTTGGTAGTTAAGAAATTCATGCTGATAGCGGTGCTCTCTGATCTGTGAAAGCTTGGAGCAGAAGACAAGCAGTGAGGCATGCGATGTCATTTTAAAATGTGTTTCTCCTTTTCTTTCACCTTTTTCACAGATGGCTGACTGTGGAGGCTTGCCTCAGGTTGACCAGGTGTGTTGACCGTTTTGACAGCTAGCCTCTCAGGCAGGATCTTCAGAATCCTGCTACTCACATTGTCTTACGGTTGTGAAAATACATATTTTGAAATATTTTAATATACACTCGTCGACACTTGAAATTCTTTCTAATTTTTTCCACAGCCTGGAAAGCTGACTGAAGCCTTTAAATACTTCATACAGGGAATGGGCTACAGTAAGTATTTAATCAGCAAATTAGCCTGTTGATCTTGCATGCGGCTTGGGGTTTTTTATGGTTAGCTTTTCTGCCACCTAGTGGTGAACTCTGCTAGTATCTGCTAGTATAGTAATATCTCAGTAGATTTGAGAATATTAAATGTTAGACACCTAAGCTCTATGCTTGGTGTAATATGTCCAGTCAGTCCTCAGTCTTTTAAAATGCTCTGAATAATTTTTTTACTTTGCATTTAAAGTTTGGAAATATAGACACTGGATTCGCTGTGACCCTGGCGAGACTGGAGCTGTCACTAAAGTTGACTTAACAGACAGACGATTTATACGGTGATCAGGTGATACAAGTTCTGACTTTTTTCCCCCCTTGTTCTACATCAGTGCCCTCAGCCAGTATGACTCGCCTGGTTCGCTCTCGCACTGCCTCCGGCTCCAGCGTCACCTCATTTGACGGCAACCGCAGTCGTTCTCACACTAACGAGGGCAGCCGCAGTCGCTCGCACACCAACGAAGGCCGGGTCCGTGCCCACACCGGCGACGCCCAGCGTGCACGCTCTCACACCGACTCCGCGGACAACTCCGTGGATCAGGCCGTGCTCAAATCCCCTGAAGTGTCATGCTAAGCAGCTTCACCCTTCCCTATCCCCAACCATACACTTCTTTTAACACACTTCCTTACCCACGGCTGTGTGTGGGTCTTGCACTGTCACAAAAACGCCCAAGAGTGCAGGCCACCAGCTTTTGGGCACCCTCTCATCCCAGAATACAGCCGAAATAGTCCGAGTGTATTATTTGAGGGTCCTCTGGGAAATGCTGTTTAGGTGAAGTAAAATATTTGAAAGGGAATCTCCCCAAATCTCCTCATTTGCCCGCTTTTGGGGGCTGTTTTATTCTTGATGCCAGAAACACAGCACAAAAATACTGTAAGTGAGAGAGAATCAGAAAGTTTGGGAAGCGTACAAGTTTGTACATTTGTACTCTTCATGCATTAGCTATTCACTTTCTTTGCATTCTCATTTACTTGATTGTAGTGTCATTTATCTCACTGATGCCTGTAAATGGCGGAGTTTTTAACAGTAAAATATTTGCTTATTAGTTTTAATACTTGATTAAGTTTCTGTATATTTTGAACGATTGATGAAAGGCTATGGTGGTGGATGTAAGGGTGCAATTTTTCTATGCTACCTACCTTAAAAATAAATGACATAATACAGACATATGTTTTCCTTTTCATTTATCTCTGTGTTTATTCCCCATGTTTTGGGGGTTATATTAATAACCTAGTAGTAATCTGTTCTTTAAAATGATTTATTTTCTACTAGCGATCAGTTCTCAAAAGAGGCATTTTAAGTGAACATTAACAAAGACTATAGGAATTACTGTAAAGATACAAATGAATGAGTCATTGTTGTTTTGGATCTAATCATGATTATTATGGAGATCAACATGTGCCAAGGACATCCACTGTCTTTCTTTTGATGTGGTTTAGAAGTACTGTGGGAGAAATCCAATTACAGTCTTTTTAGGTAACATAATCTTTGTAAAGATGCACAGCAACGCATAGACCACACTGTAAATTTGAATGGAATAAGAGTTGTATTTATTAAAAAAGAAGAAGAAAAACAAGAACAACCCCTCTGACTGTTTTTGTATGACTGAAGCACCTCTATCTGTCGATAATTGCTTACATATATGGGGATAAAAGATGGTTAACACATAAGATATAGAGTTGTGGTGAGAAGTATACATACCCTAATCATGAACATGAATGTATGTCCACATTTTATATCGTTATAACCTGGAACTGGTGGCACGGTTAGCACTGTAGTGGTTAGCACTGTGGCCTCACACATCCAGGGTCAACGGTTCAAATCCCACCTCAGTTTGTATGTTCTCCTCACAGTCCAAAGACATGTTGGCATTCCCAAATTGCCCGTAGTGTGTGCCCATGTCGTGTATTGGCGCCGTGTTCCCACCTCATGTCCATATAGGGATAGGTTCCATGCCCCAGTGACCCTGTACAGGATAACCTTGAGCTGAAAATGTCTTATTTGCTATTATATCTCATCAATGAAGATGGAGGCCTGAGAAAAAGCGATTCCAAAAATCTAGTTTGTGGAAGAAAAAAAGATGTAGATACTGAGTGAGCTAATTAACATGGCACACCTGTCACCTATGTGGGAATGGTTATTAACAAGCTCTCCCTCTCTCACTCACACACACACACACACACACACACAGTGAGCAGGGCTCATGAGTGTGTATGGTTTGTGACCTACAAAATTAATTGAACTGTGCCAGTAACGAACACTCAGCAGCCATCTTGACCTGAGTCTGATTTGTGCCCACTGCCACTTACTACATGAGTATTGCCTGCTTTTGTGTTTAATTAATCTTTTATTAAAACTATTTGGGTTTTAACATTTTGTGGAAACAAACAAAGTGGTGTTGTGCTCATTATAAAATGGCTGTGGCCTAAAAAAACAAGATATACAGTTATTAAAAAGCATTCAAAAACAAACAAAAATGATTTAACGACGGAAATATTACGGTAATATAAATCAACGCATTTGATATGCCAATCAGTAAAAGAGGAATTCAATAATTATGCGTGATATCTAATGCTCAGAATGTATTGCAATATACATATATTCCTTATTGGCTGATTCTTTTTATTGTGTCGACCTCAAAATGAGATTGATCAGCAGCACGGTAGCCGCCTGTGTCTCAGTTCATGATTTCTCGATTCTCGTAGTACTGCTCCAAATCTGCAAAGATGTCATTGGGGTTTCTGCAGCTGAGGTTGCAGAAGCAGGCATTAATCCACATCACCTGCCAAGTGACCGTGGCTCCATGAGAGCACTGGAACTCCACCTGCACCGTTTTAGATTTGTAAGGGATGCAGCAGCGCTCATCTGTGCAGACGCCGCAGTACTTCGGCCGGTAGAGCTTCTTGCTAGTGCAGCCTGAGATGGTGAAGTTGATCGGTTGATCTTCCCTGTAGATGTTCAGGCACTTCTTTCCAGCCTTTAGGGGCAATTAAAAAAACATTCATAATATCCTTGTTAATATCTCTAGCTTTGTGAAAACATAACCAAATAATATGTTTTTTTTTATTATTATTCGGCCAAAGCACAGTATAAAATATAACATTTTTTATATTATACATGTAATACAGAACATGTATGCCGAAGAAGTTACTTCTGAAGTTTATGCGACATGGAAGTGACCAATCTTGCTTCATTAAAAATTTCAAGTTGCTAACTTTAGACGTTTTGTAGAGATGATTTTATACAGTATGTGCCCCAAAATTGCAATTTTTCAGCATTACTGTATACTGTCTCGCTTCAAACAATAATAATTTTATAATGCTAATTATTTATATTTATTTATGAAAATAAAGAGAGAAGTAAGCTCCCAGAAATATATGCCCTGTAAAAATTGCTGCTTAAATAATTTTTTTTTTTTTTTGCACAAAAAGCCTAAAGAGCAAAAAATCTGTAGTGTCCGTAACCATATCAAATTCATGTTGCAATATCTTAACAATTTTGCATTTTAGAATAATAAACTTTTTCAGGTTTATGTCTTTTCATGTGATTCTTTACAATGAAATCTAAATTGGCCAAGTTTCATCTAAGATCGTTGAAAGATTTCAATTCAAAAAAGGTACAGACACTACATAAAAGGGCATGAAGTTGTATTTAGCAAATGTGTTTCTTTTTATCTGATAAATATACAAATGTGCATGCGTATTTACAAAAAAAGAAGGATGGATTGGGATATACCGTAGTTAGCATTAAGTATCATAAAACATGATGTTGATGGAAATTAACTTTTTCACCTGGATGAGATGCTTTTTAGCACCAATACCGTATGTTGCCTGATTATTATGATTAATAAGGGTATCTAATTGCACTCAAACTAATAGTATTAAGAGTATTATTTGAATAGTTCTGAGTAAAAGGTTGTCAGATCACAGGGATACTTGGTGTTTTATGGATTACAGTAACCAGAGAAAAGTTCTACCTTAATGTGTTTAGTGATGTCCACCTCACAGGGCCGGATGTTGCAAAGCCGCCTCTCCTTGACCATGCGACACTGCTTGTTGGCGTTAGTGATGCGTAAAGATACACCTCGGCCACAAGTCTTGGAGCACTGGCTCCATGATGAGGTCTGTGTCACACAGTTCTCCTGCCAAGAGTCTTTCCCTCTGAACAGAGCTGTCAAAGACGAATATAAAGGCATTTCTTTTTCACCTTTTCTGTTTACTGATTTTTCTGATACCTGTAGGCAAGCCCTGAGCCAGTGCAAACTCGATGCCTTTGTTATTTTATCTTGAAGAAATTGTTGCCACAATCTATAAACCTGGGGGCTTCCAAAAGATGTGTATTAAACATTAAACATGAAATTAAACGTATTTTATGAAATGGAATTTGCAGTTTTTAGGATATATGTCCTCTTTTTGATCTTTTGTTTGACCTCACTATTGGTTGGACGTTAAAACCAGGCTCCTAAAGTATGCCAAAAAAATGAAAAAAGCAACTTTACCAATTTTATGTAACTTAATGTAATTAATGCATCCAAAATTTTCCTACCATTGTAATTCAGCTAAACTAACTATGTCAGTCAGAAGTACAGTCAGTTTTAAATTATACCTGCCATGGCATGACGAGGTGTTGCTTTGCGCCCCCTTCTGGGCTCCTCGCAGATCCACTGCTCACAGCAGCGCCCGGGGATTTTGACCCGCAGCGGCGTCGGGCACCACACCCTTGGAGGCTGAGACTCGTTACACAGCGATACGCACCCGATGGCCCCGTTCACACACAGACACTGGTATTTACAGTTGGGCTGAAAACTCTGCCCGTTACGATAGATTACACCATTGTGCTCACAGCCTGTACCGAGTAGATCTGTACACCGTCAAAGATCACAGTTTATGAGTTTCTGATAAGATGTAAATGGAATTCTCAGTATGTATAAGATAAGAACAAGGGATTTATTACTCAAGATAATGGTGTGATTTTGAGTGACAGAAGGAATTACATGAAAGAGACAGGACTTCAAAAATGATTGAGAAATTTAAAGAAAAACAAACAAACAAACAAACAAACAAACGAAAAAGAAGATGGTAAATAAACCTGATGAATTACTGCTGTGGTTTCTATCCGAGTCTGCATTCCACCTTAATTAACCCTCTTAATCTCAATCTAATCCCTGGGAAGAATCTAGTGTTAATGTGCTTAATGGAAGCCTGAGCACAAGGACATGTTTAGTGCAGGGGACACTTACATGCACACACTCCTTTTTCGTACCTAGGCTTGTCTGAGCTGTAGTCACAGTAGAGTCCCCGATGGTGGTCACAGTTGTCTGCCTCGTTACACTCCTCGCCCACCTGCTTGGCACAGGCCCTACAGCAGTCACAGCCATCCATGATGAGGCTGACACCAGCCGGGCAGCTCGGGGGAGTCTGAGGGCAGGTGCAGGGCCACTTACAGTACTGAGTCCGGTTGTATGGCTCAGGGGTAGTGGACTCGGGTATGAATGGCACAGTGGAGGAATTCAGTGAGACAGCCTGGAAGAAATGCAAAGAAATAAGGGGACTCTAGTTGAAATTGGATCTCTTTTCCACATTACTGCATTCTCTTTAAACGGCCCAAAGAACATTGCCAGGAACTCTGCACCGTCAATAACTTGAGATTTCCCTAGACATATTGGAGTTTCCACTTTGGCTAAAATAGTTGAATTTCCAAGTTCCAGGGTTTACAGTTTGATGAGCAGTTTCCCATGGCATTTCTCTCAATAAGTATTTTTCTTCAAGCAAAGCTTTGTATCCATATGTTAAAGTTGCATAGAAACTCCCACTCATCATTGTAAAATTCATTACAATATCATGTCCTGAGCAAAGAAACAATATCCTAATGCACAACACTCTCAGAAGGATTGTTTACATTTTACAGGCTGATAACCTCATGAATTCATCAAAATCCAACACAATGTGAACAAAACTACTGGGAAATGTGCACAGTTGCATTGCAGTTACACACTGCAGCTACATCTGATTCAGATGAAACACAGAACACATTGGAAGAGTACCTGAACCTAATGACTAATTGCACTCACATTCATACTAACAAAGTACCATCAAGACGCAAACAATCCCTGCAACCAAATACTTCTTAAACAAACCTGAACTTCTTCAGTGCATGTCCAAAAATGATTTATAATATACTATGTCATGGATTAGTTTCAAATTCAGTCTTTTTCAATAACTTCTCAAATATTACAAAGTTACTTGTTTTTGGAAATGTAGTAAACAGCAATATGAAATTACTACAATGTTTATCCAGTATTTTTTTTAGCAAGCAATAACCTATAGTAACAATTCCTATTTAAAAGGAACTTTACTATTCATAAACATTATTACATATATTTGGATGATATTAATTCATAATGATTAACAGTCCTGCTGAGGAACTTCAGATCATAAGGCTGATTACTTATTTGGACCCACTCCCAATAAATGTGATAATTTATTTCAACCTTTTAAAGTCAAATGCTATACCTTTAAATCAACCCAATTATTTAGTGTTAAAGCACACAGTCTTATTTATAAAAAGCATTTGCAGTGCAGAAAAGGCTACTTATAGGGTTATACTGTATGTATGTGAGTCTGTATGATCTATGCTTTTCTAAACCAGGACAGTATGAGCTCTCGATATCTGGACTGATCTCTAACATAACAGTTGCAGAGTCTCTTGCATGGTACGATTTTGAAAGGAATGCCAGCTCTGATGACTTTTAGCTTCGGGCCTCTGACCTGAGAGTGCATGATCTCATGCATGTCCTCATGTCCTAACCTGGAGTGGTGCTATTAGTCTCCACACATATCTTAAAACAAACAACAAAAACACACTGAGAATAGTAGGCTAGCAGGATTGGTTTTCAGATCTGAGGTGTTTCCAACCAATTCCATATAAGAAATCAAACAGGAATAAAATAATACTTTAATTATAGCCACTACTTTCCACCACAGGGTTATTAAAATGCCTTGAAAATCACGTCAACTGACAGCACTGATGACCTTGCAGAATGATTTCCACTCGGTGGCAGTATAATAGCATGCATAGGGCTTTTAGAAGCTGTCACCACATTCCTCAAATACATTCAACATGATGTAAGTGACTGTTTCTTTCAGTAATGATAAATGGCCCTTTCTGCATGGAGTCTTTTATATAACAGCATTAAAAGGCTTTTTTTCTTTTTCTTTAAATCTAATGTTTATAGACCTAGGACTAGGTTGAATATATTACATAATACAACGTTCATAGAAATGCACGGCATTAATAGCAGGCTTATCAGTTTATTTGAAAAGATTTAATATTCCTTTCAAATTAGTTTCTGACAAATCAAGAAGGGGATTAAATAATTCTAAATAATTCTACACTTCAAAAGTGATATCTGACTTCTATTTAATTCTATTATAATATTTCTGCAAGGTAAATAAAGTCAGTAAATAATTTGGGCGATGTTTTTTATTAATTCTGATTACATTTCTATGATTGTTATTATTGTTATTATTGTTATTATTGTTATTATTATTATTATTATTATTATGCAAACACTATAGTTTAAAATATTTTTATCTGACTAGAATTTGAACAAAGCTAAAGAAACAACAACAACAACAACAACACAACAACAACAGAACATTACCTGATGAAGTCGGGCAACAAGCAGGACCCAGGTCAGGAGCCAGCTCATTACTGAACCCAAGTGGTAAATGCATTGAATCCAGAATTAAATCTTGATTTTGAAACAGGGTGTCCAGGCACAAGTTCCCTTCTTCTTTCCTTTTTTCCTTCCTAGCTTCTTTCCTTAAGGCTGCCGGTGACTCCTGACTCTCGCAGACTCGTGCGTTCGGTTTTGAACACCTCAGTGACGTCAGAGCTGGAAAGGCGCGCGGAGTTTTCCTCCGTTTCTTTTTCTCCTTTCCATCAGCAACTCGCAAGCGCGGAGGACGCACGCGGACGCACGGGCTGACGGGCACGCGCGCGAATCACGCGGATACTAATGCTTAATCCAGTCGTCACTCAGCGCTCGGTTTTTATTATTTTATTTTATTTTTTGCGTCTTTTATTCGTGGAAAAATAAAATAAAACCCGTCCAGCCTTAAAATTCAATTTGTTAGTTTGTTTGTTTGTGCCAGTTGCTTGGTTTAGCTTGTTGGGTCAGGTTTCTGGGTCGGAATAACCCAGTCTGGGCTGATAGGAAAAGGTGGCAGGCGCTGTGCGTCGAGAATCATTTTCCGGATTTTACAATGCAACTTTTGAGACTAGGAACATCTGTGTACAGTTGTGGTTAGAAGTTTCCATACACTCACTGGGACTATGGATCAAATTATACTTGTTGAACTGGTCTTTATCTAGGCGGTGACAACACAGTGGCTTAGTTAATTCCCCAGGTCACGCTTGGAGTTCTCCCTGGGTTTTCTCAGTGTACTCCAGTTTCCTCCCACAGTCCAAAGTCATACAGGGTAGGCTTATTAAACTTTCTTTCTGCTGCTCCCATTGAGAGACCAGAGGGGACCATCCGATCCGCATACAACTTGACACTGGTTTTACACCAGATGCCCATTTTCTAACATAACTTGAGACTGGAAATGCATCCAATGACTGGGCAGTATGGGATGTGGCAATAGCAGATCAATAGCAGGCCAACAACCAAAACCCTTAGCCACCTGAGACACCACTCCTGCGCAGGGTAGGCTAATTCCCAAATTGGCCATAATGTGTGAATGAGCGTGTGAGTATGTGATCCCTAAGTCTCCCCCATGAAAGCAGTATAGACGATAGTCTTTATCTACAGAAGAATGATTATACATACATCAAGAAAATGAACCCAAGAATTTGCTGCACATTTTTCCTTATTTGTCTTGTCAATCAACACAGAGTCAAATTATACACAAACATTTTACAAACAGTTCCTCAGGTTTTCATCTATTACAAATGTGGATGAAATTATAAAGATGAAACATTTTCAAATAATTCATCAGCTACATTGTTCAAACTTGGACAAAATCTATTGTTTCTAAAGAACAATGACTTTCCACACATATCAAACCCGGTTGTGGAACAGATGCAGCAGATATCATTAAGCTTTTGAAGCAACCCTTTAAAAAATTTGTGGCCTGTGCATAGAAGTTGGATCCATGCCAGAAAATTACAACAAATTTGATTGAACTCGATCAATTCTGCCAAAACGGGTGGTGAAATGTCCAACCAGAGTTCCCTCCGAAGCTTGTTGATAGCCTCCAAAAGCATCCAAATATTAGGTGTGGTCACTGTATGTATAGTTGAAAAATAATAATAATTAATGAAGAATTTGTGCACCAAATGCAGTTTTCTTTTATTAAAGATACACAATACTCTGCAAAAGACACATGCAAATAAATGCTGTGGGATTACTTCAAAAGAAAAGTATTGCAACAGTAATGACCCTTTAGTCTCAGGTAGAATTTGTTCAATTTTATGAGGAAATTAGCCTCTAAGATTTACTGAGAACCACCCACAGTTCTTCAGATGACTTTAACTGTTGTACCTGCTTCTTTTTTGCATGCAAAATCCAGCAGCACCATTTTTTTTGTTGTTCTTGTTTTTTACTTATATAATGTGCTGCTTTTTTTCTGGCATACAAATATTTTAAATTTATGGTAGAATCCTGATGTTTGAAAATCAGAAATGTTTTGATACTAACTGAATAATTGTAATTAAATAAGTGTAAAATGGAAAAAACAAAAACAAAACAAAAATCCAATTGAAAGTTTGTACCACAAACACAAAGAAATGTAAAAGTGAGATTCTGCCACAAAAAAAAGACCAGTTTTAAAATCAGTTACAAGCCGAATATTGTCATGACATGCATGCTTAAGATGAGTTTATACAAAGTTCTGACTGGAGACGTATACATGCATAGACTGTAAAATACTCATAAAGAGGGTAGAAACGGCAGCACTTTTGGCATGGGCTGTGAATTCTGGTTCTGACATTTCTTAACCTCAGCTACAACACACAAGTTCATAACTGATTTAAAATAGTAATGCATGCAGGATTTATATATATATATATATATATATATATATATTTTTTTTTTTTACATCTTTAATCCTGCTTGTACAGTGATTATATTTATTTGTACCTGCACCTTATTTTTTTTCTAAAAAAAAAAACAATTGTTAGCTCTGGTCCACTAATTTGTTGGCCAAGCAGTGTTCCCAGAGTGCTGATATTTAGTATAATAGCACTGGTACATTTCACAGTTTGTATCACTCTGTTGCTTTATTTTCACTATATAAAATGTAAAGTCTAGCAAAAGTTAATGTTATGTTAAAACTACATTTACTACAGGCTGTCTGTTAGTTTGACATGGATGTCTAGACATGACATTCTATCCAGCAATGGCAGGCACTTTTTCCCCTGTATTTTACAATGCAATTTTGAGACTAGGAATATATACACACACCTGACCATTTATTATATACATTATACCTACACACAGTTAAGTATATCTCTTTAAAAAAAAAAAGAAATGAATGTCTGTATCATGTTTTTGGCTGGGAGCTATGCAGGACAGTGAGACTTTTGAGATAAGGGGCGTTCATATACACACGTGGACAAAATTGTTGGTACCCTTCGGTCAATGAAAGAAAAACTCACAATGGTCACATAAATAACTTTAATCTGACAAAAGTAATAATTACAAAAAAAATCTATGAATGTTAACCAATGAAAGTCAGACATTGCTTTCCAACCATACTTCAACAGAATTATTTTAAAAAATAAACTCATGGAACAGGCCTGGACAAAAATGATGGTACCCCTAGAAAATACTGAAAATAATGTGACCAAAGGGACATGTTAATTCAGGGTGTGTCCACTAATTAGCATCATAGGTGTCTACAATCTTGTAATCAGTCAGTGGGCCTATATATAGGGCTCCAGGTAGTCACTGTGTTGTTTGGTGACATGATATGTACCACACTCAACATGGACCAGAGGAAGGGAAGGAAAGTTGTCTCAGGAGAGTCAAAAGGAAATTATAGACAAGCATGTTAAAGGTAAAGGCTATAAGACCATTTCCAAGCAGCTAGATGTTCCTGTGACTACAGTTGCACATATTATTCAGAAATTTAAAATCCATGGGACTGTAGCCAACCTCCCTGGACGTGGCTGCAGGAGGAAAATTGATGACAAATCAAAGAGACGGATAATCCGAATGGTAACAAAAGAGCCCAGAAAGACTTCTAAAGAGATCCAAGGTGAACTTCATGCTCAAGGACCATCAGTGTCAGATCTGACCATCCGTCGTTGTTTGAGCCAAAGTGGTACATGGGAGACGACAAAGGAGGACACCATTGTTGAAAACAAATCATAAAAAAGCTAGACTGCAATATGCCAAACTACATCTTGACAAGCCACAAAGCTTCTGGGAGAATGTCCTATGGACAGATGAGACAAAAATGGTACTTTTTGCCAAGGGACATCAGCTCTATGTTCACAGACAGAAAAATGAAGCATATCAAGAAAAGAACACTGTCCCTACTGTGAGACATGGAGGAGGCTCTGTTATGTTCTGGGGCTGCTTTGCTGCATCTGGCACAGGGTGTCTTGAATCTGTGCAGGGTACAATGAAATCTCAAGACTATCAAGGGATTCTAGAGAGAAATGTGCTGGCCAGTGTCAGAAAGCTGGGTCTCAGTTGCAGGTCATGGGTCTTGCAACAGGACAATGACCCAAAACACACAGCTAAAAACACCCAAGAATGGCTAAGAGGAAAACATTGGACTATTCTAAAGTGGCCTTCTATGAGCCCTGACCTCAATCCTATTGAGCATCTTTGGAAGGAGCTGAAACAGGAGCTGAAACATGTCTGGAAAAGGCACCCTTCAAACCGAAAACAACTGGAGCAGCTTGCTCATGAGGAGTGGGCCAAAATACCTGCAGAGAGGTGCAGAAGTCTTATTGACAGTTACAGGAATCGTTTGATTGCAGTCATTGCCTCAAAAGGTTGTGCAACAAACTATTAAGTTAGGGGTACCATCATTTTTGTCCAGGCCTGTTCCATGAGTTTTTGAGTTTTTTTTTTTTTTATAATTCCGTTGAAGCATCGTTGAAAAGCAATGTCTGACTTTCATTGGTTAACATTAATAAAATTCTTATTTATTATTACTTTTGTCAGATTAAAGTTATTTCTGTGACCATTGTGAGTTTTTCTTTCATTGACCGAAGGGTACCAACATTTTTGTCCACGTGTGTATATATATTTATATATAGACTTGTCCAGTTTTTGTTGCAGTTTGTTTTGGTGGGAAAATAAAAGCAAAAATTAAACATTGAAAAAAATGCAGCGGGGAAGACGTGGACATAAAAGACGTGGCTTTGCTTCTTGTAACAGTTTTTTTTGTTGTGCATCAAGATAATTTTATCTAGATGAACTTTGTCAGTAGAAAACAAGTAGAAGGGCTGTCTCAGTGATAAGTATAAAATAAGCTACGCATTGTATGAGCAGCCACAATGGAGTCAGACTCTAAAATACACACCTCAAAAAACCCACGCTCCTCTAAAAAAAAAAATCACACCAATAAAAAATAGCTTACTTGTCCACCAACATACGTTTGTCCTCTGTCTGCTAGGATTTTCTTTGTTGTACTACTAACGCCTCTGTATTGCAGCAGTATGCTTTTTTTCTCCTTTCTACAGTATATACCCATGCTTGATGTAATCTCTAACAAGCAGGAACATAATAGGGTGCATATATTACTATGACAAATTACCAAAGAAGATAAAAATAGAGCCACACCTCAGATTTAGGGAAGGTCCAGTTCTTGTTCCTGAGTATCAGTTTTTAGCCTATAGCGTTCAGGGTTTTTTTTTTTCTCATGATGCAAAGCCCAGCTCTGTTTTAAAGCCTCTTTTAGAAACCTTAGAACTTCAGTCTCGGTCACAGCGGCACAGTGTGTGGATGATACCGAAAGTGAACATGTTGTACATACAGTACGTACATATATAAGCAACTGACTCTTAAATAGTAAAGTATTTAAGTTAATATGGATTTATTAACTTATGGATTTAATATCCATTTATCCATCTAGGAACATCTGTAGTCCAACCAGGGACTGTAGAGGCCAATGATTGATTTTGTACGACTGTGGTAGGGCCTCCGGTCAACATTCACACGCAAATTCACACATTACGGGCATTTTGGGAACATCACTGTAGGAGGAAACCAGTGAACCCAGAGGAAACCCACGAAGCATAGTGAGAACATGCAAACTCCATGAATCAAAACCCAGGACCTGGAGATGCACTGTGCCACATTAAAATTAATATTATAAAGATTAAAGATTAAATAACTAGGTGCCACTGGTGTATAATGTCAGCTGTAGGTTTGAAGAGAAGTCTGCCATTATGATTTCATCACCATTCTTTCTAAATAATCTTTTTATTTCACTGAAACCACAAATGTGCAAGAGCTGTTACTGCAAACATGAAGTAATCTGCAGTTCCCATAAAAGTAAGTTGCCCAGGATTGACACTTAACAGCTTGAGAGATGAGGAGCGCCGTGCTAATATAATAGTAAATACTAAACAGCATTGAAAAATCATTTGACTGTAAATATATTGTGTTCATTTAAACCAGTTTAACCATATTACCTAGACACAGTTATTGGATCTTTTTTTATTTGAAACAAAAATAAAGTCTGTTTGATGTTTGTGGTTGGGCGATGGGAAGGACACTTGAAGAATTTTTATGGTCAATGTATGATCCAACACACACAAGGATGATCTGAAAGAAGAACAGATTCACACATGGAGTAAGTGGTTAAATTAAAAGAAACTTCTGTCTCCAGAAGTACAGTACACCTCTCTCTAAAGTGATGACCTCATGCATCCAACGGTGGTCACTTTAAGGAAATGTATTCAGAATGTTCTGGACTACATGAGAAATGAA
Source organism: Clarias fuscus (assembly GCA_030347435.1). Lineage (NCBI taxonomy): Eukaryota > Metazoa > Chordata > Actinopteri > Siluriformes > Clariidae > Clarias > Clarias fuscus. The sequence goes on along the minus strand of CM059215.1, from coordinate 27,976,748 downwards.
GTTACTTTAGGTTATTACTCACGTCTTACTCACTCACTGGCTCTAACACACTAAGCCTTGCTGACAGCAATTTATATCAGAGAGGCCAGAAAGGACTCTTGGCAAAAACTGTTCAAAAGACAAGTTTACATAAAAAATTAGATAAACATTTGTGTTTGCAGTCACCCATATGTTCCAAGTATTCACAAACTATTCAGCTGCCATAACAAAGGTTTTAAATCACTCAGCCTGTTGTCAGAAAGCAAGACTTTTCGAAGGTAATATATTGTACAGCTCAAAAGTTCGTGTAAAAGAATGCTGAAGGCATCTGAAACAGGCAAAACTCTCCTTCAAACAGTTAATGTTGAGATGAATCTTCTACTCATGATCTGTGAAGCCTTCATAACGGCTCTAATCCGAGGTGCTGTTTGTTAATAGGCTGGTAAATGAACTTCTCATCTGTGAGCAGGTTTTGCAAGATTTGGTCTTGCTTTCCTGGGATGGTCTTCATGAGAGCCAGTTTCATCATGGTGCTTGATGGGTTTTGCAAATAAACTTGACGGTACTGTTCTTGCAAGAACTATTTCAGAGCAACTGTCCTCCATGTCTTAAAATAACAACTGACTGTTGTTGTTGCTGTCATTGTTCTTGTTACATAATATCATATGTGTTATTTCATAGCTTTGAAATCCCCATTATTGTTGCAGAATCTAGGAAATAAATCAGTAAACAAAAATCCCAAACTTTTGCGTGGTACATTGTACATTGTTCTAAAAAAAATTTCAATGGTCACCAATGGTTTCAATGGTTAAGGGATCCCCAAATCAAATAATCCTTCACAATGTCAAATAGAATTGTGCGGTAGAAGTGTTCGCAGATCTTGGGCCAAATTATGATGCTTACCTGGGTCAGTGCATCTCCAAAATGTCAGGTCGCTTCTGGGGCTCCAGTATTCAGTAGACCAGAAAGAATTCTGGAGCTCCAGTATTCAATAGACCAAGAAAGAACAACTAGAGAACTGGTAACAGAGTCACTGGGGTTCAAGGCTCACTGCGGCATGTTAGGAGCGATGGCGAATCCATCTGATCTGATACTAGCATCTAGTAGGTGAAAATCATACTGCTGCCTGTGATACAGTAGAAAGGTGTCAGAACACACAGTGCATCATATGTGTGTACTGTAAAGGAGTAGACCAAGAGCTGACCTCTGTCTGCTGTTGAAGGCGCCGAAAATGTGCACCTGCTCATCAGGACTGGACCACTGCTGTTCTGATGAATCACTTTTTCTTCTAACAGTTTCATGTGGATGGTCAGCTGCTGGAGAAAACATGGCAGCAGGATGTACAATGGAAAGAATCAATCTGGAGGAGGTTGGGTGATGATCTGATTGATTCTTTCCATGGCAGCAGGATGTACAATGGAAAGAATCAATCTGGAGGAGGTTGGGTGATGATCTGACCATTTTTCTCCTGGGAAACCCCGCGATCTATGTGGATTTTACTTTGACACGTTTTACCTACGTTCTACGTTCTTGCAGAAGAAGTTCACCATTCAAGGCCTCATATTCTCTGTCAGAAAGATAGTGCTCCTGCAACACTGCAAAAATGTATTCAATGGAATGATGGGAAAAGTGTTGACTTGGACTCCAATTTCAATCGAGATTCTGTGGGATGTGCTGGACAACCATGGAGCCCCCACCTCAGAACATTTTCTATATTTTTGAAAATGTATAAATATGTCATAATAGGGTAGTTGGTGTAGATAGCCTCCAAGACATGCTGTATACTCAGCCCAAAGGAAATACAACATTTATCAAATGTGTAAACCACACGAGAAAGCTTAACAATTTTCCCATACTGCATACACAGTAGATTTTGTTTTAAATATGCCAGTGTAGTTTTAAAGTAAGAGAAATTTATGGAATACCTATGGAACCACAACATAAACCTCATCATTCATAGTCAAACAGTTTTGTGCAGCAAGAGACTGGAAGTTCTTTTCATCTTCAGAGCACAGACTGTCCTTTTTTTAAACCCAGATGTATGGCACAGCATTCAAGACTCCTTTGGACTGCAGCATATTTTTAAAGCTCCTTGCCTTTGTTCATCTCTTAGCTTATTGGAGAAAAGTGGCTACCTAAAAGGTTCTGGAAAGTTCCAAAGTACAAATGCATCTTTGCGCTGTTTGTGTGTGTGTGTGTGTGTGTGTGTGTGTGTGTTTGTGTGTGTGTGTGTGTGTGTGTGTGTGTGTTTGTGTGTGTGTGTGTGTGTGTGTGTGTGTGTGTGTGTGTGTGTCTGTGTGTGTGTGTGCGTGTGTGTGTGTGTGTGTGTGTGTGTGTGTGTGTGTGTGTGTGTGTGTGTGTGTGTGCGCGTGTGTGCATGCATGTGAAACTGAGAAACATTTCACCAACTGCACCATAGTTTTTGAATGAATAATTGAAGGTAGCTGCAAATCATGGCAAGTAGTTCTTGGCAAAAGAGATTAAAGCTTAATGCTGACACATAACTCAATGTTCTTTAGACATGTAATATTCTTTCTTTCTTACTTTTTTTTTTTTTTTTGTCATATAAACTTTCCATTACTGTGGCTAGTGATTACTCGAAATTAAAAGGAGGCATGATTACACAAATGCAACGTCATCCTGTTTGCTTTCAGCATCTTGTTATCTTAAAGAGATTGCTTCTTCTTTTAACATGGTATTTTCATAAAGATCAAAAAAAAAAAGTGACATTCTAATTTAAAACGCTTCCTCGACGGCTTATTTGGAAGACAAAAGGAATCTTTGAACGTCCAAGTTTTCAGATAGATGCACAGATTTATTGTTGTTCCACTAAGATAAAAATTGATAATCCACGAGTTAATTCTGTTAAAAGCCAAATTCACTCTTATCTTCTGTATCTTTTGATCTGACTTGCTTTTTAATGAGTTATGGCAGACTTCATTGGAGTCTACTCCTCCAGAACCTGTGTGGGTTCCAAAACCGCGCATTAAATCAACCACATTTACGCAATTCCAAGGATCTCGGAAACACCTCTGCCTATCAAAAGATCCCCCCGAGGTTTAAATCATCTAAAAATGCATTGTATAACTAACGTTTGCTGAGCCAATGCATGTAGCTGCATTTATTACCAAAAAAAAAAGCTTACAAGACAAAAATACCCCTAGATCGCTATCTGAGATGTTTAAGACACAACCCACAACCGCTGACAACAGAGATATTTTTCATAAGCTGGGAAGGATCTCAGCAACACATCCAGACACAAAGGTTGCTCTGTCAGACAAAGGGTGGAAGAGAAAATTGTTTGTCGCCATACATGGAGATTTTAGCGACACTTTAAATTCCTCAGGCTACAGAGACAAGCAAAAATGTCAGCAGTGGATCCGTTCCAGCATTCTTTACATTTTTTATGAGCAACTAAGCAACTAAGCATCACAATGGTTCTTGAAGGATCTAGTGGACCATTTACGGATGTAAATTTGGAGATGCTCCTCAGTGCAAAATAAGTCTTTGTTCTTCACTTTTCCATGCTCAACAATTCTCAAAAGTAATGCCTATTAAATATGATATGTGATAAACTCTGCTGCTCCAAATAAAAATCCCCCAAAATCTTGGGTCCTGGCTTGAGTGTTCATTTATCATTACGAGTCTACAAATACAAATTTCCGAAATTCTGCCTTTGACAATTCCACTATAAAGAAATAGTGCAGAGGGCTCTCCTAGAATGTTTGCTCTTTGGCCAATAATTAAAAAATACACAAGAATATGGGCTTCTTAAATCCCAGAATACTTACTCATACTTTCAGAAAAAAAAATAAAAATCTTACTCAGTGTTAAGTATAAGACAATTTCAGAAATGCAGAAAGACCTACATGATTTACATGATATCATTCATTATTTGATTGCACTGAACACCAAATCATTACTAGTTTCATGTTTGTCACCTACAGTAAATCCCAGTGTTAATTGTCAATGAAAATAATGCAAAAAAAAATAAAAATAAAAAATCAGTTGATGACTTATTTTTCATGTTGAACACAACACTAAAACATTTTAGCAGGAAGTCTGTTAATCTCCTGATCTACAATACTCTGACAGGACTGCAGCCTCTTCCTAGAGTCTTGTTGTTCTTGTGGGGCTTTTTGCATCACAAGATGAGAGCTAAATGATTATGTGAATAATTATGCGATTAGCAGACAGATTATTTTTTTAAATCAATTCATCTTTCTATCCAATAATCCCCATGTAAACTAAATGCACATGCACTATGATTGGTGGTTAATAAAATACTTGATGACCCACCAAATGCTTCTCAATGCAATACACTCGCAATGCAAATGTTTTCAAGTATGAAAAACAAACCCCTCGTTATCTGGTATGGCTCTCCCTGCCCTTGGAAGAAAGAAAAGTGTATGGCATAACTTCACCTGTTCCCACTTGCCACCAAAAAAATATGACAAAAAAATAAATAAATAAATAAATAAAAAATTCGGTGGTAAAAAACACAACAAATGTGAAGAGGCATTTGAATACCAGCCGCTCAGACATGTATGAAAAGGCAAGATTGAGGTTCATATAACACTCTTCAATGTGTTGTGTTTTTCATAGTAATGTTATAGACTGCACGCACATATTTTATTAGCCGCTTATTATACAGTAATTAGCTCATGTGCTCCCCAACTGTGAGTCACTGTTAAAAAGGTCCCATTAGTGTAATATTATACTGTGATCCCGTCGACCTCATTAAAGGGTAACCGTGAGCGCGGTCACAACTTGAATGAACTGTAAGTGAATGCATTTCCTGTAAACCCTTATAGCATCAGAAATACTCCTGCTTTTCAGAATGCCATTGCTAATTGAATTGCATTGCAATTGATCGTCAGCTGTGTGAAGCCATTTTGACTTAAGCAGGAACGATTTAAGCATTAGCATAGTACATCCAACGTTAATCTATGATTCAAAGTCTTTTTTTTTCTTTTTTTTAAAGGAGAGGGAATCGCAGGGGTCTGATGTCTGAAATCTGTAAATCTCCTCATTTACAAGCCACTGTAGCCTCTTTTTGAAGAGTCTTGTTGTTGTTGTGATGCTTTTTGCAGTTGCACTAGTTATAAAGAATGTACAGTACTCTGCAGTTGTAGTGAAACCACATGGTTTGTGCTCTGTATATGAACTGTGCATTAGGCAGATCACAAAATGAAATAGAAATATTTCAATTCAATGTGGTCTAAGAACATACGGATTCATTGTTATCATATTATTAAATGCAAAATACATTTTACCATATTAATCATGAACATAATATGCATGACTTAATTTAGACTACAATGTTATTTTTTATGACTGAAAAGAGACTAAAACTAACAGTAATCAAAATGTGGCTATATCCAATGTAAAAAATTTTTTTTAATCAAAAGACTGAGACTAAAACTAAATCAAGCTGCCAAAATGAGCACGGGTGCAGACCTACTCGAGTCCATTCGCACTGCGCACATATAAAGGAATGCATTCAGAGAGGCAAGGAGGAGCTGTTTGAAGTAATTTGGTAGAAACGATCTTAATTGCAGATCAAGTGGACAGGGTACAATGAACAGGTAATAGCTAGGGCTGCAAAGATAAGGGCTGTAGACTCAATGCTATGGTGAAGCAGCTCATTATGGGGTGGTTTCTCACTATAAGGTGTGATTTGATAGTACTTTACAGTGCCATTACAGGCTAAGGAGAGGCTGCCAAGACACACAGGTGTTTTATTCTGCCATAATCACTGCTCTCCCCTGCCAAATCCCTCCCTACTGTTTGCTTCACTCTCACCACTCTCGCTGGCTAAAATATGTCTCTCAGGGTCATTTTTGGGAACATCACGTTGAATAACTGTATTAAATGGAAAGAGTCTCTGGAGAAAAGCTGCTTTCCCAAACCGAAATAGAAGTGAAAGTTTTGTGTTTTTGCTCTTAATGTTTTTTTTTTTTCTTCCTCTTCCTCTGAAAGTACTCAATGTTCTACAATAAATGAAGCAGCTGCTATTAGCATTAACTTCTGAAATTAGATAATAAATGCAGTAAACACTTTTGGGAAAGATTTTTACTTAAGGGCAGTGCAGTGTATGTATGGAAGGTGATTATGACACCCAACAAATTCCTTATGACAACTGACATGTAGATATATTAATTCATTCATTCATTCATTCATTCATCATTATATAATCTTTTATTTTAGGGTCCAAGTGGAGAATTCAGTCTGAATGAGATGTCGATCCATTGCATGGCCACACTTTCACACATTAGTTCACGAATAGTAGGAATCCGGCCTTTAACCCGTGGTTTATTCGCAGCAGTACAGATTTGAGTCAGTAGGCCTGGCTGAGACAGATCACTGTGCCATGTGGTGTCAGTCCTACATCCTTTTATAAGTGGCAACGTACTGTGTAGCAGGTTAATACAGCTGCAGAAGGCAGTTTACTCAGTGACACAATCTGTGGTGTAAAAGTTTCCACTGAGGCCGGGGTGCGCAGCGCTACAGAGCTGCTACAGAGATGATCTCTACTCCAGTTCTGTGGTCAGTCCAGACTATAAACAAACGCTGCTGCAAGTTACATGCGCACATCGCACCTAGAATACGACGGGAGTGACAAAGGCAGCACAAATGGCATTAATTAACCCAGGGCACATTAACAGCCATGGCTCAGACGCCAGTACGGCAATAGCTTTGTGGGTGTGAAGCTTTGCTAATAGAAGGTTTAGCCTCAGAGCCTCAGCGCAAGAATTATTGTCAGCGTGAGAAACGATAATGCTGTTTTGACAAAAATCAACTAAAAGACTGAATTCACAGTGCAGAGCTGCGTTAGCATAGTTCCTTACACAAAAATAAAAACAATAAAGTTAGTTGCTTATTATAAATCACCGTGGTTCAGATAACGACTTTAGCAGACTAACAACTTAGCATGCGAAACCTTCCTCCAGTGGGCACCACAAAGCACACCCACATTTCAGTCTTATTTTTAATGTTACAAAAGTTACAGAAATGCATAGAATTATAGATATGTATTGTCTGTTTTTCTAAAGGTATTACCTGGCTGAAATGGTGAAATGTAATATTTACTAAGTGCAAAAGCTAAACGTTCCTCTTTTTCTTTCTTAAATACAGCCCTTTTTAAAATATTCTAGTTCAGCCATATCAATGTTAAAAATAGGTAGAAAAAATGATTATGGCTCAAGAAGCCGTTTGGACAAAACGACCAACATTTTAACGCTATATTAACTCCTGCATCTGCTTTGGTTTGCTGATCTAATGATTAAATTGAAGATTATAGATCAGTTCTCTTTTTCATTATCTTACAGTTTCCATACTGATGAAACGCAGACAAACACAGACAAAATATATATAGTGAAAAGAATGTAAACATTCTACTGCAAGTTCCGCAGAAGACTTTCCATTACTTTTACTTTCCATTACTTATATATTTCTTTTAAATGTCACACATAACTGCAAAAAAAAAAAAAAAAAGCTGAACCTTTTTACATTAACCGGAAAATTCGGCGAATAAGCCTCTTTTTCTAATGTTCAGAATAAACTGCGAATTATCTCAGTCTCGATCACTTGCTAATGAAATTCTGTGAAAACCATTTTGTCTTCCTGTTGGTCAGAGCTGACACCATAAATACATGTATTGCATGCTACCATTAATATCCACAGGAAGGAGTTAAGACACACCAACGCTCCAAAAGCTAAAGGGGAAGTTAACTGTGAAAATGATTTCTTATTTTTGAAGCTTGTTTATTTCCTAGAGACATCATTAAATAATACTCGGTGTAAAAGAACATACTTAATATGTAGCCGGGGCTTTGGATATATATATATATATATATATATATATATATATATATATATATATATATATAAAGAAGAAGAAGCAAAAAACAAAAAAAAGACAGGAATGACAATTATAGAACATAAACTCTATCAAAAATACTAAAAGTGCTTTTATAGATAGGTAAGTAAGATACATTTATTTTACTTGAACATAGACCAGCCAAGACCATACACAACCTACAGTCATGTTCATACGTTGGTAGCCCTTCTATTAATTCTATGTTTTTTTTTGTGTGTGAAAACATCATACAAATTATCTGATCATAGCAGGTCTCAGTATTAGCCAAATACAACCTCAGATTAAAAACACACAACTTTTTCACTGCCCCATTGTCCTTTTGAATGACCTGATTTCAACAAAGCCTTAGCTGGTTGACTGATGGCCTCTAGAATATTCTGGTTTACAGAGGACTTCAAAGTCTTAACTTACTGCAAGACGTCCACGTCCTGTGGATGCCAAACAAGCCCAAATCATCACATCTCAACCATCATGCTTGACAGTGGGAATGAGGTGTTTTTGTGAAAATGCTGTTTGGTAACATGGTGCTGTGCATTAAGGCCAAACAACTCCACTTTGGTCTTATCTGTTCATATGACATTATTCATATGAATACAAGTCATGTGGTTTGTTCAGATGCAGTTTTGCGAAGCTCAGTCGTGCTACCATGTTCTTTTTAGGCAGAAGAGGCATTCTCCTGGCAACCCTTCCAAACAAACATTGAGGCATGTAGGGTCTGATATGTAGCTCTTGGGGTTTTTTTGGATTTTTTAAGCATTGCATGATCTGACCTTGGGGTGAATGAGTTGCGACATTGACTTCTGGGAGGATTGGCATCTGTGTTGAATTCTCTTCACTTGTGAACAATCATTCTCACTGTAAAAAGTAAAAAACTCTAAACTGTTTGGAAATGGTTTTACAACCCTTTTCAGATTGATGTGCAGCAAGTTGTGTATGTCTTTTCCTCCTGGCATCATGTTAACATGCTCCAGACCAGCAAACTGCTAAAACTTCTACTTTTATAGAGGCCTGCACCGTATATATATATATATATATATATATATATATATATATATATATATATATATATATATATATATATATATATAAGGGATAATGATTAGCAGCACCTGACTGCAACTTACCCTCTTAAGTCCTTCTTAATGTTTTGTTAAATAATTAATAGCATGGTGAAAAATTTATATCTAAGGTCTGAGGTCCACCATGACCCACTATGATTTGTATTCTCCTTTTTTCCCCTCACAAAATCACATAAAATTTAAAGACAGGTACTTTACCTGCTTCTTAACTCATGAATGTAATGTTTGTGAGAACATTATAATTATCTGTGCCAGTTTCCATCATAACCTAATCTCATGTTAGATCTCTGGCAGGTAAAAAAAAATCTTTTTAGGAAATGGGGCAAACTTCAAAGAGAATGGAAAATAAATTATACAGCTTGGTTCAATCATAAAATGAATAGCATGTAGTCTAAATCGTGTTATTTTAAATGATCAGAAGTATATATAGTAAAGTATATATCATAAATATATAGTTGTATTTAGTGTTCTGACACAGTGTTCTCCTCATGCTTGGTGGGTTTCTGCCAGGTACTGTATTCCCTTGGACCATGGATGTGCAAGGTGACAGTGCTAACCAGTAAGGCACAGTGCCGCCATGGGAAATACTACATACAATATAATTCTGATAATCCATATCAAACTAGGCACTATAGAGCTGTAGTGCTATAGGCACTATAATACTGACACGTACTTACCACTATGCTAGTTTCAAACTAGGCACTTTAGAGCTCTTAAGAAAGTAAAGGAAAATAGTGAAGACTCCCTGGGATAGAAAATAGTCTCATCCTGGACGAAAGTTGCATGGCATTAAGAGACTGTAATGCAGAATTCTAAATCATGATTCTTGCCTGAACAGTGAACCATTTCAAAGATGTTCAAAGTAACCACAAGGCATCACTATATCATGTTTAGCTTTTGAAGTGCTCACCCACAAACGCTGTTGCTTATGCAAAGAACGTTATGAGACACTGAATCAGAAATTGAAGCTAAGCTTGCACTGGGATTTAGATCCCCAGAGTATGATCATGCATCAGCAGGTCCAGGGGTGCTGGACATTCCTCGCTCTCATAATGGTCTTCCCAATTTCACTGTAGTTATTCAATCATTTACAGTACAAGACTTAATAATTCATTTGTTAAGCAGTTCATTTTAAGATGCTAAGTACTTGTTTTTTGCAACTCAACTGTCTTACATTATTGGTAGATAATTTTGCTTATTTCAAGCATTTATTTATGAGAAATAAGCAAGTCAATCAGTCAAAAAAAAAAAATAGCACCATTATGAGTTACTACTGTAGAAGTAGTCTTAATGGTTTCGTGTTTGTTATACAGTTACCTTGTATTTACATGTACTTTCCTTTATTCAAGATTTCTTCACTTTTCTTTTCTTTTTTTTTTGCAATGTGTTATGCAGCACCAGGCAGTAAAGTAAACTACTACATCACTGCAGACAACTTATGCATACACCATACATCACTGCAGACAACTTTGAGTCATCTGTATACTAGAGTAGATCACACGGCGATAATATGGCTTCATTTTGGGATTTGAATTTGCTGATCTCTTTAGATTTGTCTTATTAACCCACATATACATATACTGCACAAGAATATGTAAGGTTTTTATTCTTGCAGATTCCCTGAACTTTGGGGAACAATATACAATATTAAGCAAGCACAACATGTCTAAGCAAGTTCCTTTTTTAAAAAAATTTTAAAAACTTTTTTATGCAGTCCCCCAAACAGGAACAAAATGAAGAGTACTATTCTATCCTTGCACAAATTGCAACACTCTTGGTTGGCTCTACTTGATATATTAAGATTGAATAACAGATGAATTTTAAAAAAAAATGATCAGTTTTAATAAAGAAACATATGCCAGATATAACATGATTGTCAGATTTAGAACATTAAAACCTTTCTTTTTTGTGTAGAGGGGAATAAATGTTATGCTTTTGATTTAGCTACAATCTTTTAATTTAATTTACTATTGATAATGGATATCCCTTAAAAAGAAAAAAAAAAGAAATAATATATAAAAAATATATATATATTTTATAAATATACACTTTTTAATATATTAAAATAATTTATATATTTCATATATTTAATAAATCAATATAGTTAATATAATTAATATATTAATAATGAATAAATAATTTAATATATTAATAATTTTCATATATTAAAAAGTGACATAAAATGCTATAATACTGTATGTTATAGTATACCCTCACAAGTGCTTGTGATCAAATCCATAATGTTAAATTCCCATTTGTTTAATTAATTTTTATATTTTCAAAAATGACAGAAACAAAAGCCTTAAAAGTGCAATATCAATAGAAAAATAAATCTTTTTTTTTTCCTAAAGGAATCCAGACACTTAATAAGTGCTAAAACATTTGCATTGAAAACTACTAAACAGAAAAAATATGCTACATGTCTATAAATAATAAACAATGCAAAATGTGCAAAAAAAAGATCTGCCTTCCCCCATATAATTAATACATGTAATCAAAAAGGTCCATGATTGTCCAAACTGCTCTATGAAATTTTGATAGTGATTTCTACTTTATTCTACAATACAGTACAATTCTTTAAAAGATATGGAAATCTTAGACTAATGTTTTAGTTTGGGTATTACATTATAGGATTGATTACAGTATTGTAAGTACTGTATAATACCTGAGTCATTAGCATGAAAGTCATAAGTGTGAGTGGAGATACATTTTGTCACTGGCTGTAACACATATGAGGAATTCAAATAAAAATATGTAAAAAATAAAAAATGGTATATGTTTCCAATCTGCCGTTGTTTTAGAGAATAAATCAAAAATCATTTTGTTTGTGATCACAAATCTAGTTTGCATTAGGATAAAACTAAATATCAGCTTTAAAGGATGTTATTATAGTGCAGGGTCACACTTCCTGTACTTTAAGAGCATTTGTATTTGTTCTGGCCACACAAATACATACATGGGCACACACGGGCACCCACACACATGCACGCAAACACACACACACGCACACACACACACACACACACACACACACACACACACACACACACACACACACACACACACACACACACACACACACACACACACACACACACACACACACACACACACAGACACACGCGCACACAGACACACACACACACACACACACACACACACACACACACACACACACACACACACACACACACACACACACACACACACACACACACACAGAGGCATCAGTAATTATAAAGAGTATGTATTTGATTGTACAACACTATCAACAGGAAATCACTTATCATACTAAACGGAAATGAAATAATCACACCATTTTGAAAAAAAAAAAAAAAACATCTCAGATACAAGAATACAAGAACATGGTCAGCGGTTGTTTGCTTTTGTCTTCCTCATTTCACCAGAGGAAGTGTTCAACCCGAGGCAGCGTTCTCATTTTTCGTCTCAAGCCCTTCAACAGTCTCAGTACACTGTTGCAATGCAGATGTAGCAGGTCTACTGTCACAGTAGTTCGCCTTCGTTTGCCATTCATCTGTGATAAGTCCATCGTAGATGTGCCCTCTGATGGGAATGGATAAATATCGGATCAAGAACTAAAAATAAAGGTGGGTTTTGGTTATTATTTAATTAATTTATTTATTTATTGAAAATGTTCTTTCTTCATGTCCTAAATGTGTAAGGGAGGCCACTCACGGGATAAGATTTGTACTGCAATTTTTCATAAATAACAACGTCTTCCGTGTTTGATCTGATTCTTATTTCATTTATATTTTTTAATATGACATTCAGCAAATGGTATACATATCCTCTGACCTCATTCGTCAACTTTCAGTATTGCCCCCACCATTTGTCTAGAACTTTCTACCCATTACCCAACTGAAAAGTATATACTCTTTAGTGACGCATGCAAGAGCCTTGGATAGTTTCTACCAGCAGCTTTAAAATTCTGGGTATGATTTACACATAAATAAATACAAGTTACTGGGTCTGTCAAAGAGTTTTTTTTGTTTTGTTTTTTCCCTTCTTCTTCGCCAAAGTCAAGTGCAGTTTTTCATATGTTGCACTTGCAAATGAGTGTCCAGTGGAAAAATATGATAGACTTGTGATATGGCACCCCACAGCTTCCCCATCCTGCTGAGTGTGTCTTGCTGGAGATAACACTTTAGCCACTGTGAGGAAGTTGCGAAATTGAAAGCACAGCACTGACAGCTGCAGGGATGTGACTTAGCATTGCAAATGCAGTTTGAAAAATGATTGTCACAACTTTGTGTGGCACTACAGCTTTCTTCCTCGCCTGCCATCATGGGGAATATAATGAAAAGCCAAGTAGCTGGGAGTCACGCCGCAACTAACTACTTCGATGCATCCTTCAAAGGTAGGCTTTCTTGATTTCTGTTATATCAGTTGCCGCAGATCGGCACCATAGAATTGCTCACGGTTTTTCTGAGCTTGTGATCGTGTATAAGTGTTGCTCTTGACCCGACAATTTGATTTAAGGATGGTGCTCTTAGAGCTCCAGGAGCTAAAACTGACCTAAGACTTCATGACAACTGGCGAAATCTCACATTAATATTAATAAAATCCTCTTTCAACAGGCGATAATTAGACATCATTGGCATAAGACCAAAGGCGAGTTGCTTCATCATAGGATGACTTCTAGCGGACTCCTAATCAACAGCAACCCAAAACTCAACATAACTTAAAGTCTGAGAAACTAACCAACCGAATTGTTTTTTTTTTATTTATATATACTGCTGTCGCCATCGTCCTCGGCTTGCTCATCAGGGACAGGCTTATCATTTTGATTCATACACCTTCACATCTCATACAAACTTATATAATTCTTTTGATTGTGTAAAACTGCTTTGCGACAATGTCAATTATTAAAAGCGCTATACAAATAAAATTTTATTGAATTGAATTGAATTATATATATATATATATGAATAATACAATTCATAATTTGAAAGTTTTTAAACATGAGTTATGCTACGAGAGGCATCACGGTGGCTTAGTGGTTAGCAATGTCGCCTTGCACCTCCAGGGTTTGGGTTTGATTCTCGTCTCTGTGTGCATGGTATGTGTGTGTGGTGGATTAAGGCTAAGGCTCCGATGGAACGGTATAAACGATGAGTGTATATGTTATACGGGTTTAAAAATCCAAGTTGTACAATTCAAGACACTTTTCTTATGGACCAAAGAAAACTTGAGTAACTCTGTCATTGTAGTTCATGAAAGTTTAAAAGATAAGCAAAGAGGATATGTACATGTGCCATCAGGCAAGAAATACTCCACACCCTGGGGAAGTATCCATTGTTTCAGCGGCAGTTTTGTAAAGGGTCGGCTTGCCAGCGTGACACCTGATCATATCTGATCATGCTGTGAAGGATCATGCTCGAGGGCCCAACAGAAGCAGTTCAGCAGTGCTGGAGCTTGAACTGGGAACCTTCTGGTGAGCTGACCAACACCTTAACAACTGAGCTACCTTCGACCCAGCTAAATAAAAATAGTGCCCTGGTGGTGTGTTGTGGCCTTACATGGCATGAAGTCACTCTTAACGACCCAATACAACTAAATGTTTGGTGTGCATGGAGTCTCCCTGGGGTTATTCTGTCTTCTTCCCACAGCTCAAAAGCATATGATGCTGGTGAATGGCGTTCCCAAAGTGCCTCGAATTTGTGTGTGCTTGAGCCCTGAAGTGGGCTGGGACTCCATTCAGAGTGTCTCCAGTCTTGTATGTTGAGTTTAGTGGGATGGGATTTAGGCCCCACTCAACCCTGCACAGAGTAAATGATATGAGAAATAAAAACCTGTGATTTTGGAATATTAAACTCTATCTACCTTCTGAGGTTTATGTGTGTGCCATGCAGTCCTGTGAGCACTCTTGTTTTAAAAGTGTGTTTTAAAAGTAAAAGTTTATCTTTTTCTCAGCCTCAGATGACGAGAATTTGGTCGTAATTTCTGACTACCCGGGCCGAGACATAGGCCAGCCGATTTTTAAGATGGGTGAAAAACTGAAGGTTCTGGCTCAGTAAGTAACTTTTAAATGATTTTATATGAATCTACATGATTTAAAGCAATACTTCATTATAATTCTAAATATATTACTTTCATCTCCACCAAATTAGTTTGTTTTTCTACCATATCATGTGCAGGGAAGCCAGCTGGTGGAAAGTCCGCTCTTTGCAAACTGGAACTGAGAACTACATTCCAAATAATTATGTGGCAAAGGTCTATCATGGGTGCGTTGTGCGCTCACAAACAAGTTAAGCAGTTTACAAAAAGTCAAAAGGCAGTAATCTCTAAAAACATTCCAGTTTGATAATACTTACTACAAAGTAGTACAATAAAAAACAGCTGTGTTGTTGCCTGAGTTAGTAATAGTTGTCATGTTTCTTAAGATGGCTATTCGAAGGAGTGGGGAGACAGAAAGCAGAGGAGCTACTACATTTACCTGGCAACACAGTCGGATCGTTTCTCATCAGAGAAAGTCCGAGCCAACGAGGTGAGATGAACAGGTGTTAACTTACATAAAACAACAACAATAATAATAATAAGAAGAAAACAATAAATTATAAAGTAAAAATCATACAATAATAATAATAATTAAAACATAATTTTTTACATTATTATGATTTTATATTTAAAATGATATATTTTTATATTTTATAATCTATTTATATATTGTTTAAAATGCTAAAACTTTAGTGAGACAATTTTTTTTTCACAAACAGAAAAATAGTATGATGTATATAATATTATCAAATTATTATCATAATATTGTCATATACAGTATAGCAATAATATATATAAATCAGACATTCCTTTAAAGACTAAAGTAGTCCCAATAGTCTATGTAAGATGAGAAACAGATTTAGAGTGAAAATAATATCAATTATACAGATTGAGAGATATTAATATGTGATGTATCCTGCAGGTGTGTATTCTCTGTCCGTGAGACACAGATCAGTTAGGCATTATAAGATCTTCCGTCTGGACAACAGCTGGTACTACATCTCTCCTCGTCTCACCTTCCAGTGCCTAGAGGACATGGTCAACCACTACTCGGGTGAGAACCAAACACTGGCTGAGGACTGTGAATTGTGCTATCTCTACATTCTTCACCGTAGCACATTAGGCTAAAACACATCAAAATGGAATTTAATACGCAATACAAAATACCTGGGTCTGTATTCACAAGCTTCTTAGAATTCTCTCAAAGAGGGAACTATATTAGCTTTAAAAGTCCTAGCTGGGAGTCCTAGGCTAAAAGTGATTTAGGAAACGTCTCAGAGCTACTCTGAGTAAGGAAAGTACAAAACCCTTTATCTTAGTGAGGAGATATGGTTGACCCCGTTGCTAGGGATGATGTAGCAATTCAAGGACTTGCTTGATGATTGGATGATAAAAAATATCCTTTGACTCTGCGAAGGTCTTGAAATGCGCTCTTTGTGAAAATAGAATACATGATAATAGAACAGACAGTGAAATCATAATTTTTATATATGAAGAAATTGTATAAATGATGACTACAGGCTACTTTATGCAAAGTTTCTGTTATAGGCTAAATATCTTAAAGATAATTAAACAGCTAAATGTAAAAAAAAAATGTGCCTACTTTTGAAGCAACCAATTTCCACACAGTAGTTACTATATTTAAGTTCTCACATTTAGTTACCGTACTGATTTTATTACTTGTCCATTTTAGATTAATGATGGCAAAATGTCTCACTTTTTATCAGTTTACATGATTGCAGGACAGTCTATTTAAGTTGCACTTTTGAATGGTATGTAGCCAACAATCCAAGAGAGATGGTAGGAAGTTGAAGAATAAGAAAATCAAATTGTACAGAAGAGCAGTGTTTACTTTTAGCTTTATGTTCAGTGTTTGGAGAATATTTCTTCCTTCCACCATTTTGTCCTCTGTTATAGAAACTCCTAAGCCTCTTAAAAGTCCTCCTCTCTACTCTTAACCATTTTTACCTTAGGAGCAGTTTTTAGGGCTAAGATGTTCCATAAATCATTTTTAGCTTTACTAAGATTTAGTCCTAAATTTAAGGGGAAATTATAAGAAAATGTCATAACTATTAAAATTTTCTTACAATTTTGTCACTAGGAGCAACTTTTAGGCTTAAGAAGCTTTGTTAATACGGGCCCAGGAATGTAAAGCTCTCTGAGAGAATTGTAAGAAGCCCTGGGGCTTTTTTTTATACCACTCACTTTCTGATCGGTAACTCCGAGGCTTAATCGTTTGAGCCACCACGATCAGAGATATTCACAGTCTAATACATTTTTTTTTTGTAAAGTATACTCTCTTTGAGACAAATGGTAACCTGGGCTCGTATACACAAAATGTCTTAGAATTCTCTCAGAGAGCTCCTATCTTAGCTCCTATCCTAGCTGTGAGTCTTAGACTAAAAGTGATTTAGGAAACTTAGGGTTAGGAGGTGTGGTTGACACCGTTGCTTGGGATGATGTATAAATTCAAGGACTGTGATTGGTTGATAAAAAAATTTCTTTAAATTTGCTCTTTGTGAAAATAGAATACTTGATAATAGAATAGACAGTGAAATCATATTGTTTGTATATAACATAATTGTATAATCATGAATGCACGCTATTTTACGCAAAGTTTCTTTTATAGGTTAAATATCTTTTTAAAAATTACGACTGCGTGAACATGTGTCTACTGTTGAAGCAACCAATTTCCATACAATAGTTACTAGATTTAAGTTCTTACATTTATTTACCATACTGATTTGATTATTTGTAATTAATTTCAGATTGATGGGAGCAAAATGGCTCACCTTTTACCAATTTACATGATTGCAGGACAGTCTATTTAATTTGCACTTTTGTATGCTATGTAGTCAGCAATCCAAGAGAGATGGAAGGGAGTAAAAGAACAAGCAAACCAAATTGGACAGAAGAGCAGTGTTTACATTTAGTGTTTAGAGAATATTTCTTCTTTCCGCTATTTTGTCCTCTGCTATAGAAACTCTTAAGCCTCTTAAAAGAAACTGTCTGCTCTTACCAATTTTTACCTTAGGAGCTGTTTTTAGGTTTAAGATGTTTCATGAATCATTTTTATCTTTATTAAGATTTAGTCATAAGTTTAAGGGGAAATTCTAAGAAAATTTCATAGGACTTTCCTTCCTAGGATTTGATCCTAGGAGCAACTTTTAGGCTTAAGACGCTTTGTGAATACGGGCCTCGATGTTATATTTGTCTCCCCTTTTTTGGTAAATGCTTAACATAGCAACTTTGCATGCCTGCTGACATCCAGCTTGCTAATCAGTGCAAAATAAGATAAAGACCATTAGCGATAAATCATTAAATAAATAAATAAATTTTCAGTAACATTTTCAACATGATGAAAATAATAAAGCGATTCACACCTTCATACATGACTGCCCCTTCATTTCCTCACAACTGTGCCATTCATAAACCACTACATGTATATCTTTATTTTTAATCTATCGATCAAAACTGTAATGGCGGTCATTGTCAGGTCAATGTAAGTTAACAGTAAAAATTAAGTATGACGTTTTTAGATTGAGTGCCATTTTAACTAGCAAAAAAGGGAAGTAATGTCTGTCAATGAAGTTTCACCCCCCTTACCGCAGTATTCCACACATTTGACCTGCCAGTAGTGCGTGGTCATATCACAGCCAAAATGTTCTTGTATATGTGTGCATGTGTTTAATGTGTGTATAATGTGTGTGTGTCTGTGTGTAATTTATGTGTTTATAATTCAGACTCCTCAGATGGTATCTGCTGCATTCTCTCTGCCCCATGTCTGGCTCTTAACAGTACTGCCCCGAGTTCGGTCTCACAAGCACCCCCTGTGGTGATGCGTCGTAACTTCAACTGGGGAAAAGTGAACAGGTGGGTTTTGTTTTAGAAATCGGATTATTAATACCACATTAGTATACCACAAATTAATGAAATTGCTAATATATGTTATATGACTATACATTGGTCAGCCATAACATTAAAAACCCCGCAAGATTAAGCCCAATATTGTGTCGGTTTCCCTTGTGCCGCCGGGGCAGCTCTGGTCTGGGGCATGACTCGGCAAGATCTCTGGGTGTGTGCTGTGGTGTCTGGCAGCGGCACATTAATGGCGGAACCTTAAGGTGCTCTGGGTTGCAGGGTGGGGTTTGTTTGGCGCATTCCATGGATGCTCAGTTGGATTGAGATCTGAGGAATTTGGAGGCCGGATTTGGACAACCTTGAATACTTTGCCTACTAAGCCCCAGACTTGGCAGGCTGTGGGGCACTGGGTATTCTGATACCTTTATATTATGGCTAACATTAACTTTTTTCGGCAGTTCGTGCTATAAGTTCTGGTGATCCTTTTGTGCCCATAATCATGTCATCAGTTTAGTGGTATATAAATGATAATCAATGTTATTCAATTTACTTGGAAGGATGGTGTTAGTGTTGTGGCTGATCAATGTACAGTACCAGTCCAAAGTTTGGACACAAGTTTTGATTTTGTTTCTACATTCTAGAATAATACTGTTTTTTTTATTATTAATTTTTTTATCTGCTTCGATTTTTGTTGTTGTTGTTATAATATTTCTTGATCAATGGTTAATTTCTCTCCTATGACCAGCACTCAGCTGCTGAACAGCAATAATGAAGGCAGTGTGGACAGTAGGCACAGCATGGTGAGCTATGGAGTGAGAAGCAGCATCGCTGCCTATATGTCTATTTCCGAGGAACAAGAAAGAAAAAGCAGACGGAACAAGAAGGGCTGGACAGTCTATGGGATGCCAAACCACAGTAACATAGAGGAAGAAAACACTGATTAGGACACGGACAGAATTGCACATATGGCCAAAGGACCTGGTGGATTTTTATTCAAACAATAAAAGCAATAGACATTCTGTGATTCTGAGCCGTTCAGATGATGAGAAACCTTTTGTACTGAGTTGAAACTAAAATGATTATTGAATGTCATGGACTTTTTAGTGGCACTTTATGTGATATGTGAGACACAAAAGACAGTTTACAAATCAAATTTTGTCCAAACTTTCTGCTTTGAACGAATGGATGCACGAAACTCTTCAAGCAGTTTTTGTTTGTTTGCTGGTTTATCTACTGTTTAAGGTTTTTGTGCCGAAAATCCTGAGCACTTATCCAGAAAAACACCAGCATGCACAGAATGCTAAGCACTTCTTAGCTTGTCTTGGCTTATCGCCTGATGTTGTAAAACCTAATGGGGTGGTAATTAAACACATTCATTACGTGTTGAGCTACACCTGAGAAATAACTTCTGATTACTGTACTTTTATTCTGTTCTAATAAAAATACGTTTAACATTTTATTTCCATACGCCCTAGCTGCTGGAGGTTGTAAATATTTTCTGTATATAACATGAAATAGTTACACAACATGTCTTTCTTTAAGGCTGCTCTGCACTCTGATAGTTGTTCAAGAGTTCTTTTTAGGAAGTCATAACTTTAAGCTTTTTACATGGAAGCTTTCTGAAAAGCAAACACTTCTTTGTAGTCATCTGTAGTACTTTGCAAAAGTTTTAGGCCCATAAAAATATTTTTTTAAGGAAATCAGCTGGTACATTATTTTTGGAGAACTTTCCACCAGTCTTCTGCAGTATTTGCTTCCATCTCAGCAGGTCTCAGCCCCATCCATGATGTTTTTTAACCTCTCTTTCCTGAAAATGTTTTGAAGTTTAAATGAACTTATTTGTACTGGCTCGGTAATAGGTAAGGATGCAGACATTCATTCATCATTACTTCATCTTCACTGACCATTTCTGGTCAGGGTTACTGTGGATCTGGCGTGTTTCCCAAGAACACAGGGTGTGAGGCAGAAATACACAAGTTCATTGCAGAGCACCGTGCGCGCGCACACATACATACAATTTGTGATCTAAAATCTAAGAATTGTTTACAATAGACAATCCGAATACCAGAATGGTTTGGGAGGTTAGAGGAAACCCATGTGAACATTGGAAGAGCGTATGCAACCAATACACACTCACTATAAACCAAATTCAGTGTAAAACCATGATATGAGGCAGCAACATTGCATACTGCACCACTATGCCTCCCATAATGTAAGATACACAAAATGTTGCATGCAGACCGGATAAAATGGGAGGGTTGTGTCAGGAAAGGTATCCGGTGTAAAAACCCTGTGCCAAGTTGTTGTGTGGATTGATGGACTGCTGTGGCGACCCCTCAGCATAAAATATGCAATATAGAATATAATATACAATATATACCTAAAGAATTTGCTTCATACTGTAAAAAAACATAAAACAAAAAACATATTTTAATTATCTTTGTTTTCCATATGTACATATACTACATATACTATACTATGTACAGAATAGCTGCTGAAAAAAGCCGCATGGATAGAATATCTGATGCAGCAATACACAAGCAGGACATTCAGTCTACTCTTTAAAACAAATAACATGTTTACTTTTTAAATAGGTCCAAAATTATTTCGTCAGATAAATAAAATTGGTATTTTGTATTTTGTTCTTCCTTATACAGTAGCATTAATTAATGTTACAGCACAACATTTTCCAGTATGAATAATCAAAAGTCATTGATTTTTTTTTCTTTTTTTGACAATAATTCATCTGCATGGTCAGCATTTTAGATTATGGCTCTAGTTTAAATGTTTTATCATTTGTATAGTATTAACTCCCATGGCAGACATCATCAAAACGTAACAATGAAGTGTTTTAAAAGCATGCTGTTTAATATAAATAATAATCTTTCCTGTAATGATTTATGTATGTTTTTGGTGGCCCGGTGACTTCTCAGGTCTCAGTCTTCTTGGAAGGCCTGTGCTCAATTCCCAACCACTGGAGCCAGACATCCTTAGCCTGAATAGAACGGGAGAGTTGTGACAGAAGGGGCATAAAAACCTGCGCCATGTTGTATGTGGATTGGACGTTCCACTGCGGTGGAAGCCGCCACCACAAGTGTGATGCTTTATGTACAGTAAGTGACAGTTTATTGAACATTTATGCATGGAAAGTTCTTTACAACAGTCAATGACAATCAAAAATACATATCAGGACAAGGGACTTTGCACTTTCAAGTTTGTCACTCTCGGTCACATGGTAAACTGTGTGTGTGTGTTTTTTTGTTTTGTTTTTTGGCTTATTAAAAAGAGAATCTGATGAAGGAACAACTATTTATAGTTACTTTCATGTGATAACAGGAACTTACAAATGTTCCACATCATTAAATGTATCTATAAAGGGACAAAATTTAAAAAATGTGTCATTTTCCACTGTCCACATTGTCATCATGAACAGATATTTATTTAGTTCATAATCATTCAATGCCATCCACATACATGGCATTCAAACTTAACTCACATTAATGACCAAACGCTGCATGTGAAATCTTGGTCATGAGCAACACTTCTGCCGGAAACAGTCTTCACTTTGTGTTCACAAACATACTGTATATAAATTGCTAGGGTGCAAGATTAAGACAAAGGTTTTTCAAGGACAGCGGTTCAACAGTCTCAAACTGGATAGTCTCACAGGAATGAGTGTGTTGTTCTAACAGTGTAAGGCTTGAGAGAGAAAAACACACCACGCTGCTTTGGAAACAGTTTTGATAGGATCAGGATCGTAGAGAGTGAGAAAGAAGGATATGCAAAGCTATAGGTGAGAGTTTTCAGAAGCATTTACAAGTCATTTTTCAACAGTCCAAACCTACACAGGCAAGGACTTTCAGAATGAGATGAAAGTCTAAATGCCAAAACATGGTTCCTGAAATCTTTGAATACACTTGATATGAGTAATTGGCTAATATATTGTAATTACTGTTTAATATACTGTTAATATACTATAATACTGTTTTTATTGCATGCTCAGTATAATTACAGTTATATAGATAAAACACACACATTAGTTAGTTTTGTTTAACATCCTAAAAATAAGCATATGCATATTAATTAGAAATATCATGTTATTTATCATGTAATATAAGAAAAGACTGACCATAACAACGTAAGTCACATTAATGCAGCTCTGCTTAATAATTAAAAAATGTGTGTACGTACGCACATATGTCATGAAAACGTATTAATAATCAGGGTAGTACTCGCCATTAAGTAGCTAAGCATTGGTTTTCCATGAAGTAGCAGACCAATTAAAAACCAGGAATGTTGAAATTAACCTCAATTGTGGCATGACCTCACTGTCCCAACATTTTGATTGCATTCAAATTGTTTGCAGGCTTTCCTTCGCTTCATGTCTTACAATAAACCTGATGACTATTCAACACAAACTGCAAAATATTTGCAAGAAATACTTACATAATACGCTATTATACTTGCTAATGTCTAGTGCCTTATTTTAGGCATATTCTCTTGCTCTCGTTGAGTGTTTATACAGGCATACATTCATTTTGGTATTCCAAAAAGTGAAGAAGTAAATGATGGATCTGATAAATATACAGTATATCAATGCTAAAGAGAAAATCCAACAATAATCTGTCATGGAACTATTCTATTATTTCCAAAATACTTGAATTTGGAAAGTATTTTCTCAGGAGTGAGCTGGAACTGTCTAGCTGGGGTATTAGTCAGAAGTGTGAGTTATGGTCTGAAGATTTTGTGCATAATCATGAGAGGAGGTTGGAAATTTCCCATTTGAACACTGTTTATTTCCTGTCACAAAGAAGCTGTGTTTCAGTGCCTAAAATAATAAGGTAGAAACAAACACTGTGGTCAGCACCAGAATAACACTGCACTGCTTATGAGCTATCTATAGCAAGATACTTTTCTTATTAGACTCTACTTGAGTCTAAAGCGCTCGACTGCCTATTTCTTTCAAACAACAAATTGCATAATACATATTCAGTATTCTGCTGCCTCTAAAATTGTACATTCGTTGTACTGTGTTCTACGGTCATCTACAGGTATATGGTTACAAAATGGCAACATATTCTGCGTATTGTATTGGGTGCAATTTTTGTGTACTCTTTCAGCCGGGACTGGTATGATAGCAAGGTTATTGAGCCATCACTCATTTCCTCATATGAAATGAAATTAAATCAAATGAAAATAAATGAAATTCATTTTAATTATGTAGATTATATTAAAGTAACATCGGAAAACGGGAAAAGCAATGTTTCCTGTGATAAGCTACATATTTCTGTTGTCACATTTTTAATACAATACAATAATATAATAAATGATATTTTAATAATATAATACATTTTCTAAGCATTTCATTGCACATCGTACTGTGTATGAATGTGTATGTGACAAATAAAATTAGAATTTGAAAATTGGTTGTTTACGTATAGCAACCGCAGCAGCGACCTCATTTCCCCTCTCGTCTGTTCCAACCACTGGCACTCATCATCATCACTATACTAATCACCAGCCTGATCATCTGTGAGGTGTTTCACACTGGTTCATACCTTAAGTTAGAGGTTTTATGGCTTAACAAAACAAAAAAACAAAAAAATGTTCTTCTGCTCAGGTACTGGACACAGGGACCGGACTGAAAAGGAGAGAGAAAAAATTCTTGTCAAAAACGAGAGCCAAAAACTCCTTCAGGAAGCATGGAGAACTCTTCCTCAAAATTACATAACAATACAAGAAAGTCTGACTCTTTGGAAGCAAAATATGAAGAAATGAGGGGGTTCAAGACTTTTGCACCGCATTATATGTAATATGTAGTTAGGTAACTAATGTATCTAATATAATCTAATGTATCTAGTGTCATGTAATGGTGATTATGAAGAAGACCTATGTGAAGAACTGGACCAAAACAATGGTAAGAAATTGTTGCAAATTCATTGGATTTAGTTAGTTTAATCACTTTGTTGGTTCTCCTGGTAGATATAATTGAACTGGAAAAAAAAAAAAAAAAACGCAAGTTGGCCTAATGGTCACTGGTATTTAGTATTATTTTTCATTTATGAAATTTTATTACATACTTTTCATTTTTAGAAATAATTAAGTATTAATACAGTGTTCCTTCTTGGGTGTAAAAGTAATACGATTGGTGTAGATGAGTGTGTTTGAGGAAGCACACGAGTTTATTAAGTGCAGAATCACACTGTGACATGCTTGATGAAAGAATGTCTAATGGCAAGTGAAGCTTTTTATCAAGCACCTCACATTGTGATACTGCACTTAATAAACTTGACTTCAAAATAATAATCACAAACATTGTGTATGCGTACCGTATATAACCATAGTGCAATATTAACCATAATATTACCTTAATAATGCCCATTTTAGCATGCATATTCAGTACCTTGCCTGAGCCACAATACAAAACGGAAACGACAGGAATAAAGAAGAATCTAAACCCTCCATACAAAAGTTCCCTGCAGTAAAATTCACCTAAGACTCACACAAAAACGCGGAAGGAAGCTGTGACTCAAATGGAGTTTTTCAACCAGGCCACGTATGCATGTTGAGTGACATGGTACTCACCACTCTTTATAAACTCCAGATGGGAGTCTGGCTCGGCCTGTCCTCTCCCCTCTCCCAATCATCACTGATTAGATTGCATTATTTCCTGTACACAGAGATTCTTTCTCAGGCACAAAGTAGCCAAGTCTCCGAGCCAGAAATCTGTCTGTTTGACTTATTGACACCAAGGGAGCATACAAAGCAACAAAATGTTCCAGGTTCATTCCTTATGAGGCTCATAAGAGGCATCGAAATAGGTAATCCCGTGTCCCTTTTGATAGTTGTGCGAAATTGGCAGTTAATGAATGCTAGTATCTTAGGACTGGTTTCTGTGTTGTTGATCTCGTCTGGTTTTGATCAGGAATCTGTCTGTGATGGCCATTTTTCCTCGTGTTCTTGGCTCTGCTTATGATTTGGACTGTAGTTATAAAAATAGTCCTAGAAAAGACAGAAAAAGGAAAGTGTCGCTTTCCTGGCATGCGTCATCATCCTTGAACTCTGCAACATGTTTTCCTTCAGCTCTGTCGGCGTTTTTAGTTGGTTCAATCATTACAAGTTCAGTAAGTATGTATGCAAATGACAGATTATGGATTACAATCTTATTACTCGCGATAAGTAGTTCAAATAGAAAAAGGCGGTAGCGAAACTTCGAACTTTGGTCCTCCTTCCCTTTGGGAGTGGTGTCAAGAGTCAACATCAAAATGACACTACCATGGTTTCAATGTCATACTTTAGAAGACATGGTTGTATCACGGGTACCATAACGCATCATAATAAAACTGAAGCTAACTTTCATCCGTCACAATAAACTATTGCCATAAAATCTGTCATGAATTTACACTCTCAGTGTTTGCCATCGCTCGGAGTGTGTCATGTGCTGCTCTTTTACATTTATCGTCAGTTGATTGGCATTTGCTCTTGTTTTGCATGGCCATGTGCTTGTATCCTGCCTCATCCCTGTTAGGTCTGTTACCTAATTTTAAATTCATCTCCTTATTAGTTAGTCTTTTATACCCTCATATTCCTTTATCTTATCACTCATTCACTGAATGTGTGTTTCTGATCATTCGTTTCAAACATTTCCTGTTCTCTTGTTTCTAATTATGCACATCTGGTTATGATGGTTATGGATTACCCTTCTGCAGTTTATTGTGTGACTGTTCTCTGACCTTTTCGTTGGATTTCCTCAAATAAACCACTTGCTCATTTTACGCATGTGACAAAGAGATTTTATGCATGTGAAAAGAGGATTTAAAGACCCTAGTAGGTGGTGTGAGATGTTTTGTTCTAAAATCTTTGTGCAAGCGATTTCACGGTACAGTAAAAAGAGAATGCAAGCCAAAGCTAATTATACTGCAAACTACTGTTTATCAGGTTACATATTGTGTATTTCATTCGTAGCGTGTATAAGAACCCGTTTCTAGAGAGCACTGAAAAGATGCACCGAGACGGATTTTTGCCTTTATCAAGAACTCTATAGAAATTTGGAGATGCCTCTATATCACTGAGGCAGTGAGATAGACAAGGAGGAATTTGTCTGTGCAAGGCCTCCAGATGAAGAGCTTTGAGTCGTTTAGTCCACGGTTGGCACAAGACAGAATACACACGAGACAAAGGAGGGGAAAAAAATCAGTAAGACGTTCTAGGGAGATTTACGCACATTACCAGGATCAGTATTTGGCATTATATCAGATACACAATCACATGCACATTTTAACTGAATACATTAGGTGTTGGAAAAAAAAAAAAAAAAAGAAAGAAGAGGAAATACTTGTGCACAAGCACTTGTCAGCATGAGATATGAGGGTTGTTCACTTCACCGGCATCATGCAGCCAACCATGGCAGTGTTCACATTTTTCTTCGACTTCAGACCACACACATTTTTATCATGGAGTCATTTCTAGCCAAGATTTATCCTTACTGAGGAAAGAAAAGCTTTCTATTTGGGGATTATGTTCAGGGTTGAAAAAGAACGTCTTTTCATTTTTTCTAATATTTCATTTTATTATTTGTTATGAGATAACCGGAATCTTAACTGATGAAACAGCAGTAATAAACAAACTAGTTCTAAAAATGGTTTGATTCGTGCTTTCAAAAGGCGTAGGACATCAGACACAATTTAATAATAAGAAATTGTTGTGGTTTGTTCCAGGTCGGTTTGCAGTGGATACTACAAGTAAAAGCAGATGGACGCCATCTACTGGCTGTTTGAATGATCTCAGGGTACATTGTACTTGGAATGTCATTAATTAATTCATTCATATTGTGAACCTTGGGTCATGGAGAGCCTGGAGCCTAGCCCTGGGAGTTTAGGGCACAAGGTTAAGGCACCTTGGAGAGAATCAGGCCATGCATGTCTTTGGACTGTAGGAGGAAACCGGAGCATGGGGGAGCAAACCAACAAGCATGGGTAGATACATTCAAACTCCAGGCACAGAGATGGATGTGAGATTCAAACCCCCGATCCCATCCCCCAAAGGAGGAGGTGCATGGCAGCAGGGTTAACCGCTGAGCCATTGAGCCAGAGTGCATCCCAGTAATACAGTAGGAACATGCTACACCATTATCACACCCCCTTAATTATTATTGCAAATTTGAAATAACTGTATTAAAAAAAAAATATATATATATATATATATATATATATATATATATATCCCTTCCACTATAGATACAGTACTGTGCAAAAGATTTTCAAATATCAATATTAACAAACAAACAAACAAACAAACAAACAAATAAATAAATATGGACAAATATGGGATGAATGGCATCGTAGGCATAACATTATAACATTGATTCAATTCAATTCAATTTTATTAATATACTCAGTATAACCGGAGAGGTGTTTAAGTCATGTGGAGTCTTCTTTCATTATTTACAAAACTGTTTGTAGGAATTTCAGTCCTGAGCAACAATTGAGCAACTGCAGTCACACGTCATCAGAGAACAGCTGTTTGCATCAACCGAGTCCAAGATCATCTTCATGGACAAGCGGAACCGCCCCCCGGTCTCCACACGCATCCCAAGCAAACCAATTATTATCTTATGCCATTTTCATACGTATGAAGCATATTTGGTTGGCATAGAGAGCTTGTGTTTTGTATCTGAGGAAATTCCAGCAAACGATAAAGAGCTTTAGGACGACATTAGTGCATTCTGCATTTATTTTAATATACACGTGAACCAACTTTAATTAACAAAAAAATGTTAATCAGAACATGTCTATTAAAAAGTGACAACACAAGGATGTGTAAATTCAAACCTTGTAGGGGGAACGTGTCCTCTGTCTAGCACCTAATCTAATGCATAAAGATATGCTAAGAGGGATAGTATTTACTCACCTAACTCACTTATTCTCTATACCGATTATTATGTATAGGATTGCAGGAACCCTGGAGCCTATCTTAGGGGGACTCGGGCACAAGGCAGGGTATACACACTTCCATCGCAGGACACACAAGCACACATGCACTTGGTGCAATCTGGAAACCTCAAATAGCATGCATGTGGAGAACATTTAAACTCCATGCACGCAGTCCCAAAGACGAGAATCGAACCCTCTACCTCGGAGGGCTAAACCCTATGCCACCATGGCGCCCAGGATAATATTTACTAACTTTACTATTTATAACGTAATTATAGAAATAACCCAGTCTTAACCCCCTGGAGACTTTGGCTGGTGCTGTTCTGAATGTCATAAAAATAGATTTCAAATTGCTCTCTACACAGCACAACAGCTGTCTCTGAGCCGGGGTAAATTCAGTATGAGTGACTTCTCACTTCGTCCTGCTAAAAATGGCTGAATGGACACTTCAAATAATTGGATCCACCAGCATTTTAGGAAACGTGCACACATTGCAATGCCGAATTCAGCTATAATGAAAGCAGAAGGGCTGATTTGACATTGTTGCTTGTTTTGCCGATATTTAATATCATTCATTAGCTTGTGCTACATCATTGAAAGCACATTACATTTCTTTTCTGAATAAAAGGCACAAATAGCCTATAGATATATAGTCTCACTATTTAGTTGCAGTGCTGTATATATTAATAAAAAAAAAATTATGTGTTTAAAGAACTGTTCAGACATTTTCCCATGCGAACCCTCCATGCAAAATACAGTTCCATTGCTGCCTTGTCAGCCAAATATCTTCACAAGTCCTGCTCTGATGGATCTCAGTCTGGTCACCGAGCTGCACTCGGCAGGCTCGGAGTGAACCGAGCTGCATCGTAAAGATTTTGTCCTAAAACTATTCTACAGATCTCTATTCCAGAACCCCAACAGCCACCCACAAGTGATCAAAACCCAAAATCATTACATAGTCTTCCAAAAGAAATGTTAATGGTTTGGGAATACTCAACAGCATGAACTCTACTCATAACAGCTCATTTTTCTCTTTTGGAAAAGCATTGGCATGAGCCTGACTTGTCCCACTTGCTGTAGAGGAAACAGTGACACCAAGTGTTACACAGTCTGAATTAGTTTCTGCTTTTGTTGATTAACTGTGAAGAGACAGATTTTGGACATTTTCAGCAAAATAATGGCTTATTACAGAAGGACACAAACACGAATCATGACGCACTACTTCTGTAAATTGAATGCAATAACAGTCAATTTTAGATGTCACACCACTTGAACTTTGAGATTTCTGGTATGTAGTTTTTCAAAAAACGACCTTTTCAAATATGCCCCATGTCACTGATTATTGGTTTACTAAGTTCATTAATAATGAATAATAATTCATTTGCTTCTTGGCGGCATGGTGGTGTCGTTGTTAGCACTGACGCCTTGCACCACCAGGGTCCGGGCTCGATTCCCGTCTCTGTGTGCGTGGAGTTTGCATGTTCTCCCGGTGCTTGGTGGGTTTCCTCCAGTCCCACAGTCTAAAGGCTTGCAAATTAGACTAATTGGCGTTCCGAAATTGCCCACAGTGTGTGAATGTGTGTATGTGTGTGTGTGTGTGTTGGTGTGTGTGCCCTGCGATGGATTGGCACCCTGTCCTGGATCGACCCTGCCTCGTGCCCTAAGTCTCCTGGGATAGGCTGCAGGACCCCGCGACCCTCAATAGGTGTCATGGTGCCACAGCAGAACAAGCAAGCAAGGAAGAAAAAAAGAAAGAAAGAAAGTTTTACATCTAGTTTGGGTGAACCCGTGCCAAATGTAGCCTCAGGTTCCAGTTCTTTGCTGACAAAATTGGAACCCAGTGTGGCAAAGTCACAGATAACATTCTTTCCCTCAGTTCTGAAGTTTGACCGTTACGTGAATGTCCTGACCTGCATCTGCACGATTGCATGCATTGTGTTGCTGACACAGTAATATCTGATTGGATAACTGAACAGACAAGTGTTCTATTTAAATCATACACTACATGGCCAAAGGGTTTTTTTTTTACCATAATTGCACATCCCATTCCAGATGTCATCCCCGCTTTGCTGTTATATTAACCTACACTCTTCTAATGAAGATTTCTATTACATTCTGGAGCATGGCTATGGGGATTTACCTATTAGGCTAAAGGAGCAAAAGTGAAGTCAGGCACTGGTATGGGGAAGAAGGCCCGGTGTGAAGTCAGTCAGCGCATCTGTTCATTCCAAAGAGTTCAGAGGTCACACTGAACTTGGAAAACCATGTCTTACTAAATTTTATATATACAGAGGAACATACTGATCCATTTAACATGTGGGCTTCTTGTTCAAAGATTGTGGGAGCAGTTGTGTGTTTCAGGTGGCACGGTGGCTTAGTGGTTACTTTGCACCTCCAGGGTGTGGGTTTGATTCCTGCCACTGTGTTTACAGAGTTTGGATATTCTCCTTGAGCTTGGTGGGTTTCCTCAGCGTACTCTGGTTTCCTCCTACAGTCTAAAGACATACAGATTAGGCTAATTGGCATTCCCAAATTCCCTGTAGTGTGTAAATGAGCATATGAAGTGCCCTGCGATTGATTGGCAATCGTGCCCTAAGCCTCCTGGGATAGGTTTCAGGCCCGCTGCGACCCTGTATATAGTATTAAGCGGTATAGAGTAAGAGTAAGAGGGTGAGAGTTTTCTGTACCAGTTATAAAATATTCTGCATTTGAGATATGCAAGATGAAAGACCAGTAGATGGAGCTAGACATTTAAAACAGGGACCTTTCATATGACATATCAGAATTCAAACATAAAAGTTCCATCTAGTTAATTTGAAGGTTCTTACCAGACGTAATGCCATTCATTAGCTACTGCCTAATTCATTCTGTCAAAAGATGCATGTGATGTATTTTACATGGAAGATGAAATATTCCTCTGAGATGACATTATTAGCAACAAACAGGACATTTGCCTCCATTCACAGCATTACTACAAATACACTGGTACAAAGCCTCATAATCATCAAAGCTGGTCTACAGCATACCGCAAGCTCGCTCAAATAACACTGCTTAATAAAGATACAGTATATACACCTACAGCTAAAAAAAGACTGAGATATTTTAGGAGACATTTTGGAAATCAGGAGTCCCTAATGGATCTAACCGGTCCCACCGGTGACCCAGGATGCAATCGTTATATTTAGGTCCGTCCATACTCATAATCGTACAGCGGTTCAGTTACAAACAGAAGCATCAGCGATTCATTTCAGTGACTTGATGTCAGTTTTGTCAGAAACGGTTTTCATTTTATGTTGGACAGGATCATGAGGAAGAATCCTCTGTTAAGGCTGAGCCTTTGAGAGGAGAAGAGTGATGACAGAGGGTCACAGCTTCGGGCCTGGAGCAGAGGCAGTCTGACTAGCCATTATTTACACTTCAGGGAATGATAGGCTATGGCATATAAACACATCAGATACTGACAGGGGAGAAGTGTGTGAGGAAAGAGCGCACGGCTATGACAAGAGATTATTAAAAAGAGACCGAAAATCGAGTCCTGCCTTCGGGTCGGCATGCATGGAGGTTGTTCCCGCGGTCCAAATGCATGCAGATTGGTGTAACCGGGTTCCTGTAGTGTGTGAGTGAGTCTGTCCAGGGTGTATCCTTAGGTGGTCTTAGGAATAGACTCCAGATATGACTTATGTTAAGGAGTGAAAGAGAGAGCGAGCGTGTATGAGGAAACACTTACAATGTATACAGCTGTATTGGAGAATAAGATGTGAGTGTGAACATTTTTAGGTTCATTCAACACACTAAATGAAAAGTCTTGGAAAGCTCCGTGATATATCCCATATCCTTGCACCTGCATATGGGATGCATGCTTAGAGCTTTTAAGCAACAGTGGCTGTGAGGTCATTTACAATGGGGCGTGACAACTGCTCAGTGTGTTCCAGCTCATTCCCACTGCTAAAAAAAGCTCAGACATAACTACGTCTGTCACTGCACTGTCAAACACACCGACATCAGCCAGCTTTCTGTACTCGCATTCTCTTCATGTAACCACAAGATCTCTTCTGCCTCAGAGAACAATAACTTAATTATCTGTTCTGACCTGACCGATACGGTATGGTCATCAGCAACGAGAGGTCAAATTCCCTAATTACTCCTTTTCCAGCACCCCCCACAGACAGACACACACACACACACACACCTCCCCATAGTTCCTCATCCATTTCACCTAACCATGATGTGAAAGACATAGAGCCGCTCAGTGTATACTGGGAATCTTTTGAACTGGAAAGGATTCTCCTCTCAGCATGCATGCCCAGTTTGTCAGCCTGGGTGTAAGGCAGAGCAGAGCATCTTGCATGCACACACATTCATGCAATAAATTGCACATGAGAGTAATTTAGGATATCCAGTTCTTCTATGTTATTCTACAGCGTGCATTTGATCAAAGTCGAGTTCTTTGGTCCTGTGCCCTGGTCTTGCATAAAATGAATGGGCACACTACTTAGACAGACAGGCTACACACGCATACTAGAACCCCAAATAACTGAATCAGGGTTTCTAACCTTGTAATGCTGGTTTGAAATCAAATTAAGAAGAGTCAATCCCTGCACCAGGCCTGATCAATACTACTAAATGTTAATGCATTCAAGGAAAATGATTCATGTTCATCGTTGCTTGATGAAGTGCTGCAAAAAGTCCCAACATTATTCACCGTTAAGACGACAAACAGTGCGATAATCCCCAAATTCTGCTTCAGCATCAGTGTATTAATATGTACGGAATACTTTACATTTCTAACAGGAGCTGTAATTTTAAGAGTTGGCCTGAAGAGGTGCTAACCTCAATTCAGACTTCTCCCTTAAAACCCATGTTCTGTAAATCTGTTTCTTTTATCAGGGGGGAAATGAATCTGCTTATTTGACATTTTTCCCGTATGCTAACTCTATTTATGAGCATTGCATTGTGTATGCAGTCTCTCCTTCAGGAGCTGAGCAACTCTGAGCAAACAAACACCATCAGCATTTAACAGAAAAAGAGAAAAAGGACTGTCTGTTGGACAGATATGCGACTTACGACTCACGCCCTATATATTTAAATTGTATCAGCCATGTGCATGGCAGCTGGCAGAAGTGTTAGGAGTAAAAGATGAATTGAATGGGAAAGTTACATCAGGAAATGAACAGTTTAAAGGCAAGGATGCTTAATGAGGAAACTTTATTTTGATTAAATTAAGATGGTCAGATGATCAGACTACTAAATAAATTTGGGTAGCTGCACTGGTGCTAATATACATAGACAGCAAAGTGCTTTGATCAGATTAACTTCATGCTTTAAATACGCATAAAACAACAGGGTGATATTAAAGGGAGCTGTGATTAAGTCAAGCAGAAAACCCTCAGTGCTTTTGCCGGCTGAACTGAGACACAATGCAGGGCCGCAATCCTGAGTTAAAGTTTAGGGAAAAAAACAAATGTGTATGATTTCGGCGTTGAGCCACTTTTCATCAGACGCCAACGATTCCTGGCGGCTGGACACCCTCACAAGGACCATGCAGTTAAAAAAAAAAACGGCAAAAGAGCAATTCTGTCTGACAGTTTGTGCGTTTAATATTAAATACAGAATAAATGCAAAACTGCAGAAAAAGTCATCTGTTTTGATAAACATTTACATGCAAAAAGAAATCTGATCATCTGGAAAACAAGTTCTGATGATGATCCTCCTGAGTTATAAAAATTGACATAAACTGTTGTAGGTTCTGCTAAGTTTATGAGGGACATGAAGTTTAATGACTGCCAATACCCAGCTGTAAAACACTTCCGCCACATCTACCATCTTTTTTAAAGATCAAATACTCCCTCAGAAGCCCTCGGTAGTTCAGCCATCTTGCTACGTTTCATTAACTGTTTGATAAATGCTGTGGAAAGCATTTAGAAAAGTTTGCAAGTGGACTGTTTAATTGTCCACAACTTCAGCTGCTCTGCTCAGGGGAAGTGTCCACATGTCACGATGCTCATGACGACTCACGTGCACTGAGTGCTTATTTTACACTCGTTGGTTATACAGCAACTGCGCTGTGCAAACCTGTCACTTGTCATCGGATTTCTCCTCTCTGCTCAGCAGTCTGTCCATAAAAAAGTGGTGGAAGGTTATTAACTTTTACCTGCATTTCATTGCTTTCAATACAGGAAACATGACAACTGCTTCCAGCTATTGTGGAAGCAGTGAGCAGTACGCAGAAACGCAAGAAACTGGATTATAAGAGGCTCAGAGGAAGTCACACACCCAGGACCTCAGGAACACCCCGAATGTTCCTAGAAATTCCTAGAGATCAATCTCAATTGAATTAAAGGATATCCCACTAACGCAGTCTGTCTTCAGTGAATTACATTATATCAGAGACAGCAGGTACAAGCAATAAAAAAGACACAAATCATATAATAACTGTCATTCTTCATTAACAATATTTGACCAAAACCATATAAACTCATAGTGCCTAGGAAAATTAAATAAATAAATAAATAAATAAATAGATAACAGTCTTAACACAGTCTAGCTGTGATTACAGCATGCAGTGTGTTGACCAGTTCATGTGTGAAAATGATTCCTCATTCTCCCAGAACCACTCTTTGACAGTTCGAGTCCTGGAATATGGTAAGAAAAACTCCATAGATGTCATAACCTGGTCATTGAGTACATACAGGTCATCAGCTGACCAACAGAAGCAACACCAGATCATAATACTGCCACCAGAGGCTTGTACAGAATAGGATCAATCTGAAGTCATCAGACCTCATGTCCTTTTTGCATTGCCCCAAAGTCCAAATCTATGCTTTTCCCCCCTCTGATTATTCTCAGTAACCACATGGCGACGCAGCCGTTTAGTCGCCGCACCCCCATTGCATTCTGTTTTTGTGGAAATGTTACTTACTTTCACTATTAAACACAGCACTGATGTTTACTTAAGATATTTTTTCCTCCAACGTCCCCAAACTACAATCCTTTCACCGAGTTGACAGTTCAGCACTACCCTTCCAGGTTTTAATAATGCTCCGGAAGGTTCCAAACCCCATTCCCGTTATTTCAAATCTTACAGGTTGTCCTTAGTTGCTTTCTTTGCCGGATGCATGCACACTCATCCACACTCACCCACACACTGTTCAGTAGTTAAAAAACAGAGAAGATGTCACCCAACGAATTTCAATATTTTAATTCTGTGTGGTGATATACAATTGAGTGCAAACTTCTCGCCCACACCAAGGACAACATGATGAATACAAGCAAACTGAATTGAAAATTTACAAACACGAGTTTACATTTATGTGTAACTTGTTCGCCTACTCTTTTCCTTTATAACTGGATGCAACATCATGGCTTTAGATCCTCTTGATGATTCAGATCCTCACAAGTGTAATTTTCACCCACATTATTCTTACAGTCTAGTGAGGTGTAATGGTGGCATAACAGTTTGTACACCTTCATCCCATCTCTATTTAGGTTTCAACTGGTTTCCTCTCTACTCCCCCAAAAAACATGCCTGTAGGTGAACTAGTTACTCCAAAGTGGTTTCCTGTGATGAACTGGTGTCCCATCCAGGGTGTATTCCTGTCTCACACCCAGTGTTTCCAGTATAGGTTTTGGATCCACCCTGACCATGACTAAGATAAAATGTTAGTGAAAGTGACTGCAGTCACTCAATAGGTCATGCCTGAAATTCTTACAAACAGTTTTGTAACTGAACCTTCAACAACAAAAGTAGACTCCATATTACTTTAAACACTTCTCCAGTTATAGTTGAACTTCTAGCCTCCGAACACTAGTACACAACTCCTAGCCTCCAGGTTGCCCTCGGCTTGCTCCTCAGGGACAATCTGATATTGTTTCTCACACAATGCCTTTCCCTAATTTTCTTTTGATTCTGTAAAGCTGCTACAATGACCAAAAAAGTGCTATATGAATAAAATTTAATTGGATTGAAAAGGGCAGTACGGTGGTTAGCACTGTCGACTTGCACCTCCGGGGTCCAGGTTCGATTCCTGCCTCGGGTCTTTATCCGTGGAGTGTGTCTATTCTCCCCGTGCTTGGTTGGTTTCCTCCTGCAATCCAAAGACATGCAGATTGGACTAATCGGTGTTCCCCAATTGCCTGTAATGTGTGAAGGAGCATGTGCGTGTTTGTGTGGATGTGGATTGGCACCCTTTCCAAAGGTCGCCTAGGACACCTCGCCTCTGTGTCCTAGGCTCCAGGCCCTCTGCGACCCTGTATACAGGATGAAGCGGTATAGTGACGATGACGATGGATTAAAAAGTGATCATGTCATCTTTGTTCTAACTCAGATGACTTCAGTTTCCATGAAATACCTCTCACAGATGTTGATGTTGGTCTTTCAGCTGCTCCCAGCAAGGGGTTGCTACAGCAGACCATCCAGTCTGCACACAAGCTTGAGACAGTATTTACACCAGACACAAACCTCCCATTTTATCCAAACTTGTGACCGGCACTGCATCCAGTGGTTTGGGTTTGGGCTTGGGCTGGGAATCGAACTCAGGCCTTCCTCATGGCAGGCGAGAAACCTACTACTGAGCCACCAATGCCCTAAATACTGTACCTCTCACAGATGATTTTTACATTATTATTATTAGTAGTATTATTTCAGAATTTGACCTTCAATTACAGTTTGGAGACCAACATGGATTTGTTTTGTTAATTACTTTTGAGAAGTGGTAGCTCGGTGGCTAAGCTGCTAGACTCTTAGTTGTGAGGTCAAATCTCAGATCTGCACCTGCATGGTCCTTGAGAGAGGCTCTCAACCTTTCAGTTGTGGTAATGAGATAAAATAAGTTGCTCTGCATGAGGGGGGTTTCTGTCTGTGTCTTCATAGGGGGGGATCAGTGGTAGCTTAAACGATTGAGGCTCTGGGTTACTGGGTTACAGATCGGAAGCCGTAGCACTGCCAAGCTGCCACTGTTGAGCCCTTGAGCATGGCCCTTAACCCTATCTGCTCCAGGGGCACTGCTGTATCCTGGCTGACCCCGCACTCGGACCACAGCTTGCTAATCGGGATATGTGACCAAAATTGTCTTTAACATTTAACTGTGCTGGAAGGCACATGTGACAAATAATTTAATATGATTTTTATCGTCATTTATTTTGCCTTGTGTTTTACTACTATATTACTATATGTACTACCACTACTATACTGTAGTATATACTTTAATTAGACCTTTTTGTTGCTACAACAGCAGTTTTGTTGATTAGCAACACAAAGTAGCCTTTATAACTGTGAGCTGAGAGGATTTGCTCCCTGTTAACTTTCTTTCTTTCTTCCTCTGGTTACACTTCTCCGGATCGTGTGCCGTCGAATGAGTCAGAAACAACGTGTGCTATTCTCGGTTCATTTATTTTAGAAAGTTTATCTCCATAGGGGAAGCAGCCAACTCTCGGTGCGTGTGTGAGTGTGAGTGTGTGTTAGCCGGCCGTGTTTCCCTCTTAGTGTTTCTGCGCCCACCCACTCTCCTATGTGTGTGTGTGTGTGTGTTACAGTGTGTCCTGCCTCCTCGCTCTGTAGCTGCTCCAGCCACTACATGTGGAAGGACAGGCAGCCCAGAGGAGGAGGAGGAGGAGGAGGAGAAAGAGACACTGCCGAGTAGAGAGTGCTGTGGAGGGAAACACTCAGTGTGTACGAAGTCGCCGCGCTGCTGAACACACTCTCGCTTGTTTTGTTTGTGTGTGTGTGTTTCCCCCACCCCTTCCTTGAAGCCGACATTATCTGAGAAACTAATCGGGAATGGCTACGTCTCCGTGTGGCGGCGGCGGCAACTTCGACTGCGGACTCGAGATCAAAACTCGGTCCGTTGAGCAGACCCTCATCCCTCTGGTGTCTCAGGTGAGTTTAGCTTCTCTGTCCAGGGGAAACACGAATCAGCTGAAAGAGAAGTCACGCGCCGGGAAAGTTTACAAACTGTTTCGGGTTTATTTATTTATTTATTGTTATTATTATTATTATTATTTTTATGAAACACATCGCGGCTCCTGTGTGAACTCAGCCGCACCTCGGTTCAGGGTTCGAGCAAACAAAACAGTCTGAGCTGAAGTGACGACGCTGAAATGATCGCGCGCGTGCGTGCATGGGACCGCTTTATTGCCATGTCATTTACCTCCCTGTGGGTTCAGTGTGTGTGTGTGTGTGTGTTTTTTTTTTAGCGTAGTTCGACACTTCGGGGCAGAAAGCACAGCGCAGTGCTCGGGTTTCACTTCATAGCCTTGAGCGAGCGAGCGCGCACTCGCACGCACGCACGCGCTTCTTACTTGCATTGCTTAATGCAACAGTGTAACCCTCGAAGCCCCGCCCCCGCCCCCCTCCAAGGGGTCTGCTCTCAGTGCTGGAGGGGGGTCTTCCTAAACCAGCTCTACAGGGAAGCACTCATCATCTATTATAGCGTTTTCTCCAGAAACAAACCAAAGAACTTAATGGAACATTGTTTCCCGGTAGTATCCATCCACCCGTCCATCCTTTATCTATAGCGCTCATCCTGTGTGGGGTCGGAGGAGGCCAGGGGACATCCTGGATCCGGTGCCTAGCCGTCACAGGGCTCCAATCACACACATCAGGGCTCTAACTGCGAAAATAGTAGATATGGAACTTTTGTTTCCCAATAGCAGTATCCATTCATCCACCCATCGATTCATCCATTGTCTGTAAAAAGAAGAAAAAATAAGAAGTCAGGGCATGTCTTGATCTTTCAAGTAAATCCCACAGAGGGGGGCGTATCCGCCAGAGTAGTTGTAAGTCATGTGTAAGTTTTCCCTAAGCGAGACGATGTGCCAGAGTTTCTTTGCCAGATTATGCGAGGAAACCGAATAACCAGGAGGAAACCTGCACAGAGACGAGCCCAAGCCCTAGAGGAGAGAGAAGACACTGCTAACCACGAAGCCACCGTGTTGCCAAATAGTAGTGTAGGTAATTTGTACCAATTTGATTTGTACCACTTATATAAAATTACTTGCTTACAAACAAACAACAAACAAATAAACAGCTTACGTGACTAAATGTCGACACAGATTACTTTTAATGCTCAGAGTGAAATCAAAATTCCCAGGAGAAAAAAAGAGAGGGGGAAAAAAAAACCAAGAGACATTTTGATGGGTCATCCATAATAGTTTTGTGATCATCCAGTGATATGCGTTCATGAATGGATTTATCCCACCTCCCTGGGATAGAAGAAGGCAGTTCCTTTTCACCAACCGTGACTTGGTTGAGGAAGGAGTAGTTTATTGGGAGTTGGTTGGAGGTTGTTGAAATACTACTACTAATCTAGTTTTAATGAGAAATTTACCTGCTTAGGAATAAAAGGTTTACTGTATAACAGTGTATGCTTTACTTAATGGGGAGGAGCACCCAGTCGTGTGGATCGTACATACACTCTTGATTGTTGTAACGATACCTCTGTGTTTAATTTATAACATGAGGTTCACACAATTTT
The DNA here is from genome assembly GCA_030347435.1 of Clarias fuscus. Taxonomy (NCBI): domain Eukaryota; kingdom Metazoa; phylum Chordata; class Actinopteri; order Siluriformes; family Clariidae; genus Clarias; species Clarias fuscus. The sequence continues at coordinate 27,936,526 of CM059215.1, read as the reverse complement.
AAAACCACATAACGTCCTATTTCTGTGTTTAGGTTACCATCCTTTTCTTACAACTTACAGTACATACATACCCTTTCTTTAGGCACTTGTGCACATGAGCTGATTAGAGGTTTGACGATACTGCTTAAACAATCTTGCTTTACGTGTGAAACAGATGCGGTGTATTACATTTTCACACGAGACTACACAACGGCATAACTCCCAAAGTAGCCCTCTATGTAATGTATAGTGTGGTTTCAACACAACATATACAGCTGGGTACTTGAATTCCCTGCCCATGTGACTCTGTAAAGGTCATTAGCATTGACGGTGAGTGTGATGAGGATAAAAGGTCAGTGATAGGAGGCTCGCCAATCGTCTATTCACTTTCCACAAGAGCGGAGGAACCCATTCAGTGTTTCAGAGCCTTGTGGAGCTCAGACAATAAGCTCGGCCTGATCATAACCCTCCCCCTTTCTAGGGATTTTTGGCCAGTTCCTTGGAGCTTATTTTAAATGTGGGTGCAGAGCTGCAACAAGAGGGTATTAGAAACCAGTAACTGATTTATTTATATCATAATAAATCATTAATTAAAAATGATGGGGAATGGATAATGCATCATCATTATTGTAACAGTATCTTTAGATCAGATTACAGAAATTCTCCAATCCGCTAGATGATCAGCAATAACCACAAGGCTGGAGAAACTGCCATTCAGGATTAAGCCTGGTGTTTAAAGTGTATGTGCTTAATAGTAAATAAGCAGCTCGAGCCTGAAGGTTCGTGAGCAAAACAGTTGTTTTCCTGTTTGCTCGTAATTGAAGTCTTTTTCAGTCAACCGTTTCATTTTTGGCGCTCCGTGCAGCAAGTATATGGAACAGCGGTAGTGATGTTGTCCCAGGCAACGTGTAAATAATCAGCATAGATGCTATGTGTTGTTGTTTGGGTGTGTGAATGTGTGTGTGTTTGTGGGGGGTGGGGGGTGGGGGGGGGCACTGATAAACCAGGGAGGAAATGAAGTGAGACGTGTGCGCGTGTGTGTGTGTGTGTGTGTGTGTGTGTGTGTGTGTCTCTCATTTGGAAGGATGTGTTATTCGTGCTGATCTTCTCCCCCTCTGTTATCACCCTCACTCCCGTGGCTTTGTAATAATCATGCCTTTGGACTCAGACCACACGCTCGACCAGATTCGCGTTCTTTACCCCCTGCTTCACTTCACATCTGTGCCAGCTCATCTCCAGTTCCAGATGTAATGTCCGTCATCCTAAGAGTCGGATCTGTGAGTAAACCAGGACGCATTTCGTAATATTTGGTGACGCTCTCTCTCCCTCGAAAGATGTATTCTGGATTCCGTGGTGCCTCTGGCTTTTTAAAGAGATTTAAAATAAATAAATAAATCCAAGCCTGCAGTGTCTAATTTCCCGTCAATCATGTCCTCTCACGTCAATGCATTGTCAAAAACCAGCCTCGGCCCTTACACTAATAATAGCGCTTTTCCACTAAACACCACAGGGCACCAGGTCAGAGACGAATGCAAACCCCAGACTATCACGCTGAAGATTTATATTTTGGCACACGGGAACAGTGAGTGGATAGTACAGTAACACAAGTATCTGGGACAAGATCATCATTACTTGTCTGGAGTATTTTTTTTATTTAAGTGTACTTTATGGTAGAAAAGAGCACCTGGATGATGTAACTATAAAGCAGGTTATTCAATCTGAATCCTACCTGTCTGTTGCACTACACCTTATTTTGCCTTCTATTATGTGGATTAATCATTTTTTTTCAAAATCAACAATGTGCAAGGTATGTGGAAACTCTAACAGTGTAAAGTTTGGCCTAGTACGTCACCTTGCAGTTAAGAAAAACTAAAAATGCTTTCATGTCAGGTGAAGAGAAAACACCAAAGGCAAACACAAACAGTGTTTGTGACATCACAACAATAAAGACTGTGACCTACATAAGCAGTAATACATTCTACTAGTTCAGTCTCCTGTCGTACTCTTACTGTATATTATTATGTCGGATAAGATTTTTTATTTATTTATTTATTTTTAGCCGAGTCGATTAGATTTGCTGACTTAAACATGAGACTGGACAGCACATTGGAGCGTTCACTTGCCTAATGAGCTAAGTAATGAGTTTATGATTTGTCCACCCCAAGAGAAGCAATTGCGTCCAATCATTGATCAGCATGTGTTGTTCAATGATCAGTCGATGGGCCGTGGCATTTATTGTTCCATTCCAAACATACGTCCTGTAAGAAAGGGGACTGAACGGTCTTACGGCACGGCGTGAGCTGTCTAGTGCTAAAATGCTGTAATGTTCACTTTTTCCATGGTTGTGCTTTGGGGGTTTTAAATGGATATTTTTGACAACTTTTATTTCCACTGCATTTTTGCCCATCAGTCTGTGTGTGCATTTTTTTTTTTTTTTGCATTAGTCTATATTGAATGTGCAGAGCCTTGGTTTGGTTTATCATGGCTGCTGACCAGGATGTTACTTTCTGATCACATGTTTCTTATTGATAATATGTCTACTGATTATTTTAGTCATGATGGATGGATGATTGATCAGTGATGAGCATGCAAGACACTGGAATACAGCACGATCGCTCTGCTCCCTCTGGATGAACTTCACACTTTCTGGCTGTTTAGGACATCCCAAACCTGTGTCAGTCTATGTTGACTCTCACAGGCCTTTCCTCTGTGAACGTTCGTTTATCCCGCCGTGCCCACGCTACCCGAACTCGGCTCTTAAGTCAAGCCAGGACAGGACTAATGAAGGTTCTGCTGAGTGTGTGATCTGATCAGGCCGATTTTGAAATCCTGTGAAAAGAAAGGCTCATTATTACATATTTGTGCTGGCTTTGTCTTTTGTTTCTGCCAAGCTGAGCACTTTTTTTATTTTTATTTTTTTTTTTGGAATGGAAAGAGATTTATAGCTATAATTGGACTGAGTTCTTTTTCTTTCTTTCTTTCTTTTTTTCTCCCTTTCTCACGTTATGGCGAGTCTTCATGCTTTTGTGAATTCTGTGCCTCTCGCACTTCCGTAAATTAAACCATTATTAGGTTGCGAAAGTGTGGGAGTCGAGCGTATTCAGTTAAGCACACAATCTGACGAGTGCAAAGTCTCAGTTACAGTCTCAGTAAAGGGGCTCTTTTCACAAAGTCGGTCATATCAGGGTTCTTCTAACGTATCAGTGCGCACTCTCGACAAGGAGTCATGTTTGATATTTCAGTTAAATACTGGATCTAAAAATTCTTTAAGGCTTAGATGAATATAGGTAGTAGAAATGACAGCAGGACAGAGCAGTTAACAAACTGGGAGAAGGATAAAGTGCATGCTTTCTTTGGAGATGGTGCTGATGGAAAAAAAAAAAAAATCGGAGCTGTGTAAACCGCAAGGGATTACAAGGATAAGTACTTTCCGGTGCTAGGCGTCATGTGTGGTGTGTCATTGTTCTACTCATCAACACAGCCGACCATAACCCATTCATCCATGTTAAGGCTTATGTAGAGAATTACATAGAGACATGGGTTAATCTGGCATTTTCGGACAGTCCTAGTGTGGGACACCCGATCCCACAAGCACTGCATTATGAAATATAGTTCATCCCCGTGCTGTACGGTCGACAACATCTCTGGCTTGACAGTTCCCACAGAGGCATGTCCTTTGTTAAAGCAGTCACTTTGTGTCCTGGCCAGTGAATGACTCCATTCTCTCTTATGAGTTTTTTTCTTTTCAGCAGCTGCCAAACGAGCAGTTTCACTGACTCTATATACGAGGCAATGACAAGGCCATATGGATCTGTTGCCCTTTCCGGGCCGATGGAACCTAACTATACTACATAGTCGTTTCTGGGATGGCGTATTCATGTTCCGACTGGTAGCCGTTTGCTTTACTAAAGTCAAGAGGCCCGGGAAACTCAGAAACCTTCGTTTTCAGCAGAGTATCGCTGCAGTCTGAAGTTTGTAAGGATCTTCTGCTGTCATGAATGCATGGTGTCAGTTATCGAGGTTTTTACTATAAGTAACATGAATCCAGGCCCTTAGGGCATGACTTCCCTGATTTCAGGTCTGTAATTCAGCAGTGTATAGTGTTTGGTCATCATTTGTCATATTGGAAGCGCTCCAGGCTGTATTTCTGTTACATGGGCTTGGAATCTGTCATCAAGCAGGATGGCATCTTAAACGGAGCTGTATTTTTCATCACAGTACTATGAAATAGTATTTGCTGAAATAGTACATGTACCACACTACAGGTAGTTCCCGACCTGTGGACATTTGAATTCTGAATGTCTGCAGATATGAACGGACCGCGGTTCTACTTCCAGTGCAGGAGAAATGAGTCGGGCTTACCGGTTTCAGTGAATCAGTCTGGAAGCTTGATGATAGAAAATGGCTGTCCTATAAAGCTGTCCTAATTTCGGGAAAATCCTCAACAAAACAGAGTTTACAGTGGAGAACATATCTGAGACAAAACTTCGTCCGGGATTCCCGTCTCGATTTAAAGGTGCAGAGACAACACAGTTAGATTTTCTTAGGCACAATCACCTAATTTTTGGCAGTGCGGGGAAATTGAACATATTTAGTCAAGTGGTTTGGTTTTATTTTTATTTCATTTGGACTTATGAACGTGCTCCCGGAATGGAACTCGTTCGTAAGTAGAGGACTACCTGTATAATAGTTTTAGCACATACTTTGTTATAATGGTACATGTACTATAGGATGCTAAGTGGTCCCGCCATGAGCCATAGTATGGTACTATGGAAAACATAAAACTATACAGTCAATAAATGTTTTAGACCATAATGGTGATATTCATACAGTGTGGTACCAAGGGTATGAATGTAACAATAATTTAATACCATAATGTATGTTGACGTACTGTAATAATAATATGGTACAGAAATTTCTTGAGATTGAAGGGGTAAAACCGATTAACATTTATAGAACACTTCCAGCCCAGTGTGATGATAAGACAAGCTGCGTTACAATATCGGAACGTTGCAGACGTTAGAAGTAGGCCATACGGGAATGAAGTTCCCAGCCGAGGTGGCTCAGAGCCAACAAGTGGAACGTCTGATTCTTGAAAATCAACGGATAACTTGGTGCGAACTTGTCTACACAATCTTTCACCAACACCACGTGCACATTACAGACACTAGTGAAACACTGGGTTAAGTGCATTAATGTAGCGTTAGTATATAACATATTCTTGACATTCAGAAGTCCTGGTTTGACTCTAACATCCCCTCGTACAAACATACCATATTGGATGCCTGTTGAACTTTGGTGACCTGAACTTGCTACCTTTTTGTCAAGGACGCAAACATGAGAAGTCAGAAGTGGGTTACAAGCATTTCCTTTAGTTACCATTTAGTCAGGTTTCTGGGCATCTAAAACAATGCTAGCTGATGAATTAATGGTCTGTACACCTGTGATGATGACCCTGCCTGCCCTGCTTCAATACCTTCACAGCATATCTGGGGAGATGAGAACAGGATCCCATTAAGTAGCTCCACTGTATTCTAGCTCATTGCTGATTGTGATCTTGGGTCTGACCAGTAAAGTTTTCCTAGGGCACAAGTCATTTGCACTCAGTTTTTTTTTTTTTTTTTTCCCCCATCCTGCCTCACTACCTTTTATTAACTCCCTGACATTTTAACTCATCACTGTTTACATTGCATTTGTTAACATGACAGGAAAATAAAGAGTTCATTTCATTTCTTTTTTTTTTTTTTCCGAGAATGGACAGGCATGCAGACTATTCATTTGTATCATTCTCTAGTGTACACTGGCACCGAGACAGCGCTTGGCTGCAGTTGCCGGGCTCGTGGAATGTGAGGAGTTTGTGACGAATACCCCACTTACCTTACCAGTAATTACAAAAGCCTTATTATTCTCCTGCCAAGCAGGCAGATAGAAATATAAAAAGACTGATGCCTGTTCTTAGAACAGCCCTAAGGGTGAAACGGAACATAAAACTCAGTTTTCGGGTTTTGGGCTCAGTTTAATCGCCTTAATTTAAACGAATCTGTGAAATAATTAAACCATTTGGCTTGTACGGTGTGCCAGGATGGTTGACGTTGTTTCGGCTGCTCCCGGTAGGACTCACCTAATGGGAGTTTGGATTTTGGCGCAGGTTTTATGCTGGATACCCTTCCTGATGCACCCTTCGGGACGAGCGCTGAGAGCACCTCGGAACCCCGCTAGCTGGTTGTGGGGAATCGGCTTGTACAGTACGTGTGCCCTTTGCATTGTAGGCCAGAAGCTTCCCACTGAGTCACCGATGCTTTGTCACTTTCCCAGAAAATAAAGTGCTATGTTGTTCTTCTAAAACAAAATATCTGCATTTCCAGCAAATTCCAAACCAACCACTTATCTGTATATCTTCAGGAAGTTAAATGTATCAGCATTTTTTCTTTTTCCAGATCTTCTTGCTGGACATGGAACAAACATGCTCTAGTTCTGATGTTCCAAGGAAACAAAGGTTTGATTGTTCAAGTCTGGCAACAGTTGGTTACTTGATAGTGTTGGTTTCCCACCATCCAGGTAGATATGCCTTCACATGAATAATGGCATTATGCTGAGAGACACTTTTAGTTTTTTACTGTCGATCTCTGCTATAACCAGGTTATAAATGATAATGTTTAACTTGGTTGAATAACTATGTAAGTAAGAAGGCTTTTAAAGAACCTATACATGTACCAGCCAAAAACTGGGACACGCCTTCTAAATCGATTTTTTTTTTTTAGTTTAGTGATTTATATTTTGTACATTCTGGAACAACACTGGATTTTCTTTTCTTCTAAACTATGAAATAACAGTTAATTAAGTTATTTAATTATGTATTTGTTACATATACAGTACATTACTGCACAGTGAAATTCTTTCTTTGTGGTTCATTTCCCAGTGTAACTGGGGTCAGAGCCCAGGGTCAGCCATGATACCGCGCCCCTGGAGCAGATAGGGTTAAGGGCCTTGCTTAAGGGCCCCAACAATGATTGAGCTGAGGCTCAAACTACCGATCAGTATCTCCTGATGAAACTGGCTCTTATGAAGACCATTCCAGGAAAGCGAGACCCTCTGCTACAGAGGAGACGTCCATTGAGAATCACCAGCCTCAGAAATCACTGATTTAGAGCCATTATGAAGGCTTTACGGAGTATACTGTAAATACACAAGACACATCTCAATAACCACTGCTTAAAGGAGATTATTGAATTACATGTTGGATGCCTAGTCATAGTAGAAGGTGTGCCTAAACTTTTGAGTGGTACTTCAGGTCCTAAAAGCAATTCACAAGAAGTCTGCTCCAAAATAGACAGATTTTCTTATAATAGCAGCAATGATTTTTTTTTTAGTCATTCTGTTCTTATTATGGTTATTTAAGAGCTTCTTTTTTTTCCAGAGGATGGATTATTAATAGTGTTTTGCAAGACATCGTAATGTTTAAAGCGGAGTAAAAGTTCAAGGATTAAGTAGTAGAGATGGGAACCAACAGGATACGATATCATCACGATACCTTTTTTTATAAATATCCCAATTTATTACATATTTTTGAATTTGTTATAATTTTAAACAAACTTAGAACATAATCTGCTCCTATCACATACAGTAGTTAGAGCAAATTGTGTTGCATTTCGTCTATAATACATACAATACAATACTGAGATGCATCACTATTGTTTTAAGACAAGATGTGCTGATGGTTTAGTCCTGCATGAAGTATCGGGTTTACCGCAAATAAATTCATCTGCAGAAATGAGTTTACACAAACAGCCTAAATGAAAATGAGCGTGGCCTTGGACATGTGCTGTGAAGGACACGGAGATGTTAAGAAGTTATGAGCTTCAATAAATTCATACACACACACATTAAGTATAATAGTTCAGAGCCTCAGGTGATACAGAAAAACAGTCTTTTCTGTAGACTTTTTTCTTTCTTTCTGTTTCTCATGATTTTAAAGTGAGAGTTTTGGAGATGTATTCTTCAAATAAAGTGAATTGATTCTTTAGAAGACCCTTAAATTATACAGTAGTTAAGACGATTGATCTCCTTTTTTTTTTTTAAACCTTTGAAGTCACACCTTTGCACTATGCCCTCTAATTATGTCTGGTGGAGTTCATGTTAAAATCGTTGCATGTTAGACAGATTATTAATTGTCTTGCACTGAAGAGACATCGTAAAAAGATATGTACAAAATACGTAAGACAAATTGAAAATTGCATTTTGGGGGCAATTAGGAGGTAAACACAAAGCATGTTTCAGCATGGTGTGGAGGAACCACTTGCTTTCACTGTTTGTCTGTCCATGCTTCCTACTCAAGTCAGATCTAAAAGCTGCCCCTTGTGGTAATTAGTTCCATCAGTCATGTCGCACTCGGGCCGACGGGATTAGCCTTGCGCATCGCTCCGCCGGCCACATAAGCACGGATAATGCAAATTCTAAATAACGCCAACATTAGCCATGCACTCAGGAGCTTTGGCTGCTAGGCGGCTGGATTCCCCATTCCACCTCATGAATATTGATGTCTGGCTCTCCGGGCAGGACCCGGTTAGCTGCCAGGAGGCTTTGGATGGGAATCTCTCATGCCTGAATGTCTCCATGCCAGTGTCTCTGTAGTAGCAGCGGCTGGCGCGACTGGAAGACATTCTGTCTGCCGTCTTTGAAAAAGCAGATGACATACTGTAGAGGTAGTGAAAATGTTTGGACAGGACAGCTGATTTTTGCAGTTTCAGACCACCTTAGACGCTATTTGAGACATCTACATTTACGACTTGCGATTATTCCACATTTACACCGACTCAATTGGATCTATTAAAGTTGAACTATTTATACGGAAGATGTTAATAAATCAATTTATGGCAACCGGGTCGAATCTGGAGCCTCTGTGCCACCAGTCCAGGTCTAGGCTCGGAGCCACAAGTCTCAAGTCCCTAGTTGGGAGTATTTACTGCAGGGCATATGAATGATACCTTGCCATATGATGTATAGGGAATATTCTACACCAAGCGGTGTGGTGTGTTCCTGTGTGCAGTGTTTACACCACGCTGTGGTCACGACATTCCTGGGTGAGATCATGTTACTTTAAGGAAGCCACACGTTCCCGTGTGGCCAGGGGATGTCTCCACTAAAAGGGAGGACGGGGGCGGATCAGGGTCAGAGGTTAAACCTTAAGGGCTAAGACCTGCACACATTCTTTATTTCACTGTACTGTGTGAGTTATGGCCTACAGACTTGAACTTCTAAGACACTCTGCATTCAGCCAGTAAATCATGCGCCTGCTTCTTTAGTGCAGTTTTAATAACGTTGAAGTTAAAACACTTTTAAGCGATGACTTTTTAATGGAGGATTTCTGACTGATGTAAGTGAGGAGACTGAAAAATGGGTTTCGGTCGCCTCGGGTAGGAACGCAGCTCTGCACACGTGACGTCGCTCTGGGCTCGGTAAGACCTTAAACACCCGTGGCCGCTAATCGTGTATACACCTGAAAAATGGTCTCATCAAGGAGATAGGAGATTATAGCTCCCCGTTCTGTCCGGATCAATATCTCATTCGCTCTGTTTTCCATTTTTCTTAACAAACAAGGCCACTATGACGCACCTAAAATTTCGCTCCATTGTAATCAATTGTTTAAAAAAAAAAAAAAAAAAAGAACAGGAAGACAGTATGGATAACCACTTTTCGGTTGAGTATATCCTGTTTAAAATAGGTTTTTAATGATTCGGTTAGGAAAGGAAGATCAATCAGACAATTTCTGTTTGCAAATAATACTGTAGATAGACTATGAATGGTTATTTCTTAACATGCAGCTGTTATTTTATCTTTGCATCTGGATAGCACGTGATAACACATTTAATATACGCTGCCTGGCCAAAAAAGTTACACACTCTAATATTATTTCATTTGAACACCTTTATCTTTAATTATGATGCACAATGTTGTGGCCAATTCATGCATAATAAATGATTTCTCATGCTCCTCTAACCTCTTTCTCATGCATCAGAAATTGAAGCATTTTTACTTTCTTACTTTCACTATGAAACATAACTGTGATTTTTCAATTCAGTGCTATCCTTCGAGGTTTTAGTAAAGTTTCAGGCAGTTTTTAATCCAGTTCCAGGCATTTCAGCAGTGTCCTTAGTTGTTTTCTTTGCTCGATGCACATCAATTATTTGGTCCTTCTTAAACAACTGCCTTTTAAAAAAAAAATTTTTTTGAACTGAGCAGTGTTCATGACGTCTAGCCTTAAGAAAAACTATCTAGTGCAGATAAAACTAAGACTATGTGGATTAGGGTGACACAATTAACACTCACTCACTCTCTCACTCATCATCTATACCGCTTAATCCTGTATTCAGGGATGCAGGGGGCTTGGATTCTATCCCAGTAGACTTTGGGCACAAGGCAGGGTACACCCTGGACAGGGTGCCAATCCATCGCAGGGCACACACACATACAAACACTCACACACTAAAGCCAATTTGGGAACGTCAATTAACCTAACCAACATGTCTTTGGACTGCGGGAGGAAACCGGAGTACCCAGAGGAAACCCACCAAGCACGGGGAGAGCATGCAAAGTCCATGCACACAGAGACGGGAATCGAACCCGGACCCTGGAGGTGCAAGGCGACAGTGCTAACCACTACACCAGTGTGCCGTAAAATTCTGTTTTAAAAGCACTGGTCTAGTGTGAGCTAAATTCCATCATTTTAGTTCTCACAGTGAGGGTAACCTCATCACCAATAATCATAATTTTAACTATACGCATAACTGCCATTGAATACATAAAGAAATTACAAAAAATAATACATTCCCGACAATAAGGTGTTCACTAAGCGGAAAAACCCGATGCACTCACGGACACCAGTAGCTTTTCTTCTTTTTAGGAAATTGGAGTCTAGGCTGTTGTGTTGCTTCGCTTGAACACACACACACACACACACACACACACACAAACAAGCAGAGAAGTAGAGACTACATTACACTCCTAAACTCTCAGAACTCTTTCACTGATTTGGCACACATGGCGGAAACATTTCTTTTTGTCCTTTACAAAATCACAGTCTTTCAGTGAAACCGATTTTCCAAAGATTTTTTTCCCCCTCCTCTTATATCAGGTCGTGGAGGACACTCCTGTCTGTTTCGTAGGCACGAAAAGTAATGTGTGTGTGTGTGTGTTGTTCCTTCCCATAGTTTTTATAGCTGCATTAAACCCAGCAAGCTCTTTTGAAACGAAGCGGTTTCCCAGGGAGAAGGTGGAACGTATGGCTTTACTGCGGCTGAACCCGCCGAGCGGCGTCAGATAAAACAAACCCACGGCCTCTCAGGAAAACAAAGGCGGCACAGTGTATAAACACACATCGTGTGCACATAAGGGTATGGGTTTTTAATATTTTATATGACGCGAACGGCAAAGATTGGACAGGAAATGTCTCGCTATTTAAAACTAGAAGTGAATAATCAAATATCCGCACTTGGGATTTTCTTTCTCCTAGACGTCCCTTATTAGTGTAGCCGAGTAATAAAGCACTAATGTGAACTGATTAGATACCGAGCTTGTATATCATACGTAAAGCAACAATAACTGATTAGCTATACCTCATTTACCTCTTTTTTAAGAAATTCTACTCCATCACATTCCCGGCGTTTACCCGAGAGTCCTGCACTCAACCCCAGAAAGTGAGAGGTCAAACTGGAGGTTTCTTTTCACCATTCATGAATCAAGGCAGGTGACGAAGCATAAGAGAGAGGAAAAAAGTGACAAAAGCACAAGGCGTCCTCAAGGTCGCTCGGCGTTCTTCTGTAACACTGTTTAACAGAGACAGTCTGTGCTCTCTCACATACACACACACACACACACACACCCGCCGCAGTGAGTCACCGCTAAACAATCCAGCCCAGCAATATGTTATCTCGAAGAAATCATCTATACTTCACAGTAACCTCAAGCGCATACCTTATGGGCTCTTATGTATACAGTCTTACTGCTTTCATGCTAATCTCCATAGAAACTGTCGTCTGGAAACCAGGAATCCTTCTAATTAGAGGAATAAACAACTAGCATGACTTAAAGGTGATGCTTTAATGCTTAACCATAAGTGATGAGTTTATTGTGATGAATAGAATTAAGGCGCCTTATTTTAATGCAGCGGTTTTGTTTTACAACCTCATCCGTTTCAGACGGCACAGTGGGCGTTTACACCTTCAGGGTCCAGGGTTCTCCCAGTGCTTGCTGGTGGATTTCCTTCAGATATTCTGGTTTCCTCCTACAGACCAAAGACTGGCAGGTCAGGCTAATTTGCGTTCCCAAACTACCCGCAGTGTGTGTATGAGTGTGTGATGCAGGAAATAAATCCAAACTTGCATCCGAAACTTTTGACTGGTAACTGTATTTTTATTAAAACAGATCATACATCAGAGTCACATCTTGTACCTTGAAGAACGCTCAGCATATTACTGTCCAAAGCTCCTGAAGGCCTCATTAACTGTTTTAAATGAGGAGATCTTAAACCTATCATGAGGACATGAGGACATCAGAGTCCATCTGAGCCTCCAATAACAAACTGGACTCCATATTAACTTAAACAAATCACCTGTTGTACCAAACTTCCAGCCTCCTAACACGCAGTATGATGCAGATCAATCCCTGTTATCCATTTTCACCCAAATGAGGATGGGTTTCTTGTTGCGTCTGGTTCCTCGCAAGGTTTCTTTCTACTGCCATCTCAGGGACTTTTTCCTTGCCGCCGTCGCCGTCGTCCTCGGCTTGCTCATCAGGGACGATCTTATCATTCTGATTCATACACATTCACATTTCATACATTTCATAACTTAAATAATTATTTTGAGTCTTGGCACTTCTTGCGGTTTGGTAGATGGAAAAGTGCTGCTATTGGGACGGAAGTCTCTCTAGCATTTAAATCCCCAAGGTTGAGACTCCTGAACTGGAGGAGGCCTGAACTAACAGGAAGATGTGTTTGCAGCCTTCATTTTAGTCAGTGGGTGGTCGAGATGTGCCATGGAAGAGAGACAGCCTAGATATTTGGCTACAGATGATTGGAACCAAGCAGCGCAAAACCTGACGGCTGTGGAGTTTGTAATCTTGTAGTCTCTCGTACTGTATGGCACTTCTCTTCTTTAAACAAACATATCCAGTTACACGGGTTTAGTAAATAAGTGTAGCGTCTCGGCAATTTAGCAGTTTTCCCGAACGCGGCACATTGCAGACTTGCCTGTCTGTCCTTGGTCATAAATAATCAAGCTTGGTGAGGACCTGAACTCTTTGAAAGGATGCATTGTACTCCGTTAAATGTCCGCAATGAAAAGAAAGTGTGTAGGAGTTGAAGCACGGAACGAGTAGGCAACCTTCAAGCAGCCGGTACTGCAGAGGACACACGTGGCCTCACCAAATCTTAAAGGGAAACTGCAGCAAGACCAGGGCAGCACTAGTGTTAGGCCACAGCAACGGGGAAAGTCTGGTATTATTCTGAAAATCTTTGTTTGAGGTGAATACCAGTCATACTGACTAATCATTTGGGCAATGTTAGCCTGGTATTCACATACATCTCTTTTTTCTCTTTTTCCAGTATGTGGTAAATATATGCTCACATTCGATGTTCTTTGCACTGTGCTCAGTGCTGCCATGTTGAAATGACATCAACGGGTAAATAGATTTTCTGCACCTGTAGCTGAAATACTCCTGAGCTCTTAATAGTACACCGACATGAACGCCACCGTCACCTGAACTTTGGTACACCAAACTTGTCACAGGATCCTGGCCACTAGAGATGGGGGATGGTGATTTCCCTCCCTAATGGGCACTCAAGGCCTCACCCATGTCCGCAGAGATGAAATGCCAGGCAATCTAGTCAGTTCCCACAGAAATGGCCAAATAAGTCAATGCTGGCTACAGTAGAATGGCAGAGGAACACCACATTCCTCAGATCACAGTCTGTGCAGGACAAACAAGGCTGACCCACAGAGCCCCCACCCCACAACCCAGAGCACCTCAGCTTCCTGGTGCCAGACACCATAGCACCCAGAGCTGCCCGGGTTGCACAAGCGGAACCAAAAACCTGGGTTGTTTTAATGTTAATGTTTTAATGTAAACTAAATGTGTACTATGAATGGATGGACTGATGGATGGATGGATGGATGGATGGATGGATGGATTGATGAATGGATAGATGGAGGTTTTCTGAAATGTTGATGTTGCATGAAGGTTCTAATCCTGAATGCACACTATAGAAACCTACAGGTGTGGCAGTTTTTGGAATTATCAGATATATCTCCACTCCTCCACGTGGAACAGACAGTTTCTGCTACCTCCATCTCCCCAACCATTTTTCTCCCCTTATTTTCTGGTTTCCTCAAAATAGCACATATTTACATGATGGAAGGTTTCATAAGAAAGCATAGTTTTAGGGATCAGGCACATTTCTCCTGAGATCTCATGAGATGAAGTTCCATGCTCTTTCCATGTTTCTTGGGCGGAAGTTTGGAAACGCACAGCTGCACCTAAACATTAATCAACGGGGTCAGCCTGTGATGTCATGTTCACCGACACATATAAAATGTCAGGAATGGCATTGAAAAGCCGAGCCCATGCTCAGTGCACTTCACTGCGGCGCTTAAGTTGAGCCCAAAGGCCTCTCATAATGAAAGCACTGTGTTGAAGTATGATGGTCATGCAGTCGATTCTAGGGAAGCAAAAACACATACCTTTGGGATGAGAAAACTCTTGGCTCCTTCTGTTTATACATATCCATTAAGTAAGTGAATGTTAAACTGGTGCGTACATTTTTTTTTTCCCCCATGGTATTTTTGTAGCCATATTACATCATCACAGCCCCCCTGGTTGGACGTAACACTGCTGTTCACTCTAACAACCGTGCCCATGTATGGGAGGAGCGGGGCAGCTGCCGTCCTCGACCTGTGTGAAGGATCTTTTGTGGAATCTCCGAGGGCTCATTGACGATTAGCGAGGAGAACGTTGTATTGACCGAGAAGGGAAAACGCACGTGGCTAGGTTGTACTTAGGTTGTACAAAGAGGCTTGTGTTTTAATGAGGGCTTCACATGGGAACACTTTCAGAGCTCTAATATTCTTCCTACAAAAAGCGCTAGATAGAAAAATCCAAGGATTTCCCAGCATGACTGTCATGGGAGGACAAATGTACTGGTATTGAGTGGAACTCAGATTGTACTCTCAAGGCTTCTTCACTAATGTTTACTGTCTGATTTGTCTCAAATGGCTAGGTTATATAAAATCTTACAGGTTTTCAAGTATTAAAAACTACTAAAATTATCTGAACCGATGAGTAACTTGTATTGTTGTTAAATAAACGTCTTGTACAAAGCAATCAGTTTTTTTTTCTTCCGCTGCTAATTTTCAGCTCGCACTCCAGTCCAGTTGGTGGCGATATTTCATGTGTTAAATGCCCTAAATTTATAAATTCCCTAAAAATTAACCTTTGACCGAAAATTTGACAATACTCGCATTTTGCAAGACTACTGCTGCTGCTTCTTATTATTTAGAGTTTATGGACAGTTGGTCCATAACGCCACCTACTGGACTGGAGTATGGAGCAGACGATTGGCAGGAAAAAAGATTATCGCAATGCCATTTAAACAACCAGCAACACAAGTTGCACATCATTTGAATGTTTTTAATTCTTCGAAACGTGTGTGAAAAAAAAGTTGCTTGAGACAATTTAGACAAAATTTTTTAAATGAATGAACTTAACAGTCAGTACCTACAGTATGATTCACATGTCTAGCCGCTATGGATGAGTTTGTCTTGTTGCTAGCATTCTAGATGATGTGTGTGCTAGCTGAGGATGATACGACTGAGCTGCACTGAACTGAGCAATGTTCCACCAGTCACAAGGATTGACGGGAACGGAGATTAGACTGGGCATCTGTCCAGCACCTTATCTAATCTTTGTGATGTACAATGTGGGCTACAACAGTTAGGATTGTTGTTTTAACCACTGCTGTGGGCCAAGGGACTTTTTACTGACATTTTTCATTTTGTTGTAGACTGTATTAAACCTTGCACATTATTTTTTATAATTATTATTGTTGTTGTTGTTATAATGTATTATGTACAGTATGCTTTTTTTTTCTTTCTCTTTAAAAACTTGCATTTAACAGTCCTCTCTTTTTCACAATTTTATTCCACCATGAAACAAGATAAGACATTTTGATTCTACTTCTTAGAAAAAAAGATCCCCCTTAGGGAAGTTCTTTATTGCCTTGATTGTTCAGATTGCTTTCACACTTCTCAGAAGTACGGACACCAGCGTGACTAGCTCTTAGTTATTTAAAGTGCCTGACTTTTCTTTTTCTTTTTCCCAGAAAAAAAAAAGTTTTCCAAAAGCTCATTAGTTTAAGAGGTTTGGATTGTGTTTAATTGCTCTTTTTAAAACTTATTTCAAGCATACAGGACAAGATGTGCTTTTTTTTTTTTTTTCCCCCCCGCCTAGTGTGAACGCAAACAGCCTCACCATGTCTGGAAGAGAGGCTCAGGCACTGCATGGTTTACTGGAAACATATGAAGTGCCAGAGGATTAAAAGGGAAAGAAAGATATTACTTCACTGCCCATCACCCGTGGCACACCAGGGGCTCTTGTACAGCCCGTGTCCTGCCTGACCTGGCACGCTGTGCCTGTTCCACTGTCTGATCTTAATTATCTGTCCTTCTTCAGGCTGGATACAGACTAACACACTTAGCATCATCTAATCTGGGCGGTGGAGACAATATGGTCCCGCTATTAAAACGTGTACTCAGCATGAACTCTCCACGCTTCCACGCCCGCCTGCCCTCCCCATCGGACAATCTTGTTTTTGCATCAAATTGCCGAGGATGAGGCACGAGGGTAATGAGGTTTCTCCTTTACACACATTTAGATCCAGGGAACATGGCTCATTGAAAAGCACAAGGCACAATGTCACCTATTGCTGGGATTTTTGCTGCAACTTGCTAAATGTCCATCTGTGTGGCTGATGAGAGTAATGAGAGAGCATTATGGCGTCTGCTAGCTTTATGAGCTTCCTCCCCCTCCATCCTCTAGCCTAGCGTGTCACTGAAAGTGAGTGCATGGCATCGGCAGGAGCTGACTGCCTCTGGAACAATGTGATCAGATGTGACACGGTTCCCCGTAAAAAGGGAAATGAAATAGGGACCTTTTTCATTTCGGCCTCTGATAACACGCCAAGGTAAAAGTCTCTCATAAGTAGTTTTATGTGTAAGAATCGATTTAGTCATGTGACACTTTTATGTAAAAATATGGCTGTTATATGAGGAGCTGGATAGATTAATGCTTCACATGTAATCGCATAAAAATCTAAATCGCAATATGGACCTGTGCAGTTCTTTAAAGCAGTTTATTACAGTAATAATTAGTAATATAGTACAGTAACATTAGTAATACATACATAGTTAGGAATTTATGTAGAGTTTGTCAATACTACAATAAGAATACTATAAGTATTTGATTGTTTCTGAAAATGATTTTAAGAGAGATTAAGAGTTGAAATTTTGCAACAGTTTTGCATCGGTATACAGGTCAAGTTCGTCTGGGAGACGTTCAAAACTGGTTTGCATCGGTGGAAAGTCAAGTGAAGCGAAACATTTCTTGTGGGATTTTTTTTTTGCTATTAGTGCCAGATTTAGAGAAGACATCGCACCATGGTACTCAAGAAAGCTAGCAAGGACGGTAGCAAGAAATAAAGGGAGCCACTTTTAGTTTTGTCTCTAAAGCAGTCGGTGCCAAGAGGAATCATGAATTAAGGTTAAGTGTGGTTTAATGTCCACTTATTTTATATTTTACATCACTTACATGTCTTTTCTGAATGTGGAGACAAAAAAAATCTGATTATAGTCTTGGTAATTGCTAATATTCAGCGAAATCACAGTATTGGTGCTGATTTTATTTATTTATTTATTTATTTATTTTTTATGCTATACATACAGTATAATAAAGAAAATGTGTGTCAAAGGTGCTACTTCTGAAGTTTATGCAACATGGAAGTGACCAATCTGCTTCCCTAAAAATTTCAGGTTGCTAACTTTAGCCATTTCGGAGAGATGATGCACCAAAAATGTAAATTTTTCAGTATTATACTGTCTCGCTTCAAACGATAATAATTAAAAAATAGAATTATTCATATTTCTTTCTGAGTATTGATACTAAAATTGGTGCTTTTACAAGCACCTGTAAAATTGCTTAAAAATATATTTTTTAAAAAGGCAAAAAAAAAAAAAAGCATTAGCATTTTAGAATAATGCACTTTTTCAGGTTTAAGTCTTTTCATGTGAAATCTAAATTGCCAAGTTTTATCTGAATGACAATGAAGATCATTGAAAAGTTGAAATTTAAAAAGTTACAGACACTATATAAAACTGCATGAAATTTAATTTAGCAAATGTCTTTCTGTTTATTTGATAAATATAAATGTGTATGTATATTTACAAAAGACCAAGCATGGACCAGGACAAAAGACGCATCAAGTATAATGAAAAATGGTGTTCATATCTGAAAATCCACTTTTTCACCTGGACGAGACCCTTTTTTTTTTTTTAGCACCAATACCATGTTTTAGCTGATTTTTGGATGGCTGGAACGGATTTTCTGCATTTGCATGATTTCTTATGGGAAAATTCCTATCGCAGTACAAATTCTTCGCCTTAAGAACTTACCGATGGAACGGATTAAATTTGCCAAACATCCTCTTAATGAGATCAATTATTCAGTTCTTTAGTATTAGTCTAGGTAAATAATGGTGTGTTGGAATACAAAAGGGTTAAATATAATGTAAATATATAGTTAAATATTGCAGTTTAAATCTCAGTTGCAATGTTTTTTACATTTATTTTTTATTGTTTATTAAATCATGCAGCCATACTATAGAAATGATCATAAAATCTTCAATAAACCTAAAAATGCCAATACATGATATCATCTCCTATACTAAACTTATACCAGCATCCTTGGACCCAGACGAATTGCCAGTCAACACACAAGCCCACAACATAAAATACATAACTTTTTTTTACCAGTAATGATCCAGTATGTTTCTGGCTTATATCATGCATCCATAACTAATGACCTATATAGACCATAAAGAATAAAACAGTTCATGTAGCTCATGTATGTGCAAAGTGCTGAAATTATACATACAGTACATTTGTGCATATTCTCATATATAATCTATATACATATATAGAACTGTATAGAACTTATTCTGGGTTTACAGATTTTTACCGTTTTACAGATGTTTTACAATATGGCCGATGATGTTTGTAGTGCAGCAAGGTGGTGGGATTCAGACTCACACGCTTCTCCAGGGGTCTTCAGTGTTCTCGTTAAGGGCTGGTGTAGTTCCCCTTAATCAGAGTCACATAAGAGTTGATTATAGTCCACTTCTTTAACGTTCTCATAATGTAGTAATCAAAGTCTGCTTAGTGCTTCATTAAATGCCCTGACTTATATTTATGCAACCGGTAACACAGGAAGATGAACAAATAATGAGCAAAAGTTGGCAGTCTTCAGAAAGCAATTAGACATGATGGATGAATTGGAGCGCCTCCTCAGGATATTGCCAACGTGAACGTGATGCGCTCCCGTCTCCTTTTTTTTTTTTTTAGACATTTTCTCAAGAATCTTAAACATCCCTTCTCAGCAGAATGATGTGTATCTCAGCCCCTTGAGCCTGATGTTATCCTATACCATCAGTCCTGCATACACACACACACACACACACACACACACACACTCATACATTTGAGTCAAATGACAGAAGACTGATATTGGCGCGGATCTATTGTTCTGTTTCCTTTCTAACACAATCCATCAGGAACGGTGGGAGATGCCGCCAAGTGCTTTTGCTTTTATTCCTCTGATTTCAAGTTTAGATTATCCTCGCTTTCTAAAGAACGGGTTTCTTTTATCTCGGTAGTAGAGGTTCGATTTGGTGACGCATTCCGCTCTGGGATGGATCATACTTGTGTGTATAATGAGGTGCTTATAAAAGTTCCTTTTGCTACACTTTGTGTGTGTGTGTGTGTGTGTGTGTGTGTGTGTGTGTGTGTGTGTGTGTGTGTGTGTGTGTGTGAATGACGCTGGTGTTGAAAGAATTGTGGTTAGAATTTTGTCAAACTGCCATCGTGTTGATTTTGCAAAAAAACACAACCTTGAAGTGACCAGAAGCTGCTTTTTCTTTCATGTGAAAATATTCACGAGGAATCTGACAAAGCAGGACCACCAATGAGAATGTTCACATCCCACAGGATAAAACCAACACACCAGGATAAATTGCTTCCTTCGAACCAAATGCTTTTGTTTTTGCACAGAAAAAAAAGCATGTTATAAGCTGTACATGTGTCTGAGCATTATGTTCTGACATTTTTGTTTTAAACGGGATGATGGGTTCAAACACTAGGCGGTTTATTTAGTCCCACACCAAGAACTTTATCCATCTTATCAGTTAACACTCACACTGACATGCGCACACTCGTGCACACACACACACACACACACACACACAGTGAGTGCTCTCACCACAGCTGGAATATTCTTCTGCTGCGCCACACAATTCGCTCCATCTGACTGCTCCGCTTCACCATTAGCTGATGATTACTTCACATGCCTAATGACCTCTAATAACCCAAACAAGCTTTCTAGAAATGGTTTATTATGAATGGAAATCATGACGATTGTGTTTTGCTGCATAAGGACGTACAAACACACCGTATCACCCCTGGGTATTACATTTAGACCCATGAACCAAAAATCGAGCTTGTGCCCCTGCCTCATTAACTACAGACATCTTTCACTGAGTCAGGATTAAAATACAGCAGGCACGCTTGTACATGGATGCTTCATTGCTTTCTATAAGCAGCTTGTCCCACTGTTGTTGTTTTTTATTCCTCTAATAGCACAGCAATTTGGTAGCAAGAACATTTTTTTTTTGTTTTTTTAAGACCAAGGACTCCGAAAGACCCCTTATGGATGAAAATTTTTTTAAATACCTTTTACTCCTCATCCAAATACACTGTTTCACGCCTCACCAGAGAGCAGCAGAGCTGAGCAACAAGTCGAATGAGGAGATCTTCTTTTATGAGGTCACAGTAGAACTATAAATAATTGGCTTTATTTATTTGAGTCAATCTAAAAGATTCCTAAGAATACACTGGGAATAGCTGGGTAGGAACGGGGAGTCTATGATCAGCGAAGGAAGCATTTAATGTTTTTTTTTTTTGCCGTTTTTTTGTGTGTGTGAAGTCTGGACTGGAACTGGAACATCTGGAACAGATGTATGTAAGTCATGTAACGTACAGAGCTCCAACCCAAAGCGCAGAGCGGTACCGGTATAGCAAACCTGACTATAAGAAAGTGTGTGAGGAAGTGCCGGATAAGGCAGATGAAGATTTCAAGACACAGAATAAGACAAAACAGGATCAGGGAAGGAAGCATTAGAGATTTTTAAGCAAGGCTGCAATGGACAATCTGCTTTAAGAGGCTGGGAAGATGAGGGAGAATGAGACCTACAGTACAGTTGGCGAAGAAGATGAAGAATACAATAGAGGCAGGGTATTCCAAAACACTCGTAAACCAAATCAAATCTTCCCATAAGAAATAATGAAAACTCAAATAATTCGTTTCACAGCCCAAAAAAATAAATACAGAAAAATCATTAATACAGTATATAAAGTAAAAATAAAACAACTTAACCTGCACTTTACCTTTAAAAAAAAGTACAAATAAATCCCAAGAGATAAGTGTTTCCGTTTGTGCGCGCAGGCGCGGTGTGTGTATGTGTGTATGTGTGTATGTGTGTATGTGTGTGTGTGTGTGTGTGTGTGTGTGTGTGTGTGTGATTAGCCCCTTCCCTCGCCTCGTCTTACACAGTAAAACTCCAACTCCCTCCCCCCACCTCGTTTTTAAGTTTCACAACAAACACACACACAACGGAAACACTGTTTTAACGGGAAAAAAATAAATCTCTCTAATGACACTCTCGTGAGCGCAGACTAACAGAATCACTGCTGTAAAGTAAAAAACAAAACAAAACAAATGAACCAGCACCTTATCTTTGAAAAGAATCGCGACAGAGCAGAGTTTCTGTGTAGAGCAGAGTGTGTGTGTCTGTGTGAAGCTGGGGAGGGGGGGGGGTGTAAAGGCGAGAGAGTGTGTGTGTGTCGGTGTCATAAAACTCGGCACTCGTAAAACAAGACATGCTCGTTTTCCAAGTCAAAATGTATTTAAAATCTTTGCTCGTCTTGCTGAACACTCGCAATCCGAGGTTCCACTATATATATATATATATATAGAGAGAGAGAGAGAGAGAGAGCTCCACCACAACCTCTAGACGTGGAGGAGCAGTGGGAATTTGGAAAGGTTGAGGAAAAAGTATTTTAGATAATGGAGAAAGAGGACAAGGAAGAAAGTATTCAATGGGTTTCTTAAGGGTGATGGGACTAGGAAGGATGATTTAAACTGAAAGGAAGATGAGAGAGATCAAGATCAAAAGGTGGTGGTAATACAACATGGTGGATGCGACTGCCTGTAAACAACAACAACGTCAAAAAAGCAGAATACAATAGAAAAAAGAAAACAAAGCAAGGAAAGTTTTGTCTTATGTTTTTTTATTGTTTTTTTTTGTTGTGGAGATCCATCTGAACATTTGAGACCTGTGATGATTTTTCTTGTAGCCGACGCTGCTGTCATTGCCGCTGTTCTAGGAAACTAAATCAACACTTTCTGATTTGACAGTTCGTCAGTGCTGGGATCTAAGTATGGTTAATAAGTTTGCTTTTTGTATTTTTTTCTTTTAAATACCGATGTCAACATCCAAGTGTACCTTGCCTTCTGAGCTGTTGTTGAGTAAATGTCAAATTAAAATAGAGATAAT
The DNA here is from genome assembly GCA_030347435.1 of Clarias fuscus. NCBI lineage: Eukaryota > Metazoa > Chordata > Actinopteri > Siluriformes > Clariidae > Clarias > Clarias fuscus. The sequence goes on along the minus strand of CM059215.1, from coordinate 27,913,617 downwards.
GAGAATTTTGGCGGCATTGTGGTGTAGTGGTTAGCACTGTGGCCTCGCTTTCCTGGGTTTGAGGGTTCGAAGGGGCGTCCCCTTAACATCCATCCCCAAATCGAGGATATAACAGAGAATTTGTTTAAAGTGGATCACACAATAGCACATCTAACCTTTTTTTTTTTTTTAAATAGTACATCTTAACTAGAACTGGTCACAAGAACAAGATTGGAGTTGGAGGCAAACAAACCGGGTTTTTGATTAAACGAGGAGTTTAGATAATAAGTGGCGCAGTGCCAGTGAGAGCGGCGTGTTTCGGTGGGTCGAGTCGAGCACTGAATCTGTATCCTGTTTCACGCCCTCCCTCCTGTTTACACAGCCCTGCTGGCCATGTGCTACTCCACCAGCAGGAAGTCATGGGTGTTCTACCACTGTGAGCGCATACTGTATACACACACACACACACACACATACACACAAAAAAAAAAAACCCTCATGTTTTCGGCGTCTTCTTTTTATTCACCCACATTTCATCCACTCACTTTTAATTTCTCATATAAACACATGTGGACTTAATCAGGTTCCTAATTGAGCTGAAGAACTTCGGTGTGAAACTTTAAGGCACACATGCAGGCACAGACACACTGGAGCCTTCATTGTGTAGACACGGATCCAGACAAATGCCTGGCTTTAGAGTTCAGGACTGAGCAGAAATGAGCTGCTGTACACTTCAATGGAGCAGTAATTCTACCAGTACAGTTCTGCCACTGGCTAGTGTGACAAATGACACACAGGTAAACTTGTGAAAGTGGATTTTGTGATTAAAACCCTTAAAACCTAAGAGACACAACAATATATATATATATATATATATATATATATATATATATATATATATATATTTATATTTATATATATATTTATATTTATATATATATGGAAATATACATTATATATATGGGGATGTTTTGGACATCAGACTGTGTATTTGGCTTTTCGGAGTTGTGAGGTAGAACAAAAGTTATACTTTTATAATGTGTAAATTGCACCACTATCGGAATATGAGAGCGATGTTGCAAAGATGTTTGATATGCTCCCAAAATGAGCATATCAATTTTTTAATAAAAAAAAAAAAACAACCAATAAAACACATGATCATGTGTGTTCATGCAAATTTATTTATTTTTTGCTCTGTCAAGGTTGTATAGAAATTCAGTTCATCATATTGCCTATTTTGTGCTTGAAAAAAAATTGTCACTCCATACTGCATAATCATGAGCCCTATATACAGGATGTTTGTTTAAAAAAATGATTAAAACTCTGAGTTTAAAGGCTCCAGCTGTTGGTGGTGTAAGTAAGCACTTGGACGATAGGAATACAGGCACCTAGAACAATCAATGTACGGCTAGTGTACGATCTAATGCATTAAGAGACTTTAAAAAATTTTTTTAAACACTCGAGTACAAATACACAGTAGAATACATGTTAATTATCCACAATATGACTACGACCCTGTATTTATTATGCTCGCATGACCAGTTCTTGACCAGAAACCCCAATGTGGAAGTAAGATTGTTTTTGGCTCCGAAACCAAACACGCTGAGAACATTTTCATTTGAAGTTCAGTGTAACAGCATTTTGTTAAATGCACACCCAGGGTAGCTACATCGCTCAGCAGGACTTGGCGGTAAAAGAACAACAGTGTGAGGGGGGGAAAAAAAAAAGGGAACGATTCAATAAGACCTAAATGCTGCTTCTACATTAAAAAAATAGAAATACAACAGGTGTTCAAGTCAAACCAGGACTTCTGATTGTGCAGAATAACAGTACACATGAGAGTAAAATTTACACTTATTTCTTTATATAACCCCCTGCTCTGCTACACTAATGCACTTATCCCAGTGTTACACTAGTGCTTGGACACCATCAAGGTAGAAAGTTTTCTCAGTACGCCAGAGCCATGATCGGCTTGCCTACTTCACGTCTGAAACGCCGGCCTCCCAGGAACTCCTTTAATGTCCCAAACATGTGGAAATGGCTTGGAGCGAGGTCAGGACTGTACCTTTTATTCTTTGATTTTTCAATCGGCCCTGAGCCACCTCAGCCCAGGATCATCACTCAGATTTTGACTTTGTTTAAGAGACTTTATCACCGTTACTGCGCTTAAAGTCTTCTGTCAATGTGAAACGGTTTCACACCCTCACGCACAAGAAAGTTCATCACAAGCCCTGGTTTGACTTGCGCCTTCTCCAAATCAGTCAATCTCATAGCAGGAGAACAATCTAGAAGATCATGCAGAAGATACATCCACATTCAGAAGCGTGATCTCAGTGCCGTTGACTTCAGCGTGGGTGTTGGTGTTAAATGGGGTGGTGTGAGAATTGGTGAAACTCTATTATCTCTAGAGGTTGCACAGACGTGCGAAAAAAACAACAAAAAAACGTAAAGCATCCAGTAAGCAGCAGAACAAAACCTGGGGGTTGTAGATAGATAGAAAAATGTTGTCTGGTCTTTTGTCTATTCTTCAACTGTCCAGCTTCAGTGAGTCTGTGCTGAGTCTCGGCTGTGCCTCAGATTCCTGTTTATGGTCGACTTTTTGTAGTCATAACCCATCTGAAGTTGACTTGTGCTTTCTGAGATGCTTTTCTGCTGACTATGATGGTACAGAGTGTCAGGTAGGTTCAAAGCCTTTAATTGTACAGTTTCGCCATTGGAAGGATGTTCCCAGACACACACACACACACACACACACACAAAAAAAGACCAGACTGTGTGGTATCACTCTGTCCAGCACCACCCTCGAGGGAGTTTCTTCAACACTCCTATGGAATCATAACGCTGAGAGAAGTAACCGTTAGTGGTAATGCAGACGGATCGAATATCCCTGAGTTGAAGGGATCGGAATCCAGTGAGCCTGGAGTTCCTTCCTATCCTGGGTACAAGACACTGCTGAACGGGGGAAATTAAACCCAGCGTGTCTGACAGTCTCAAGCCTGGCTTTGTTTTTTTTTTTTTTTTTTTTTTTTGGCTTTTCAAAACAGTCTATGTTGTTTATATTCTTTAATGATTAATAGTCGTCTTATTTGCAGTACAAACCGATAAGAGCATATGTCATTCAGCTATAATGTAGTTGACAAATAGCGGCGACGCCGATAAGTAGCAAAAGCCGTCGTGATTGATTGCTAATAATCACCGCTTTCCGGGCGCTCGATATAGTATGATCCCGCAGCGTCGCTTCCGTCACAGGTGTCCATCAGCTCAGAGCTCATCGCCTGCACTTGGGTGAAGTGGGGGGGAGGGGGTGTGGAGGTGATATGAGGTGGGGAGACGTCAATCTTGCAGGCGGAAATCGAAAAATAGATATGTAATGCATAATTGATAGATTTAATCCCAGCACTGAGGGAAGACCATCGGTGTGAAAGCATTTGTCAAGCTGTGAGACTGCAGAGTTCCTAACTAATATAAATAAAGACAGAAGACCTCATCTCTCTCAGACTCTCATGCGTCTGAACTGATATTAACCAGCTTAACACTAAACGGTTCCCAAGAGCTTTCTCTATATGATCCCCTGCTACACTAAAGCACTTATCCCAGTGTCTCAGTAGTGCTTGGATACCATTAAGGAATACATTTCTCCAGTATAGAGCCATGATGCTTTACGCTGGCCTCCCGGGAACTCCTCGGAGCTCGGAGTTCAGGGTTCAGGACTGTACGGGGATGTAGCAGTAACTCCCAGCCAAGTTCGTGTAATGTGCAAGTGCTACAGTATATGCAGTACTGTCCTTCAGAAATGATCAAACCATACTATTTATTTATTATGATTCTGCACATATATTTCAAGGGCATTTTGAGAAACGCAGTTATTTTATATTATGGCTTGATGAAAAGCCATGCAAAAGACGTCTGTAAATCGAGACAAAGAAGGCTGTCTATTCAATTAGGACGTTTTAATTTGCGCCTGTGATTGATGAGCTGCATACTATTTGACATTTGCAGCTCTCTGTGAGCTTATGGAAGTTGGAAGCTGCAGAAATGATGTCATAATGGTGATATTCATGAACTCATGTTTTATAATTCACACAGAATTCATGAATTTGGCTTTAAAAGACGCCACAGCATGCGCTGTGCAATCAGCACGTAGCTTCCTGGGATCAGAGTTCCATTTAGGCATTTGGCGGACGCCTTTATCCGGAGCAACTTACATTTTTTTTGGGGGGGGATTTTCCCCCGATTTTCTCCCTAATTTAGTCGTGTCCAATTCCTCCCCGTCACTAGGGGGCTCCCACATTAAGGCTACTACTACCACTCAGCCGGGAGGGCCGAAGACTATAACGTGTTTCCTCCGAACCACGTGACGCCAGCCGACCGCATCTTTTCGAACTGCTCGCTCGCGCACCGTTGGGGGCGGCGTAACACACTCGGAGGACAGCGCTATCCGCTCCTCCGTTGCGCGAGCTCACAGCCCTGACTGGCTGTAGAGCCGTGATTAATGTGGGAGCACTAAGTACCTCTCATCCCTCCCCTCTGAGAGAGCTCGGCCAATCAGCTCTCTCTAGACCTCCGGCTGCGAGAGGTTACAGCACCACCCGGGATTCGAACTAGCGATCTCCGGATGATAGGGCGAGCGCTTTAACCACTGCGCCACTCGGAGGCGCAACTTACATTTTTATCCGAGCAGTTGAGAGTCAAGGGCCTTGCTCAAGAGCCCAATAGTGGTAACTTGGTGGTCGGGGGGTTTGAACCTGGGACCTTCCGGACTGTAGTCCAATGCCTTAACCACTGAGCGTTAAGGTGTTACTGGTGCGCATTTACATCACTCAGAGCTCGCTGTCTCCCCATACACTGTCATCCTTGGGGTTACTGAGCTGCATTTAAACCCCGCCTCTAGGATCGGCTCCGATTTCAGAGCTCTGGTCATCAAACCGGATCATAGACAGAAGCTGAAGAATTCTTGTAGCCAGTCATACAGTAGAAGATGGGATTTGTTAGGATTTTTTAATTATTTATTTTTTTTACATTATACTCCTCATAATGCTAGAATAAGCCCAGCGCTGTCTATTGTACTCAGAAACTGATCAGTCTTAATCTCGGCTGGTTCTTCTATTCATTGTTTTCAATGCAATACACTAACCCTAGGTGAGTGCAGTGTGTACATCTGATCTACTCTATATGAGATGTCTGTGTGTTAGACGCTAACTGTTTCCTGTTCTTTGAACAAGTCACACACATCACATATTTCAAAACGACAGACCGCAAACCCCTTTCACACTGGTCTCTTCTCGACCGTGTGGCTTGAACGCTTCTTGGTCAATTATAGGTGAACAGCATTCATCACCATATCAGCATATAAGAGTCCTGTTTGATCAAATTAGAAAAAGACGGAGAGTGTGAGTGTTTTTTTTTTTTGTTGTTGTTGCAAAAAACACAGTGTCTTGTTCATTGCAGATCACCACCCTGATTAATCACAAGGACAAGCTGAAGAAGAACGAGAAGACCTCGCGGGCCATCCAGAGGGTCGGCCAGGCGGTCAGCGCCGCCGTGAGCCGCTTTGTCGCCGTCGGAGAGGCCATCGCGCTGGAGAACGAGGAATTAAAGGAAGAAATGGGTCACGCCTGCTTTGAGGCCAGGCGAGCAGGTTGGTCCGTAGTTAACCACGCTATGAATTTCACAACTTTTTCGCAAACACTTTCATTTCATCCACTTTGTGTAAAGTGGAGCAACGTGCAGCTCGGCTCTTTTTTTGAATATTCATTGGTTTTCATGCCCTTGTTTTTACTGAATTGTGTCTCTGCACAAGACGGAGAGAGCGATGCCGTTTCTTCTTTACTCCTATTGTGCGAGGCGAGCTCTCTAACCTTCTGTCTCATCCTGAAGACCAGATCTAAAAATACAACCCTCCAATGCTTTACATGTCCATGTCTCATTCCTGGATTACTGTCAGAGTAGCAGAGGCAGCGGGCATCGTTTCCACTGTTGAATGCACTTTCTTGGTAATTTGTTTTTTGAAGAGTAAGTCAAGTCCAGAAGTATTGGCATCCATCGAGGGACAAAGAATAACATGCAGCAGTAGTATTTTACTGTACTATACTATACTGTATATAGTAGAGATGTCGGATTCAGACATTACAGTATTTTCAGTGTGTAAGTGAATGTATAAAATGTCCCTGTATATTGTATGAGTGTGTGTGTGTGGGCATGTGGGATTCATTTCAGTGAATCAGTCCGGGAGCACAATGACCAAATGGCATCCATTCAAGTGCGCGGTAAGCACGATGTTGCGTTGTCCTCCTCCGACGTCTTTCCAGGTTGCCTTTTAAATGAGTTCAGCTGACCCTGCTGCGTCACCAAGATTCCCCTCTTGATTTGGAGGCGCTGTCTCGCTAGAGTATAATGTAGAACAAAAACACCAAACCTGTGTGTTTAAAAAAAAGAGTATGCTTTACACTGTATATTTGTGTCAAAGGTGTAGAAGACTCACTTATCGTACTTGTGAACGAATCTGACTTACAAACATTTTCCCGGGACGGAACTCATTCGTAAGTCGGGGACTTACTGTATATTTTAATCGATTACATTTTTTAAATCTTTTTAATCATAGCCTGTGATTAATCACGACTAATCACATATTTAAAATACTCAGATTTACTTCTATTATAAGCGTACAATGTTGGAAATAAAGAAAAGCATGATAAACTGGATAGAGGAAACATTATGTGGTTTTTAGAATATCTCTAACATTTCTAAACATCTCTTTATAATGAAACTTGCTGTTTAGCACACCTGGCGATGTTTCCTCAGTTGTCATCTTGTCCGAGTTAAACCATTATCATAATTAAACCATGCTATTATCACATACAGCCGGATAATCATGGGAAGCCATTAGGGTCAGTCTTGGTTACATTGTATCAGGTGGTCACATCCCTAGTATATAGCAGAAGTTCTGAAAGCCAGAGGATAAATTACAGCATGCTGTTATAACAGATATTGTATTTATTATTGAATGTTTATATTAATCAATCAGTCTGTTTAACTGGCCCCTTCCATTCGAACAAGTCAAACTCATTTAGCCTATAAATAATGCTTGGAGCTAATATCCTCTGTGTGTGTAAATGTAAGGAACAACAATGGCTTTAACGGTTATGAAAATTATATTCATTAAATGATTCTGTATTGAGCTAAATTTTAACACTTATTTCTTTTAAGTAATAATAGTCTAAATAAAAGTAAGCTTTGTAAAGCGTTGTTTACAAAAAATATGATATTATTACATTTAATGATGCTTTGCATGGAAATAATAACAGCACTCTTCCAGGAAACACTGGAGCATCTTCCTGACTTTAATTTCACCTGCTGCATAAAAATCTATATTAAGGTCCCATAGTTTAATTATAAATCTATCATCTTATTCAGATGTGCTTTAATTTCTCGTATGTATACAGGAAAGAGCCTAGTCAAAGGCAATTATCGCTTCTGGAGACTGAGAGCAGATTACAAAATCTTTTTTTTTCCCTTTTTTCCAGTTTATTTGAAATGCCCTGCTGTTGTGCCAAAAAACTACTGTACTTTACAAACTGAAAGCAGTTGTATTAATTATAGATGTGCTTATTAAAGCTCAGCATGAACCCTAACACTGGATGAGCATTGTGATTTAGTTATGGCGATGACATTCACCGCCAGGACAACGTCTGAGTTTTTTTTTTTTTTTTTTAGAAAGTTAGAATGGCTTTGAATTAATGTCTCAAACACAGTGTCGCAAATGCAACCATAAAACAATGATTATAATGATTATTATATATGCATATTGGGAGCGTTTATGCCGATTAACGTCCATTCACACGGTGTTATATGGTTTCGTAATGTTACTTGTCTGTTTATAATGACTAAGATGCACAGCGTCGAAACTGCATCACGCCTGGTTTTACAGAACCAATCATAGAACCATTAACCATTTTTATTTACAGTGGAACCTTCGATTACGAGCGTTCCGGAAGTGGACTCGTATTCCAAAACACTCGTAAACCAAATCATCATTTCCCATAAGAAATAATGAAAACACAAATTATCCGTTCCACAGCCCCAAAAAATAAATACATAACAATAATTAATACAATCTATAAAATGAAAATAAAACAATTTAATCTGCACTTTACCTTTAAAAAAAGGTGCGCACAGGCGCCGTGTGTGTGTGTGTGTGTGTGTGTGTGTGTGTTGTGTGGAATTAGCCCCTTCCCTCGCCTCGTTTTACACAGTAACACTCCTCCTCCCTCTCCCCACCTCGCTTTTTAAGATTCACAACAAACACACACACACACACAACGGAAACACCGTTTTAACAGGAAAAAAAAAATCTCTCTGAGACTGGCATGAGCGTATATTAACGGACTCACTTTTTAAGTTTCACAACAAACGCATAAACACAGCAGAAACACCGTTTTAATGGAAAAAAACGAGACTGGCATAGCGCATACTAACGGAATCACTTAAGTTTCACAACAAACGGACACACACATAAACACGGAAACACCGTTTTGACAGGGTGAGAGAGTGACGCTTGGTGTCAAAATAAGAGTCGCATCGTGATACATGATACTCGGCGCTCATAAACTAATACTTGCTCGGTTTCCGAATAAAAATTTATGAAAAATCTTTGCTCGGTTTGCGGAACACTCGTAAACCACGTTACTCGCAATCCGAGGTTCCACTGTATTTAAAAAAAAAAAAAAAAAACATTTTTAGTGTAACATTCCAATGCTTGTTTCGCTTGGTGTTATGTACAGTACAGTATGTGCATTTCCTATCATCATCAGCATGTCCCCTAGTGGTCCAGTAGCACGCAGCACTCCCACCTGAATTCGAGTCCCACTCAGGCCATCAGTTTGGTATTAATGTTGTTTTGAAGTCGTTCTTGCGACATTGTATTAGTGGCATTCATTTAACATTATCCCATCATCATGCAGTCAGTGTTGTTCCGGCATCATTCCAGCAAAATCTACATTTCAAAACATCCTAATGCCAGAAGTGTCCCCGATGTCTGTAATGTTGCCAAATGAACATCACCACAACGTTTTGGTAAGCAAAAAAATTCTACCGGGAAATAAATTCTAATAATCAACCCTCCCCAGCACATTAATCTTTGTTCTTATGAATCTAACCCATTAATCACATTTCGAAGTTAATGCAAATGAATCTTTCTCCGTCTTCATCAGAGATGTCTGCTGTTGTACTCAAGCACTTCTGCATGATTCTGGCTCTTGAAATACCACGTGTGGGTCAATAGTGGGTAGTATTTTTTTTTACTACTGAATGTTTTTTCTTTGATAAGACAAGTTGTAATTTGGAAAGGAAATGTTTTCCAAACTACATATAAGACGACACACTCCAGTTCTTTCACGATCCTCTTTCAGAGTGTTTTCAGCTACTGGAAATCCACAGAACGACGCCGGTACGTTCACAGAGCGCTCAGCTGCCCCGGTGCCTCCCAGCGAGAGAGCGACCTGCACAGCACTGGGATTAGCGTAGCTTTTAGAGTTAGCAGCTCATTTCCCACAGCGCTGAGACACTCAGTCATGCGTCTAATCCTGCTGCTCATTCTCCTGACTACTCACACGGAATGAGCAAAAGTGTCAGACTAAATCCAGTGGTGCACATGGGAAACGTCCACCATGTCCCTCTGTAGGGGGAAAAAAAATATCAGAAAGTAGAGGTGTTAAACAGGACATGAGCTCAGTGATGAGGTTGTGCATTAGAAAGGGAAAGTAGAGTAGGGACAAGGTGGGAAATAAAACTGGATAAAATTGATTTAAGGGGTGTGGAGTGGATGGTTTTGTTTTTTTTAAACCAAAGCCTTATTTCCTTATTATCCAGGATTCTTATGTGATCTACATAATGTTATTATTATTGGGGGGGGTCAATACTTATGCTAAAACTCTTCTCCATATACATACAAGTGAAGATTTATAAGGTGCATTGGATGTTATTTTGAAAAATCTGCCTTGCTGTTATACTTTGAGTCCTAAAGCGACACCGTCATTAGAAGAAGTGAACTTTTTCCCATCTTGAAAGTCCACACTGTTGGTTTTGGACTACCTGAAAATGTAGACGCTCGCGTTTAACACAATCTAGAATGGGCTCTCAAGCAGAAGGTCCTCAGCTCTGGGTGAAAGCGCTTCCAAAATAAAGGACGATTGTATCGGTGCAGTGAGCTGTAGACGACTTTAAAGAGCACGAGCACCGAGGTCTCGATCCTTCGCCCTCCAGGGCTCGTCTCTGAACGCACCGCCTCGGGCCGTGTGACTCGGTTACGGACGCTCGGGTCGTTCACGCGAGCACCCGAGGCTCTTCTTTTCTCTACTCTAGGTATTCTGTCGTAAGCCTTTCGAAAAAGGCTTCGGTCCCCCATCTGAAGCAGGAATGTGTCAGTATTGTGGAGAACAACAGTGTTCCGAGCACAGGAATTAGACTGATTAATAAGAGAAAGAGGACGCACGCTGGCAGGCTGATTTGGCCCGTATCGCCGGATCATTTTGCACGGGCGGACTGAATGCTGGATTTCTGGCTGCGACCCAGCTGCCGGATGCAATCAGAGCTTTAGTGTGATGTGTCTTTTGGAGAGCGAACTCGAACAAAACTAGAGAAATTATGCAGAAATGATGCTTTCACCCCAAACAGATGTCTCTATTTTTCAGTCTCACTCACTCTTGGCCACAGATTTTAGCCTCTTGGTTTCTGTAGTAGATTCCTTTGATCTTTGAATATCTCAGCATATTTCTTTTGGGGACACCAGCTCTTTTTCGTGGCATGGAACATATCAGCCTTATGTTGCCCCATGTGCCAAGTGTTGCCAGGCTAAGATAAAGCACTCAGTGATTTCTGGGTAGTTAAGAAGACATGCAGATGACTGCCTGCTGCTCAAACACAATCGTGAGAACTTGTACAGCAGAACAGCGATGAACTGTCATATGGTATTAGCTCTTAGCCTGCTTAAAGGGGACCTCTTAGGCAAAGTTCACTTTTAGTCATTTTTGGAGATTCAGACGGGTCTCTGATCTCCATGAACCCACCAAAAAAATGAGTGAAAAAACATTGCCTGCTGTTAGTCTTTATTAATTTTTTTGTATTTATTGGGGTAACTAATCAGATTTCCCCCCTATTGTAACCTCATCTACCCTCCTCTGGCTCACCACCCATCTCTGATTCTCTCTGAGGATTCTCTAAAATGCTCCTTTTAGAGGAAAAGCTGTGGGAAATGCTTGATAGGGCCCCAGACATGGACGTTTCCTGTTCCTGCATTCTGATTCTGATCATCCTTTAAGGGGGGCATCCATCAGTTCATTTAAAGCTACAGATGCTGCATCAGCGTTTTTCGAAAGAAGTGAAACAGAAAGACAATTAAGCTGCTAGAACTCACGATCTACTGTATTTCAGCTGGAAAGTTAAATAAGAGTATAAGTTAAAGAGAGTATAATATGGGACACCTTGGTGTGGTGTGTGGTAATATTGGTTGGGTATCATTTGACAATTTCCTCCAGGTCCTTGAATAAATAAATCTAGAACAGTGCGTGTGTTTTGGGGTTGTAAAACAGACCTGGATATAATTAAGCAATATCACACGAGCGGGAGTGCTGTTGTACTGAATATCAGCATGGCTGTGATGCAGTCCTCCTGAAATCCATCACAACAGTACAACCACGAGTGTGATATTGCTTTTATACACCAGTTCCAAAAATGCCATTTATCATCAACAGATTATGGTTTGCTTGTTTTGCTCCACCAACACATATCCTTCCACAAATGGCAGACCTTTCATTGAGCTAGCGACCAACAGTTAGCGACTGACAGTTACAGTGAAAGTAGTTGTAAATTCTTATGTTTTAAAATCATTCAATGTGTGGAGAATAAACCATGGAGGTGGTGGACCATCCTAAGCAACTTGTAAATGAGATTTACGCTAGTTAGCTTCGTAGCGCATGTTGGCCACAAACAAAACAACAGACGTTTTAGAGGCAATTTCGGAATTACTTAGAAGCAATTACAACGGAGACACAGTGTTTAAGATGACATAATGATATCAGATGTGTTTTTTTTTTTGTTTTTTTTTTTTTCTCGATTTTCTCCCTAATTTAGTCGTGTCCAATTCCTCCCCGTCACTAGGGGGCTCCACGTTAAGGCTACTACTACCACTCATTCGGGAGGGCCGAAGACTATCACATGACGTCTTTTCGAACTGCTCGCTCACGCACCGTTGGGGGCGGAGTAACACACTCAGAGGACAGCGCTATCCGCGTGAGCTCACAGACGCCCCTGATTGGCTGTCGAGCCGTGATTAATGTGGGAGCACTAAGTACCTCTCATCCCTCCCCTCTGAGAGAGCTCGGCCAATCAGCTCTCTCTAGGCCTCCGGCTGCGAGAGGTTACAGCATCACCCGGGAATCGAACTAGCGACTGTTCTGACCTACTTTCACCCGTGCTGTGAACAACAGTTAGTGTAATTGATGATCGTTAGAACACCAGTGACACGGAGAGATGCATATAGTTAAATGTCCCAGTGCTGTTATGTCGTATATCACCACTCGAGGAAGGAATGTTATGTTCTATCAGATTGCTCGGTCAGAACTAACTGTTACAATAGAATTAAGACTTTAAATTAGATCAGAGAAAAAAAAATGGAGCAGGAAAAAGCAAAGGAAGCTAAATGGCTTCGGGAGCCCTAATAGTAATAAGTACGTTACAATACAGCATCACTTTCGTTTGATGGAGATGAATTGAAGGTGAATTGAAGGTCAGGCATAATCAGATTATTGAGCACTTGCGTCCTACGATTAATATTAATTTACATTATTTTGAGAAGCTTGGTGCTGATTATTGTCTTTGTAAACTCACTATGTGACAAAGCTCTGTGTATTTTAAATTACGCACCCTTCTCATTGTAAAATCGTTTAAATTGATATAAACAAAGTGATATTGTACATGATACAATGTGTTTTGGCGTTGCGTGTTGTAGGAACGGCTATAGCGCAGCTGACGGACATGTGTGGCGCCGAGCCGGGCGAGGCCGATGGTCGCAGCAGCGTGTTCAGTGACAGGATGGGCATGGTGAAGGCAGCTCGCATGCTCCTCTCCTCCGTCACCAAAGTGCTGGTGCTCGCAGATCGCATCGTCATCAAGCAGATCGTCAGTTCCCGCAACAAAGTAAGAAGCTGCTATTACCTCACCCTCACACAAACACACACACACTCCCTTTCATCTTCTCTCTGAGAAATATACACAGAGTACTCTAAATCACTCATTATAGTGAACCCTGTAACTCAGAAGTCTCCCTCTCACACTCACACATGCACACACACACACACACCACTCACTTCACTTTCAGATCCTATCATCGACTTTCAGTCTTGCTTCTGGAGATAATTGACGAGAAGCAGAACACCTCGCATGGCAGGAGAACAGGACCGCTTTTGATTGTTAAGAAGAGCGTACAGTATGCGTGCACGCTCTGAGCCAGGGCTAATCACATGCACTTACAGCTGTTTGGACAGGCAGGAGGCAGAGCAGCTCTCTATTAAAGAGGAACCCGATTGAATTTGTCCCTGTCCAGGTCTGATAACACCCACTGCTGGCAAGGAGCTTCAAATAGCAGCCGCTTTATCTTTCTCTCCCAGTCCAGACTTCTCGCGCTGCTTCCACTCACTGTATCAGGCCGTTCGAAGCTCGGAAACTCGCTCGCTTTTCCCCCCCAGTAAAGTTCGCCCATGCCTTTGGTGAGAGGAATTATTTAAATTTACTTACAGTTGAAACTTTCCATGCAACAGGACGAGGCAGTACCGTACCTGCAGCTCAGACTGACACACACATGGAGATATGATGTCCTTCTTTCCTAGTGATATGTGTTAGTGTCAGATTTAATTGATGTCTTACGAAGTAATGGCAGGGATTCCCAAAATAAGGGCATGTGATCCCATGTCGGGTCACTGTGGGTACAAATCTCCTCTTTTTATTTCTTTCTTTAATTTACAAATGTCTTAGAGATATCAAAGGTGCATTTTGTATGTGAATTAATTAAAAATGTTACATTCAGACAAGGCATGTTTGAATGAATACATAATAATAATTATAATAATAATAATAATAATACATTTTATTTATAATGCACTTTATATTTGCAAATTTCAAAGTGCTAAAAATTATTTCAACCCAAAAACTCTGTTAAAAACATAAAAATCTAGTATAGTTCAGCAATAGAAACTAGACACGTTTCCCATGCTCATTTAATACCCCTCACGAAACTAGTGTTGTACCTCAAACCTGGATTTTTGATTGTGTAAAATAACAGAACATAGCTATGAGACTTCCTTTATGTCTCTATATGATTCCCTGCTTCACTAATGCACTTGTCCCAGGGTTTCACTACTGCTCATATACCATCAAGGCAGAAAGTTTTCTTATTAGGTCAAAGCCATGATCAGACTGCCTGTTGCACGTCTGAAACACTGGCCTCCCAGGAACTCCTTCAATGGCCTTCAATGGAACTCCAAGACTTTCCTAAATGAGTAAAAAAATGTTCAGTTGTAATGGCAGTTTTAAATTTCTGAGTTTTCATCATGATGAAAACAGAAAGTTTTATGAGAGAGAAAACTCGTTGTTTAACACTGTGCATAAAATTGCTGAACACTTTTACGGTTTTCACACTAGGCATGATTGGCTCATACCATGCCCAGTATGGTCGCTCCTCCTCCTGACGTCCTGACTGGCCAGCATCGTCATTATTATTGTTCTGTACTTGAGTACACTTTTATATTTATGCTTCCCAATACAGTAGTTGGCAGTATTGCAGTGTTTTAGTTTGCAAGTGCTAGTGGTAAACACAAAGCGAATAAGGGAACAAGGAGGGCAACCTTTGGTGTCTGCCTAATTTCACTGATCCATCCATTCATCCATCTAAGAACCTTTTAATCACCATTTTCACAACATTCACACACTCATTCACACACTACTAGGAATTTGGGAACGCCTATTAGACTAATCTGCATGTCTTTGGACTGTGGGAGGAAACCAGAGTACCCAGAGGAAACACACCAAGCACGTGGAGAACATGCAACAATATTTTGGAAAAAATCTCACTAGCGACCCTCTCGCCTGCCTTCCTACTATTATCAGCAGTGTGTGTGTGTAGTTCAGAGGATGAGAACGCGGTGTGCAAATGGAGGAGATGATTCTCATGATTTTCAGATGCGTTTGGCTTTAACGTCTGGTTCGAGTTCGCGTCAGAATACACTGTAGAATATGGAATAATTTCCATCTTGGGTGAGGATATGTGCTTAAAATCAATTATCATATGCGGTTCTAATGACCAGGTCCATTGTGCATATTGCCCTGGCTTGGGACCGTTTCAAAAGAGCCCTTAAGGAAACAGACACGCACAGTTTGCAGAATGTAAATAGCTGTAATGCATAATCAAACTAGAGCTCATTTTAATGCAATGTTCAATATTGCTATACTGCTCCTTGAGGAAACCAGTCCTCCTTCACATGTGTGCCTGAGCTGTGTGACTTAAATAAATTTACATAATAGCTAGAGACCCCCAGCTTATGAAAGCAAAAGCACAAATTTAAAAGCAGTAAAACATTTATTTTTCAAGAGCCTCTGGCTAATAGGCGGCCAGAACCTGGGACAACCTCAACCCCCCCCCCCCCCTACCCCCCCCCCCCCCCCCCCCCCCAAGCCCTCCATCACAACGGGACTCCGCGTGCACAGCCTCATTAAAGCCTGGTTTCTGCTTCTGTTTCTGAGCCACGCCCAAAATAAACATCTAAGAGATGAGTAGCAGGGTTGTAGTTACAGTTTTCACGGATAGTAATAAGTGAAAGCTCTTTGAATAAGCGGGTGTGTTGCAGGTTTCGTTGTTACCACATCAGGAGCAGATGATGTACGGTGGCAGAGCACAGTCTGAGCAGAAAGAGAACTTCAATGTCTTATGTGCTTGTGGATGTGTGTTTGCAGGTGCTGGTGACGCTGGAACAGTTGGAGCGGGTCAGCACATTTCAGGAGTTTGTGCAGATCTTCAGTCAGTTTGGCAACGAGATGGTGGAATTTGCACATCTTACAGGGGACAGGCAGAATGTAAGAGCTCTCAACATGCACACACATGCACGTACACACATGCGCATGCATCCTTGCTCGTCCCAGGCTTACTAACTCACGAAGGCTGCAGATAAGCGAACACATTGATAACAGTGCTTCCTCTGAGCTTGTGGTAAGAGGTTTACCGTACACAGAGAGAAAACTAGAGAATGCCCTGTTGTCATGGGACAAATATTGGAATTTGTCTCAGACTAAGATGGACCCACTCAGGCCAGTTATAATAAAATGATATATAATTTCTTAAATGTTGTTGTTGTTGTTGTTAAGTATCACTCACTCACTCGCTCATCGTCTATACCGCTTTATCCTGTATTCAGGGTCGTGGGGGGCCTGGAGTCTATACCAGGAGACTTGGGGCACATGGCAGGGTACACCCTGGACAGGGTTCGAATCCATCGCAGGGCACAGACACACACACATACACTCACTCATTCATACACTACGGGCAATTTGGGAACGCCAATTAGTGCATGTCTTTGGATTGTGGGAGGAAACCGGAGTACCCGGAGGAAACCCACCAAGCACGGGGAGAACATGCAAACTCCATATATGCATTCTCAGAAATGAATGTAGAGTTTGTCAGTAATATTGGAAAACATGAGATCATTTGTCCAATTATTTGGTGATAAATACGTCTGAATGCAACATGGTACATGTATGTAATAGTTGAATATCCCAGTTTACATCTCAATTGCAGTGTTACATAATCACCATGTAGGTTTTTTCTTTCTTTCTCCCAATCAAATCATGCAGCCGTCTGCACCGCCCCAGTTTAGCCGTGCTAGATGATGACTAGCTACTGACTTCTACAAACCTGCAGTCTGTAGATTCGCTGTTTAAGGTCAGTCCGCAATGGCAAATCTGACCACTCCTGGTCGTCTTGGTGTAAGGTTACATCTTTATAATTACAACTCCGTGCTTATAGTTAATCAACCCGAATTTCATCCCTGTTAGTTCAGTTCGGTTACGGAGATCGAATACCATTCTGTGGTGATATAACCAACAACATGTTTATATTAATAGTAACAACAATGTATATACAGCATTAGGATATTAATAATTTATATTTCAAAGTGTTCCTGAAATAAATATAAAAAAAGCCATATTTTACTTCATTTATCTATTTTTAATAAATCTATGTGGCAGTTTTTTTTCAAAGTTTTTTCTTCTTCTTGTTTTTCTATTCCTAATTAATGGATTTCATTGCTTGTAATAATATCCCTAAACACCTTTTATACTCTCTCCATCTCTGTACGAGAGCAGCGGTTTATCTCTTCTGTGACGGCTGTTTTTCTGATCCTATTGATTATTAACATGACTCACAGCAAGCTGCCTGAGAGTCTCAGCCTGTTCAAGGCTTATTTAAGACATGGGAAGGCTGAAATAAACATGTTTGTCTTCACCTTAAGTATCTGGACTTTTTAATAAGGCAGCATTAACTGCAGCAAGGTAAAAGCGATGGTCAATTTGAGGCTGCTCGGCCGCTTTAATATATCGGACACTGGGAAAGCACCGTTAAATGAGCATAAAATTATATTTCGTGAATAAAGTAGACAAGTTAGGTACTTATTTTTTCAATACAAAGCCACAGGATGCAAAATTTAAGACATAAAATCACATGTAGACTCGGACCATTAGCACCATGCTGATACCTGCTGAAGGACATAGGAGGACAAAATACGAAAGAGATGTAACACGAAGAAGTAAAAATACATACAAGGATGAAAAAAACAAAAACAAAAAAACTTTTGACCTAAGATCGATGAGAGTATATCGAGGTCAATGAAAAAAGTGGCTTTGCTCATCCAAGTACTGTTTTTGTTGATTTCTTTAGAAAGTAAACAATAAAACAAAAAAGCAAAAACAAAACAAAGAAACATAAACAAACTTAAAAAGATGTTTTGTTGCAAAACTGGTAACAAGCCTCTTCTGCGTTATGATTGGGTAAAGGATTTCAGTCTTGTCTGTGATTGGTTAGAACCTAGAGCAAAGAGGCGGGGCTTAACTTTTTTAAGCACAGTTTAAAGGACCCGGGAGTCATTTTGGACTTTGCAAGAAACCTTTGCGAGATCTCGCAAAAAAAGGGATGATTTTTTCTTCTTCTTCTTCTTTTGCATAGCTTTTTAAGGACATTTTTTCTTCTTCTGTGTATTTTTCCCCTTTCACCTAGATATCCTATTTTGATCTTAGAGGAAATTTGATCTTAATCTATTCCGGCAAGACCAGATGCATTTTCTAAAATGGATGTAAATCTGGAGACTCCAGCAAGAAAATGTGACCTAAGGGTGGGATGCAATGTATAAAGGTTTAAAAGGGGGAAAAAAAAATCTCTTTAGAAATTCAGGCCAAAATCCTCACCTCGTGGCAGTACAGACTCGGCCAAATCTGTACATGTGGGTGACGGATTAAAGGGGAAGAACAACATAAATTGTGTTACTAAGGTGTTAGACCAGAAGCTGCCAGAACAGATTTTGTACACATTGGCACAGATTCTTGTGCAAGTCTTTGGAACTGTACTGAAGGGCAGAATTTTTTTTTTTTTCCGGATTTTTCCCGATTTTTCTCCCTAATTTAGTCGTGTCCAATTCCTCCCCGTCACTAGGGGGCTCCCACATTAAGGCTACTACTACCACTCAGCCGGGAGGGCCGAAGACTATCACATGTTTTCTCCAAACCACGTGACGCCAGCCGACCGCATCTTTTCGAACTGCTCGCTCACGCCCCGTTGGGGGCGGCGTAACACTATCCGCTATCCGCTCCTTCAGTTGCATGAGCTCACAGACGCCACTGTTTGGCAGTAGAGCCGTGATTAATGTGGGAGCACTAAGTACCTCTCATTCCTCCCCTCTGAGAGAGCTCGGCCAATCAGCTCTCTCTAGACCTCCGGCTGCGAGAGTTTACAGCATGACCTGGGAATCGAACTGGCGATCTCCGGATGATAGGGCGAGCGCTTCACCACTGCGCCACTCGGAGGCCCGAAGGGCAGAAATTTTGTGTTTTTTTATAGTATTAATTTGAACAATAAGATATTTCCTCACTTGCAGTTTTGGTGACCGTGGTGAAGAGTGTTGTCCAAAATTCTCCGTGAAGTGAATGAAGGCTACATGTTCGTAGGGAGTGCAGCTTCACCATACAGGAATAAACCTAAACGATCTGATTATGCCGTAATTGTCTGTAATATTCCGTCATGCAGTCGAGTCGGATCTGTGAGTAAAGCTTAGTGAGCGTTATCAGTACCGCTGGCCTGTGTAATGCCCCAACGAGCGGAGCTCTAGAGAAGAGCAGGAAGCTTTAAAGAACTGATAAGAGTGTCTTATTTGATACCAGAGATGTCGCCTGCCAGTCAGTGTTTCACACACACATCACGTCTCGATCTTACTGCAGAGCTTCCTTGGCAACCTGCCACCTCCGTCTATACAGCCTTATAAAGGGAAATATAATAACCCATAATCAGATCTTCTTTTATGATACATTGTTTCCTGGGAGAAGCAAACACGCACACACTCACACACATATACACACACACACACACACACACACACACACACACACACACACACACACACACACACACACACACACACACACACACACACTCATGGACAACATATCAGTTCTCAGGTCCCTTGTGCGGAGGCTTTACTAGGTGCCAGTGAGCGAAGATCCTGCCAGAATGCTTTAGATGAATCATATCTCAGGATGCTACCTATGGGAAGCTGTGTGCTACTACAGTCTGATTTCAGATGCTCTCTGTCCACATCAGGATCTTCAGAAAGAACGCCTGATGGTTAGCTTTAACCAATTTAGCAAAGGGATTTAGCATGGAAATTCCATGGTGAAGAGCCATGCTGAACCTAAATGCATATCGTTTTGAATATACCGGACTATGACAGTTCAGGATTTGTGCATTATGTCTTACAAAGATAATCAGTGATCCATGAAATCTTACTATCTTTGTATTTCTCTGTCTCTTAGGATCTGAAGGATGAGAAGCAGAAGGCACGCATGACCGCAGCCCGAGCGGTCTTGGAGAAATGCACCATGATGCTTCTTACTGCTTCTAAGGTCTGTGTAGAAAGGACAGTGGTACCACCTGCTGTATTACATGCAACAAAACCCCAAACTGGTCTTACTACACCAGTGCTTCTGCATTTCCTTGTTTTTTTTGTTGTTGTTTTTTTCTTTTTTAATTTAAACGAATGCATTGAGAAGTATAGCAACCAAAATGACACTCACTCATTCTTACTATATTGCTTAATCCTGTATATAGGATCATGGGGGGCCTGGAACCTATCCAAGGAAACTTGGGGCACTAGGCAGGGTACACCTTGTACAGGGTGACAATCCACACACATACACACACTCGCACACTATGGGCAATTTGGGAACGCTGGTCTTTGTACTGTGGGAGGAAACCAGACAGGCAAGGGAGAACATGCCAAATCCATGCACACAGTGGCGGGAATCGAACCCGGACCCTGGAGGTGCAAGCCGATAGTGCTAACTTCTAAGCCACCGTGCCGCCTACCATAATGACACCAAAAGAGTTTCTTAAGGGTTCTTTGGATGGCTGATGCTTCTGGAGAGGAAGGCTCTCTCTTTGGAAGGGATGCAGTGTTTCACATGGTACTGTTAGAAGTTCTGAAGAACCCATGAGGGTGCTAGACCTTATACATTAATTTCGTCCAGTTGGTGGATTGTGACCTTTAATACATGTAGGCTTACTTTCAGTGTAAGAATGCATTGTTTTGTTGTACCAGTCTACTACTAGGCATCGACTGATATATATATATTTGTTTAATATAGTTGAATATTGAGTTGTAAACCACAGTATGGTTTTTGTGTATGTATAAAACCCCCTAACCTTATTTTAAAAAGATAAACAATGTTGGTTTATTCTCTGAGCATGGTCTGTTAGTCAGGATAGAAATATTACCATATTATTGCTGCCTCTAGTTATTTTAAGGGGTCCAAATAATTTTTTTTTTTCATTTCATTGGTTTCATGATATTTGGGCATAAAGGCTTAGCCTGTTCCTGCACTATTTATTTTGTAAAGTGAATTAGAAGAGTTAGAAAGTTGAACTGCTTTTGGGTCGTGACTTAATCAAATAGGTCGTAAGGCAAGATCAGTATATCAAGTTATATTATTAATGTGTAAGTGTAATATAACATTGCACCAAAAGTAAGGAGCCATTTCAATTTGTGAGATCATTTTTGTGACTGCTATAGATCAACAGGTGCCGTTTTTCTCTTCAGACTAACGACTGGACTGGACTGTGAGCGATTAGGACTGGATTATAAATCAAACATCATTGTACAGTGTGTAGTATTGTAGCCGCACAGTATTGGAGTTCCGGGTTCGATCCTGTGCTCAGGCTGTTATTTGTATGGAGTTTCACATGTTCTCTCAAGTTCTCAAATGTGTGGACATCTCCCATATGTGGGCTGTCCCTGTTTAAAAAAATTGGAGACAAAAAAATGGCTAGAATTTATTTATATGCTATAGTATTATGATTTTTCTTTCAGTAACGTTAAGAGGACCAAAAAGTCTGGTAGCACCCCTGTACACAAAACATGATCCATGAAAACGTAGCATGCATTGGTTTTTCATGTTGAAAAACTAGAGTGTCCAGCACAGAACCCTGACCTCCACCATATAAGGCACCTTTGGGATGAAGTGGAACGCTGCCCGCACCCCAGGTGTTCTCACTTGTTGTTAATGCCTGACCTTGCTATTGCTTTTATGACTAAATGAGCACACATCTCCACAGCCACGCTTCAAAATCTTGAAGGGAGAAGAGGCATGACAGCCACATTTTATCTCATTACTCTATGTCACAACAGCAACTTGATGGTTAAGGCATTGTACTACGGTCCAGAAGGTCCTAGGTTCGAATCCCATGACTGCCAAGTTATCCCTGTTGGGCCCTTGAGCAAGGCCCTTAACCCTGCTCACATGTTTAATTGAATACAAATGTAAGTCTGACAAATGCCTAAATGTAATGTGATTTGGGGTTTGAACCTGGGACCTTCCAAGCAGAAGTCTAATGCCGTACCCAATAAGCTATCAATGCTCTGTAAAAGCAAAGGAGGGATTGAGTTTGTGTTGTCTGATGTTTGGGGTTGGGCATCGGAGTGTGAAGCTCAGGTATCCACATATCCATATACACACGTAGAATCCAGATGTTGATCAAGCTCTTGGAGGCCAACGTGGAAAGGACATATGTCTAATCAGTTCCTGAGGCCAGCTGTCTCGATGTCTTGTGCTTCTCTGCTGCGGTTCGAATCTTTAAACACAATTTTCTCGCTTTTCAATTTTGGTTAAAGCAGATTTTAAAGTGTGATATATTTACTTGTGATCAAGAGAAACTGTTCAGTAAGAAGGGGACGAACATCAGCTTGCTTTCATCCACTTGCTTTGTCAGTTATGAACACCGGCTAATTGTGTCATATCAGGCACTGTGACGTGTTAATGCATCTTACCATCAGCTTTCATTCTCTCCCATTCATCCAGTGGTTGTTTTTCTCTCTCTCTCTCTAGACATGTCTGAGACACCCAGACTGCGAGTCTGCTCGGATCAACAAGAACGCCGTGTTCCAGCGCATGCGTCTGGCTCTGGAGCAGGTCATCGAGATTGTGACAGATGCCAGGAGCAGCGCAGAGGCCAAAGCACTGCCCATCAGTATCTATGCTGGAATTAAAGACATTAAGGTGCAGCTGTGGGCCAAGAGCTGTAAACACACACACACAGATTATTAGTGATCTACTGATCCATTTTTTATCTTAATATTTCTAACTGCATTCATGACTCAGATTGCCAGGCCAGTCATTCCTGCAGGTTCTGCTCTTATTCTAAAGTCATGGGAGATGCAAACTTTTGCACTCACGTGTTCTTTCAGCATATTAATAAGTTTTCTTTATCATCCTCAAGGATTGCAATATTTAGAATGTGTGTGTTGGTTTCAGAATAAGGTGGAGGGATTGAGGGAGTCTCTGTACCGTGTGCCGTGTGAGAGTGTAGCAGCACAGCTGGAGGCTCTGGTAGAACAGACCGAAGACTTCACCGATTCAGCGTACACTAGCCATGAGCAGCGTGAGAGCATCCTGCAGCTCTGCCACAAAACACGGCAGGAAACCAAGCAGCTCATCTCCGCCTGGAGTGAGGCAGTACGACTTACAAACATATGCACACACGCACGCAGCACGCACACATACACCACCCACCCACGCATAGACATACTTGTACATGCAAAATAATAAGCCTTTGCTTATTTCATTTGTTTGAGCAGAGTTTGCAAATGGGAGCAAGGCCGCTGCTGGGGTTTTGTAGGCATTTGCTACAAGTTGCACAAGTTCGCAGCCTTGCACAATAGGTGTGCAATCCCATCATTCTTTATACTTTACTTCATAAACAGTACTTATTCTATATATTGCTAATTTATCAGTCCTTGGCTGTCTTTTCTCCTTGAACGTCAGTTTTTTAAAGTCTCTTGTATGCCCTTTTACTTTGCAAACATATTATAAAGACACACGCCCTTGACAGAATCCTATTAGACATTGAGTCACAGATCATCTGTGTTGAATCTGTGAAAATGTACCTCAGTAAATGTTTCAATATATGAAATCTTTCTATAAGTGCTGGAAATATGTAGACATTGTAGGTTCTGTATTGTGTAGTGCACAAATGATAGGTTCTTTATTGTAGAAACTATTGGTTCTGTAGTGTAAAATTTGTAGGTTTTCTAGTGTAGAAATTGCTGGTACTGTAGTGTATAAATTGTAGGTTTTGTCGGGTGAAGTGTAGACGTTGTGGGTACCGTAGTGTAGAAGGTGTATGTTCTATAGTGTGTTGTGTAGATTATATAGATTATTGGGTGTGTAGGGTATACACTGTAGGTTCTTTAGTGTGTAGTGTAGAAATTGTAGGTTCTGTATTGTGTAGTGTACAAATTATAGGTTCTTTATTTTTTATACTTATAACTGTAGAAAGTGCAGGTTCTGTATTGTAGAAATTGTAGGTTTTATAGTGTGGAAATTCTAGGTTCTATAGTGTAGAAATTGTAGGTTCTTTCAGGTGTAGAGTAGAAATTGTAGGTTCTGTCAGGAATAGTGTAGAAATTGTAGTTCTGTCAGGTATAGTGTAGAAATTGTAGGTACTATAGTGTAGAAATTGTAGGTTTTATAGTATAAATTGTAGGTTCTATAGTGTAGAAATTGTAGGTTTTATAGTATAAATTGTAGGTTCTATAGTGTAGAAATTGTAGGTTCTATAGTGTAGAAATTGTAGGTTCTTTCAGGTGTAGTATAGAAATTGTAGGTTCTGTCAGGTGTAGTGTAGAATGTGTACGTTCTGTAGTGTAGAAATTGTAGGTTCTATAGTGTAGAAATTGTAGGTTCTTTCAGATGTAAAGTAGAAATTGTAGGTTCTGTCAAGAGTAGTGTAGAAATTGTAGTTCTGTCAGGTATAGTGTATAAATTGTAGGTACTATAGTGTAGAAATTGTAGGTTTTATAGTATAAATTGTAGGTTCTATAGTGTATAAATTGTAGGTTCTATAGTGTGTAAATTGTAGGTTCTTTCAGGTGTAGTGTAGAAATTGTAGGTTCTGTCAGGTGTAGTGTAGAAATTGTAGGTTCTGTCAGGTGTAGTGTAGAATGTGTAGGTTCTGTAGTGTATAAATTGTAGGTTCTGTAGTGTATAAATTGTAGGTTCTGTAGTGTAGAAATTGTAGGTTCTGTCAGGTGTAGTGTAGAAATTGTAGGTACTATAGTGTAGAAATTGTAGGTTTTATAGTATAAATTGTAGGCTCTATAGTGTATAAATTGTAGGTTCTATAGTGTAGAAATGGTAGGTTCTTTCAGGTGTAGTATAGAAATTGTAGGTTCTGTCAGCTGTATTGTAGAATGTGTAGGTTCTATAGTGTAGAATGTGTAGGTTCTATAGTGTAGAAATTGTAGGTTCTATAGTGTAGAAATTGTAGGTTCTATAGTGTAGAAATTGTAGGTTCTATAGTGTAGAATGGTAGGTTCTTTCAGGTGTAGTGTAGAAATTGTAGGTTCTGTCAGCTGTATTGTAGAATGTGTAGGTTCTATAGTGTAGAATGTGTAGGTTCTATAGTATAGAAATTGTAGGTTCTGTAGTATACAGTAGAAATTGTAAGTTCTATAGTGTAGAAATTGTAGGTTCTATAGTGTAGAAATTGTAGGTTCTATAGTGTAGAAATTGTAGGTTCTATAGTGTAGAAATTGTAGGTTCTATAGTATACAGTAGAAATTGTAGGTTCTATAGTGTAGAAATTGTAGGTTCTATAGTATACAGTAGAAATTGTAGGTTCTATAGTGTAGAAATTGTAGGTTCTATAGGGTAGAAATTGTAGGTTCTATAGGGTAGAAATTGTAGGTTCTATAGGGTAGAAATTGTAGGTTCTATAGTGTAGAAATTGTAGGTTCCGTCAGGTGTAGTGAAGAATGTGTATGTGTGTGCTTTTAGACCTGTCTTTTAGAAAGGAAGAATACCGCAGTGTCAGGCACAACGTCTGAGCCCTGACTGGCAGTTGCATGGAGAGCATGTGTTAATGGAGGTGATGAGAGCAGGCACAACTGCTAAAGTCAACGGGTAGAAGTCAGGAGGTTAAGAGATGAGAGCAGTTGGAAGGCTCGCACATGCAGTAGCCTATCTGGTGTTTGTCCTGACACCCTGCTGTAAACCCCCCCCCCGGAAAGTGAGTCGTGCCACCTGTCTGGCGTCTGACGACAGCAATAACATCCGAGCTGTGCTGTGCTAACACTTTAAGATCTTAAAGGCGCGCTCAGTGAGACGTCATATTATAGAAGCATTTTGTCTTGTCTATCTCTGGAAACATTGCATTTTCTTTCTGTCCTATGTGACACGAGTAGCAGTCATTCAACGCCAAAGACGTGACAGAGGAAGTGGAGTTGGCTATTCTGAAGACCTGTCAGAGTCTTGAGGAGCTCAGATGTGAGGTAAGACATCTGGCAGCTACACAGAAGAATTCAATACTGATATTTCCTCCATCTATACTGTACCTTGCACTCACACTTTGCATATCGTGCCCCTTTTCAGCTCCACAAGGTAGCAGTGGGGCGGGCCAGCGAGCTGTTAAAGCTGCACTCCGATCACGCCGTGCTCCAGGCCCTGAAGGCCACTGGAGGCGAGGGAAACGTTGAGGCGGTGGCCGAGTTCGCCCGCACACTCACCGAACACAGGGAGCAGCTGGTGGAGGTCAGCAGCACATGTTAAACCCAGATGGAGCATTCATTCTGTAGCTGTAGTGCTTACGCATGTCTCTGCATCTGTATGCTTGCAGACCTGTCGACTGCTGTGTCACATCTCGGGCACGGAGCCGCTGGAGATCACGTGCATCCACGCCGAGGAGACTTTCCATGTCATCGGTCCGCAGGTAACAAGGGAAAAGGGTTGCACACACACAGGGATGTGACTCTTTGTAAAGGCCAGTTTACTCAGAAAGGAGCACTGAAGCGTGGAACAGATGTATCTCGATTTGAATCAGTGTTCAAATCATTATTGTTTTCTGATTAAATTAGATTTTGATTTTAAATATTAATAATGCAAATAATAATGCCAAATTCTCAAATTAGCTCTCGTTTGTCACCACTGTGGTCATAAGCTTTGTGATCATGTGTTAATCGTTATTGAAGTGATGTCACATCTTCTGGCTGTAACAACAAAGCGTAAAGGTCAAATCAGCCAATAAGAGCGCAACAGGAGCAGTAGCTTTAGGTGTGCATGTTAATAGAGATATCAATAATTCAGAAGAACAGCAGGATCCGTTCTATTAATAGGAACACATGATCTCTTTCCTCGTGATTATGTATTCTAGTTCAGAAGTGAAGCATGCACAAATACTGTACAGTAGCGCACACTGAAATTGAAACATGAGTGTCTGTTTCGCTCTCTGCTCAGATTATCTCAGCAGCCCAGACACTGGCTCTGCACCCCAACAGTAAGATAGCCAAAGAAAACCTGGACGTGTTCTGTGAGGCCTGGGAGTCACAGCTGTGCGACATGGCCGTCCTGCTCAAAGAGATCAGCGACGTGTTCGAAGGTCGCAGAGGTAACCGGTCATCATCAGCTCGTGAATATGTGACACCTTCAATCCTCTGATGCTAGTCAATAGGGATGGAGATCACCAGGTTGCCGATTCAATTTGTACAGGGTGATTCACTCGAACGAGGCCCCGAATATTCTATAATAACTCTCACTAGGACGAAGTAATCTGAAGGAAACAACGTACAATGTGCTCTTCGAACACGCCAGGATGCTGCTCGGGCTGTTTAACACCATACCCCTTCATTCAGTTACTCGACTCCTAATCAGGATGGGGGTGTACAGTGATGTTCATGTTCAGGCATTTGGCAGACGCCCTTATTCAGAGCGACTTACATTTTATCTCACTGAGGGTTAAGGGTCCCAAGGGCTCACAGTGGTAACATGGTGGTAAGGGGGGTTTGAACCTTCTGGGACCTTCCGAACCGTAGTCCAGTGCCTTAACCACTGAGCTACCCATGACCTATATAATAACTGAAATGTTGCAGGACACAATGGGTGACTTTGTCTCACACGCCCATTATTATTATTTTTGGTTCAGATTGCCTTATCATAGCGACAGTTATTACAGAATATTCAGAGCATCTTTCCAGTAAATTACCATTGGAAGATCCTATATGTAACACGATCTAAAAAATATCCTGATTCAATATTTATTTTCATAAGATTTCATTAAAATTCTACACAAATCATTCGCCTCTATCACACAGGATGCCATGCTGCCGTGAACAGTCTCGAGCTCGCCACCTGTGGGATTAAAGAGGAACTGCAGGATTTCACCAACTCAGTTGTGTACACATACTTTAGAAATAAATAAAAAAATATTTGGTGAAGAATTTAAATATGTATCGAAATGTAACTGAGTCAATCTTTTTTTCCCCCCTAAATCTGTAGTAGTCATGGCTCTATCTTGGTGAAGAGCTGTTTTATCATATGGGACATCAAATACTATATAGCTGAAGCATAATCTACACTTCAACTTCACTTTCAATGAATAACTTCAGATCAGATTTTATCATTTATTTATTTATTTATTTATTTATTGTATTAAGCGAATTAATCTGTGCAAGGTGGCATGGTAGTGTAGCGGTTAGCACTGTCGCCTTGCACCGTCCGGCTCCGGAGCCCCCCACCCCCCTACCCGCCCAAAGCGCCCCTCAATCAATCAATCATGGTTTGATTTTATAAGGTTCTGTTTGACTTGTTCCTTCTTATATAATCCCTCAGTCTCAGCAGGAAAATGCTAGCTAACCTTCAGGTTCCATTACACTAGAGATTATTAATCATGTCACATGCATTATACTGTAGCCAACGCTAAGATTTATATTTTAAGGTTTTTCACTCTGGGAAAGCTTCAGGAATGTTTTGATTGCGTGGGGAATTTGTGTGTTGCATTCACACAGTTCCTGGATGATGACTCACTGGCATATAGAACCTTGAACACATTTTTATTTTAAATAACTTTATCTATGAGTTTGAAGGTAGATTATTTGAAGGTTTTTTTTTTTTTTTTTTTTAAACGTCACACCAGCAGTCCCTTCCTCCCTGAATGCTAGATTAAGATCTTTTAATCCTGAGCTCATGTATTGTCATTTCACATTTGCTTTCGTCTTCAGACAATCTATAAAGATCTGCGCGTAATATTTCGCAGACTCCCTCTCAACTGTGCAGATCAGTCCCCCCTGTGTACAGAATGTTTATCTGAATGTCATCCGGAAGTGGCATCAGTACAGGTCTTGTCCCCATGAAGGTTTCGTTCAAGGCCTAGGTCCAGGGGCTGGTATGAGCACGGGCTCTTTAAAAGGTCGTTTCTTCACATGATGAGATCTTTATCGTCAGCGGCTCCTTAGGCGTGTAGGTTTGATATTTGCAGAGTCCGAAGAATCTACCCGCATTTTATTGACGTTACAGAGGGACTGGCATAAATCTAGTCTCTTAAAGACGGGCAGCAGTGGCTCTTATAAGAATAGAGAAATGAGGGAACGATCCAATAACAACATCTGGATTTTATTCAAATTTTAAATGAAATCAGTTCAACTGTTCACGACTTTATTTCCTTTTTTAGGTGATAAAAGAACATATCTGTCATTACCTCGGCCAGGGGTGAGTATCTGTTATGCCAATGATATATATATATATACAAGGGTGAGTCAACAATTATCCGCACTTTTATCCGGTTATATTAAAACCTCCTGTTGGCCGCATCAGCGCTTTCCATTCAAGGCTTCCGACTCCTCATTTGCTGCTTTGCAGGTGTGATCGTGTTCCTGTACATCAGTTCATTCGACCCCCCCCCCATGTGTGATTTGCACAAAGAAGAGCAGCGTGCAGTGATTCTTCTTTTGTAGTCTGAGGGTGTACCCGGTGCTGAGACTTTGTGCTCAGTATGAAAAAAAAGTGTTTTTAATTATGGAGAGGTTTAAGGAAGGACGCAAACGTGTTAGCCATCAAGAAGGAGCCGGACGCCCGTCCACGGCACGGTTTTGATGAGAAACGTGTGCTCGCTCCTGCCCACGCTGTCTGCACTGTTAACGCATCGTCTGTATAGTCCTGATCTCGCGCCACCAGACTTTGACCTGGTCGGTCCCCTGAAAGCAGCCCTACGAGGATGAAGATTCACTCCTGATGAAGATTTGAAGAAAGTGCCTTGCAGCTCAGCCTAAAACTGAATACGAAAGCTTTTTCAAAGTGTATTTAAAAGCGAGGAGATTATGTCGAAAAATGACCTGTTTGTCTTTTCTAAAATAAATTCTTCAGCCAGAGTGCGGATAATTTTTGTCTCACTCTCATATAGACAGCATACCTTAAAATCATTCAAGATTTCTACTGTGCAAAGACTTTGCAGTACTTGAAATTCTGCATATGATGTAGAAAAACATATATTCTAATTTCGCCTAATTCGATTTGATCCTAGATTCTGGAAGTCTATATTACAGAACACTATGTTGTTACAATTTTGAATAAACTTGGCTAATAATTTCGTAAAAATGCGTTCCCCATCTCTAATTGTTTCATCAATATTTACAGTTTCTTCATGCTTTTTACACACAATGTAATTTATGTACATGTTTCCTTTTCATGCTTATTTTCATACACTTTTCTCAATACGACCCTGATTCTACTTAGAAGCACTCGGTTAATATGAAGACTCAGAAGACATGCAAGCTGGACACAGAGGTACACAATTAAACAGGATTAAGAGTTTGAGATTCCCTGCCCAGAGAGTTTTGCATGCTTGGCCATAAGTTAAGCCGTTTTTAAACCTGGGTAATGTTTAGCATGTGCATTTGGAGATATAGAGGGCAGAAATGCACATAGATGATTTATCTAAATGATTAATGAAGATAATGAATTCAGCAAATTCAATTGATAGGGAAAAAAATAGCAGATTGACTACCGAATGCCTTATTGTGGTCATATTGCTTTTTTTCATTAGGGGCCCATGTGTTGTGCCGGTCACGATCAGGCCACCATCACAAAGGTTGGGCAGGACCTCCGGCTTCTTACCTCTGATGTGGATTCTGAGCTGGAGCGCTGGGAGAATCAGGAGCACGAAGTGGTCCGACACGGTCAGAGCATCTCCAGCTTGGCATACTCCATTTACCTCTTTATCAGGTACTGAACACGGTCCGGTTCACCTTTCAGAATGTTATCCAGGAAGAGTGATCTAAAATAATGAGACCTGTTGACTTTTTAGAGGTGGACAAATCAGAGGTCTGTTAGCAAGCTCATTATTACCATCGCTATGATTTAAATTTTAATTAAGAAATATTACCATGAGATGCATCTTGGCTCCAAGTCATGGTACTATAATATGTTGTTTGAGATGTTCTTTGTTATTATGCGCATTTA
Organism: Clarias fuscus; assembly: GCA_030347435.1. NCBI lineage: Eukaryota > Metazoa > Chordata > Actinopteri > Siluriformes > Clariidae > Clarias > Clarias fuscus. The sequence continues at coordinate 27,882,555 of CM059215.1, read as the reverse complement.
AATTCAAACAGCATGTTTCCTTGTGCACCAATGCTAAGCACGCAGAGTTCGAGTCTCATTAGGGCCATCGGATGGGTATTAATTGGGTCTTTGAAGTCGTTCATGCAAAATTGTGGTTAATTACCATCAAAGTAATTCTAACTTTTAAGAACAATCGAATAACAATGTTGTCCCATTGACCATAAGGTTGCCAAATTAATGTCTCATTATTGAATTAAAATGATTATTTTTTTAAACTCCAGGGCCCGTATTCACAAAGCTTCTTAAGCCTAAAAGTTGTTCCTAGTGACAAAATTCTAAGAAAATTCCTAGAATTGTGACATTTTCCCCTTACATTTAGGACTAAATCTTAAAGTAAAGATTAAAATGATTCATGAAACATTTAAGAGACTTAAGAGTTTCTATTTTGTGAGACATCCCATCAATCTAAAATGGATTACAAGTAATAAACTCAGTATAGTAAGTAAATGTAAGAACTTAAATATAGTAACTACTGTGTGGAAATTGGTTGCTTCAAAAATAGACACATTTTCAACGTTTGGCTATTTTATTTTAATTATTTATTCTATTATCATATATTTAATTTTGACAAAGAGCACATTTTAAGACAGATTTTTTATCAACCAATCACAGTTCCTGAATTGCTACATCATCCCTACCAACAGGGTCAACCACACCTCCTCACTAAGATAAAGGTTTTTGTACTTTCATTACTCAGATTTGCTCTTTCCTAAATCACTTTTAGACTAGGACTCCCAGCTAGGACTGTTTAGGCTAAGATAGGAGCTCTCTGAGAGAATTCTTAGAAGCTTTATGAATACGGGCTCTGGTCTTAGGTTTTGTTTGCCCAGGCCTATATTTTTCGTCCCTCACTAAATGATTAGGCTAACCAGTGGTAGCAAGTGTACTAACCAGTTGTAGCAATTCGGACTTTGACCGTCCATAACTACACGCTGATTGTAGGAGAGTTACAGTATGTCACAAAACTGAGTACACCCCTCACATCTCTGCAAATATTTAGTTATATCTTTTCATAGGACAACACTGCATAAATGACTCTTTGACACAATGAACAGTAGTCAGTGTAAAGTTTGTATAGCAGTGTAAATTTATTGTCCCCTCAAAATAACTAAAAATACAGCCAATAATAGCTGAACCCCTGGCAACAAAAGTGAGTACACAAACTGAGCACAATTAGTCATTTTCCTTCCCCTTTGTCATGTGACTCATTAGTGTTACACTGTCTCAGGTGTCACCAGATAGCAGGTGAGTTAAATTTGGTATAAAAGCTCTTCCACTCTCTCAACCTGGTGCAACATCATGACAAACAACTCTCAGAAGACCTGAAAAAACGAATTGTTGCTTTACATAAAGATGGCCTAGGCTATAAGAAGATAATCAACACTCTGCAACTGTGCTGCAGCACAGTGGCCAAGACCCTCCAGCGCTTTAAGAGGACAGGGTCTTCTCAGAACAGGCCTCGCCGTGGTCGGCCAAAGAAGCTGAGTGCACGTTCTCAGCATCAGATCCAAAGATCGGCTTTGGAAAACAGACGGATGAGTGCGGCGTCCAGCATTGCTGCAGAGATCGAAGTGATGGGAGGTCAGTCTGTCAGTGCTCAGACCGTACGCCGCACTATTGCTCTGCATAGTTGTCGTCCTAGAAGGAAGCCTCTTCTAAAGATGATGCACAAGAAAGCTCGCAAACAATTTTTCTGCAAACAAAGGACCAGGATGTCCCGTGGTCTGATGAGACCAAGATAAACCTATTTGGTTCAGAAGCGTGTGTGGCGACAACCAGGTGAGGAGTACAAAGACTAGTGTGTCTTGCCTACCGTCAAACATGGTGGTGGGAGTGTCATGATCTGGGGCTCCATGAGTGCTGCTGGCATTGGGGAGCTACAGTTCATTGAGGGAAACATGAAGTCTAACATGTACTGTGACATACTGAAGCAGAGCATGATCCCCTCCCTCCGGAAACTGTGCCGCAGAGCAGCGTTCCAGCATGATAATGACCCCAAACACACCTCCAAGATGACCACTGGCTTACTAAAGAGGCTGAGGGTAAAGGTGATGGACTGGCCAAGCATGTCTCCAGACCTAAACCCCATAGAACATCTCTGGGGCATCCTGAAAAGGAAGGTGGAGGAGCACAAGGTGTCAAATGTCCCCCACCTCCGTGATGTTGTGATGGAGGAGTGGAAGAGGATTCCAGTGGCAACCTGTGAAGCTCTGGTGAACTCCATGGCCAAGAGAATTCACACCATGCTGGAAAATGATGGTGGCCACATAAAATATTGACATTTCACATTATCACTTATGGGTGTACTCACTTTTGTTGTCAGGGGTTCAGCTATTATTGGCTGTTTTTTTAGTTATTTTGAGGGGACAATAAATTTACACTGCTATACAAACTTTACACTGACTACTGTTCATTGTGTCAAAGGGTCATTTATGCAGTGTTGTCCTATGAAAAGATATAACTAAATATTTGCAGAGATGTGAGGGGTGTTACTCACTTTTGTGACATACTGTATGTAACTGCTTTGTGCTGAACCTGATTTTTCTAAGTTTACAGTGTTTCCGAATACCTGCATTTTCCTAATTTTCAAAAGATGTGTGCATGTGAATTAATCCACACACACACACAAAAATAAAAAAATCGATATGGGTGTGTAGCGCAGAAAGAAGTGCAATTCATCTGCTTGTCACTGGCTACTGATTTGTCCACCTCGTCTTATTTTTTCTCTTGTCTCACTTCTCAGTAATGAGGATCTACAGATGTTCCATTAATTCTTTTTTTTTTTTTTTTGTGATTAAGGGGGGAAGGCTTGTTGAAGACCACGTTGGACCTTTTCCACCAAGCTGAGGCAGGTCATCTAACTCAATTGTCTGGCCGTTTTTCCTTTTCAGCACACCAGCTCAGGTCACTAAGACAGATGAAGTCCCTGGTAAAGACGGATCGATATGTTATTAAAAGCAGCAGTCATTGTTTGTCTGTAAGACACTCCATCACGGCCTTCGGCCCCGGGGTTTCCGCAAGAGAGCTGGCGGGGAAACTGCTGAGCATGGTGGTGTGAGCTGTGGGCCCGGTGCCAACTTCCCAACTTTCTCCACAACAGGCACTGTCCTGTGAGAATGAGAGGATCTGCTTAGGTACATAATAAACAGCTCCGCTAAGGACATTTAAAACCTCGGCACACACTGCAGTCTTTCACTGCTAATAAGACTTACTCCCAGGATTCAATTATTTATTTATAAACCTACTGCAGTCAATCCATATGCTTCGGAGGACTACGGTGGCGGCGTTTCCCAGGAGAAGACCAGACGAGGAACGCTTAATTTTTTTTTTTTTTAGGAATTATTTGTTTGGTTCATGACCTCTAAAATGAAAATGCCTGCTAAGGTCAGCTGCCTAGGCAGGTTATTTAGCCATCATCTCTTTCTAGCATATTATTATTTTACAGGCTAATAATACATTCAACATTAACAGGAGGAAAAAGTAAAAAATGTAGTCCAATTTTAAGTCTTAGTCAGGTCAGTAAACATTACATCACCCAAAGCTGAGGTGAAAATGTATTCCAGCATTTTCAACCATCTCTATTTACTGCATTTGTAGTTTATGGGCGATGAACATAAACAAAGTTTACAACAACAACAACAACAACAACAAAAGTTCATCCTCGAGATATTTTTCATTTCAGTCTAAAGGAAAATCGAAAAGGAAAAAGACAGTTTTGCTTAATAGACTGGAGAATTTACAAACGCATTATACAAATATTCGTTTATTATCAATATTATATTAGTTAATTTACGTAAAAAAAAAGTTCATCCTTGACATTTTTAATTGCAGTTTAAAGGAAAATGATAAATAAGGGTCATTTAAATTAATATTGTAAATAGTACTTTAGTTCTAACCATGATTACCATTGTTGCGTGGATACAAAAAGGGAAATTTCTGTTATCATTTTTATGTTCTAAAAGCTATAGAATCTTTAACTAACCAGAATATGACTCACCAGTGATCACGGATACTACTGTACATTATCACAATATCTAAGTGACAATTCATTTTGTATTTCGATTCTATACTGTAATTATCATGATTTTAGATATAAAAATATCCCGATTTCATATACGTTTTTTTTTTTTTTTGGATTTTGTAACAAATCCAAACAGACGTGGCAAATAATTTGCGGTGGTGTTTCCTGAAAAATTTTTACATTTAAAAACAAAAAGTCTGTCCTTGTATAAACTGGACAGTTTTGCTTGATAGACTGGAAAATTTACAAAAGCATTATATAAAGATTAGTTTTTCATATTGTGTTTATTATATATATATTTATCTTGGTAAAATGTACTACCGAGAGTGGCATGAAGGCTTCGTGGTTAGCACTGTCACAATGGGTTGAGGATACGAATCTCATATAGGAAATGTGCATGTCCTCTCTGCGCCTGATGAGTTTCCTTGGGTTTGCCGGTTTCCTCACACAGACTGAAGACATGTGGATGACTGGCATTTCCAAATTGCCCGTAATGGATGATTGTGTGTGTTTGTGCCCTGAACTGTGTTGGCACCTGATCCACCTTGTGCCCAGGGATACGGTCCAGAGGTTACACAGGATAAGCAATCAGAAAGAAAAATGGATGCATGGAGGTTTATCATTAATAAATCAAATTGAACCTTTTTTTTTTGTTTTTTTTTTTGTGCCTTTTTGTGCTGTATAGAGCTTAAGTTACAAAAAAGATCAGTGTGTATTTCTGAATAATGACAGTACGTCACATCAGGACTAAGGATTTGAGATTATGATTGCGTCTAATTTAAAACATGTATTTCCAGGTTCTGTCAGAATTGGGTCTGCAGCTGTGCTCCTTCCTGCAGTCGTTCTCCGTACAGGTGAAATGCACTATTCATCTCTGACATACTCAAACCCACCCCATTACCCTCACGCTTTCATTCAGGACCTGCAACAACCGTCATCAATCTCCAGGACAGAAATGAAGTTATCAGCAGATACATTTACATGGACCCTAGTATTCCAGGAATAATAAAATAATATGCATTATGGGAATAAAAATGGCATCATATAAACAGCTTAATCTGACCTTATTTGGCCCGATCGGAGTTACTTTTCGACCAGAACGAGGGGTGGGATAAACGTTTGATGATCTGGTCAGTATGTAAATATTAGCCGTGTAAAGACTTGATCTGATTGTTTCGCTCTTGTCTGAAGAAGTATTCTGTCTGGGAACATTGGCTGACTTGGCAGATTTTGCTTCCATTCCTGCTCAGTAAACAATGTGAGAACACTTGTCTCTTGCACTTTCCTCGTCTGGGTCTCCGGCCGAAGAAAGAACACAGACTGTCGCGGCGTCTCACACGCAGTAAAGCACCTAATCTATCACAAATGAGACCGAGTTCTTGTAACCAATCATAACGCAGTGAACGGCATCTATTGCAAAACGATAGGAAGTCTAATCTAACCTAAAAGTTGGAGAAAAAAATAAACTGTCTGTTCTATTTCTACGCGGATGATTTTCTGGTAGAGGTGGGATGTCTGTTTAATTCAGAAATAGAATATAAATTCTCCAATAAACAAACTGAAAAAAAAAATACAGTTTATACTCAGATAGTGACTGTAAATAGCAGAAAAAAGTTTCAAAAATCTAAAGAGCATCTGGAAAATTTAGCCAAGTAGAGTTTTATATCAGGTGATTAAACTGAACAGGCCGAGGTGGTTGATGATCACGATTGAAATGAATAAACATTATGAACTTATAATATTTATAGTAAATCCATGAATAGCAGCTACTTTTAGACAGGCGTTTATATTGTGGAACAATATATTTTTTTTCACTAAAAATCTATCTAGGGACTTTTTTTGTTTTTGTTTCTGCGCTGCACAATTGTCCTAAAGTAAGACACCACGTTATCGTTCATAAGGTGTAGCGTTCTGTTCGCCACCGTTCTGTTCGGATGATGGTGGTCGCGCAAAGGCTTGGACGCCACACCACTTTGCACAAAATTCATTTAGCATGTGTGCAATCCACATAGAGACCTGTGTAGTTCCTGCCATTAGACATAGAATGTAATATTCTGACCCCTCTTCAACTGAAATATTAAAATCGTTCTGTTTTATCTCACAGCTGGTAGATGAGGAGAAAGCGCTCCTGACGTCCGAGACGGAGAAACTGACAGCTTTTTGTCAGCAGCTACAAATATGTGCCAAATCTGCTGTCCAGGGAAAGAGTGCCACGTTCCAGAAGGTACAGTAACATGCTGATGAAAGCAACACAGGAACCTGTACACTCACCTTAAGGATTATTAGGAACACCTGTTCAATTTCTCATTAATGCAATTATCTAATCCACCAATCACATGGGAGTTGCTTCAATGCATTTAGGGGTGTGGTCTGGGTCAAGACAATTTCCTGAACTCCAAACTGAATGTCAGAATGGGAAAGAAAGGTGGTTTAAGCAGTTTTGAGCGTGGCATGGTTGTTGGTGCCAGACGGGCCGATCTGAGTATTTCACAATCTGCTCAGTTACTGGGATTTTCACGCACAACCATTTCTAGGGTTTACAAAGAATGGTGTGAAAAGGGAAAAACATCCAGTATGCGGCAGTCCTGTGAGCGAAAATGCCTTGTTGATGCTAGAGGTCAGAGGAGAATGGGCCGACTGATTCAAGCTGATAGAAGAGCAACTTTGAGTGAAATAACCACTCGTTACAACCGAGGTATGCAGCAAAGCATTTGTGAAGCCACAACACGCACAACCTTGAGGCGGATGGGCTACAACAGCAGAAGACCTCACCGGGTACCACTCATCTCCACTACAAATAGGAAAAAGAGGCTACAATTTGCACGAGCTCACCAAAATTGGACAGTTGAAGACTGGAAAAATGTTGCCTGGTCTGATGAGTCTCGATTTCTGTTGAGACATTCAAATGGTAGAGTCAGAATTCGGCGTAAACAGAATGAGAACATGGATCCATCATGCCTTGTTACCACTGTGCAGACTGGTGGTGGTGGTGTAATGGTGTGGGGGATCTTTTCTTGGCACACTTTAGGCCCCTTAGTGCCAATTGGGCATCGTTTAAATGCCACGGCCTACCTGAGCATTGTTTCTGACCATGTCCATCCCTTTCTGACCACCATGTACCCATCCTCTGATGGCTACTTCCAGCAGGATAATGCACCATGTCACAAAGCTCGAATCATTTCAAATTGGTTTCTTGAACATGACAATGAGTTCACTGTACTAAAATGGCCTCCACAGTCACCAGATCTCAACCCAATAGAGCATCTTTGGGATGTGGTGGAACGGGAGCTTCGTGCCCTGGATGTGCATCCCACAAATCTCCATCAACTGCAAGATGCTACTCTATCCTATCAACATGGGCCAACGTATCTAAAGAATGCTTTCAGCACCTTGTTGAATCAATGCCACGTAGAATTAAGGCAGTTCTGAAGGCGAAAGGGGGTCAAACACCGTATTAGTATCGTGTTCCTAATAATCATTTAGGTGAGTGTATAAATGAAAGCGAATTGCCTAAAAACTTTTTAATGCAGTATTAACATTCTCTCTCAAAATGCTATTGGATGAAACTAATACAAAAGTCGTCATCATTAAAACTGTAGATAATTATACCGTTGAATTGCCCTAAATATAGTATAATGTATTAAACTTAAAACAAAATGCACAAATGTACACCCTCACAAACACTCTTTGCAGAAACGAAATGTCTTTTGTAATAAGTGTTACTATATGTGTCTTGTAACTTTTATGATTATTTATATCTAATGTTAAACTATAATTTCGTAAAACTGAAACACTGTTTAAACAGAATATTACCACAGTCAGCAGGAACAACGCTAAGAATATGAAGTAAATTGAAATATTCATGGTGCATGGCTCAACTCTCTATAGTCGTCTGTAAAAGTTAGTGCTCCCCTCATTTAGTTCTATGTATTTTTGTGTAAAAACATTGTCTCGGTATTAGGCAAAAGCCACCACCGATGACCAACATATTTCTTTTTCACTGTGCCATTCTTTCCCCTAACAAGAATGAAGCGAAAAAGAAAAAAAGAGCATGTGGGCAATACTAAGTACCCCATGTAGATCCACCCTTAGCAGCAATAACATGAAGTAATGGTTTTCCTATATGACTTGTATCAGTCTCTCACATCAGTTTGGTCCATTCTTTCATTGAGGTCTATGCACAGCTCAGTTACGGTCCTTCCACGGCATTTCAATTAGATCAAGTTTTTTTTTTTTAATTAACATATGTGACCACGGGCTCAGAACAAGAAGCGAGAGCCGGATCTTTCTGTGCCTCCCCCCGCAGTTCTTGTGGACATTATATAGTAGCTACTGCAGAGAAAACAATTACACGTGAACCAACCTGCCTCAGCGACCATCTGTCATAGCAACTAAGGACGGACATGATTGCTTTTCTGAAACATGGGCCCAAACAACCAATGTATTTTTGGAAAGCTGGTCATCGGACGAACAATCAGTCTGTTTCTCCTCTGATTTTGCGCAGGTGGAATCGACTCTACACAACACCAAAGGCGTGATGACAGCGGTGATGTCTCTCCTTCCGCTTTGTAATAAACTCCTCAGAAAGGTACCATGACCAGAGAACCAGAAATCCAGAATGTTTTCTCACGGCTTTGTGCACACTTTTAATTTCTCCATGTTTGTGTATTTGAGTACGTTTGTGACCCTGATTGGTCTTTGATCATATCTATTAAATACTGTACTATTACTTTTGCTTAAACAACTAGTTCTCAGAATGCAAATGCTGAATGTAATATTTAAATATACGCTTTGTGAAATACCTTTTAGCTCAGTGTAAAATGCATAGGATTAAATAAAAAAACAGAATGATAGTTATAGATGTATAAGTAGTAAATTCTGACATTACTCTGAAAAAGATTTGAAAATATGCAAAATCCCAGAATTACTTTTGAACCGTTCTTCATGATGACTGAGACCGGGCTGAAAAAGTGTACTTGAGGATAAAAAAAGACTTGCTGAGAATCTTAAACCTGTAAAAAGGAGAGATACACTTTAGTTTTTAAGGCAGACCTTACTATACTGTATAATATATATGACTTATATAACCGCTCCATAAAGTCTTCTCCAGCACGTGATAAGGACTTTCAATAGGGTTCAGGTCAGGAATCTGTGGTGGCCAATTCATGTGTGAAAATGATTCCTCATGCTCCATACTGTAAGTCCCTCTTTCACAATTAGAATGGTTTAATATGCCTCCGAGTGGCGCAGTGGTTAAAGCGCTCGCCCTATCATCCGGAGATCGCTAGTTCGAATCCCGGGTGGTGCTGTAACCTCTCGCAGCCGGAGGTCTAGAGAGAGCTGATTGGCCGAGCTCTCTCAGAGGGGAGGGATGAGAGGTACTTAGTGCTCCCACATTAATCACGGCTCTACAGCCAGTCAGGGGCGTCTGTGAGCTCGCGCAACGGAGGGAGTGGATAGCGCTGTCCTCCGAGTGTGTTACGCCGCCCCCAACGGTGCGCGAGCGAGCAGTTCAAAAAGATGCGGTCGGCTGGCGTCACGTGGTTCGGAGAAAACACGTGATAGTCTTCGGCCCTCCCGGCTGAGTGGTAGTAGTAGCCTTAATGTGGGAGCCCCCTAGTGACGGGGAGGAATTGGACACGACTAAATTAGGGAGAAAATCGGGGGAAAAAAAAAAAGAAAAGAATGGTTTAATATGCCTGTACCATCAGGGATGGAAAACCACATTATTATCCAGGGATAAACTGCTCATTCAGTACATTCAGGTCGTCAGCTGACTTCATTTTATTTCCACATAACGTTGCTGAGCCTAGACCGGACCAACTGAAGCAACCCCAGATCATAACACTGCCTCCAGGATCATTCCGGAATAGGGTCAATCTGGACTCATCGGACCGCAGCACCTTTTCAAATATATATATTTCTTCATAGAAAATTATAGCCTTTTCCCTAATAACAAGTGGTTTTGTTGTGGCTGCACGGCTGTTTAACCCCAAGACTGTGAGTTCTTGTCACAGTTCTGCACTAGGTATTAAGGTATTAATAATGTGTTGGTCAGTTCCTAGTCATTTTAGGAACTGATCAACACATTATTAATACCTTAATACCTAGTGCAATCTTAGCAATCTCCTTATATAATATCCTGTATTCTGGAACACAGTAACATCTTTTCCACAACCAGAGAATACGTCTTCTGACACGGTCATTTAAGAAGCTGTATAGTTCATCACTCATCGTCTATATCGCTTCATCCTATATTCAGGGTCGCGGGGGGCCCGGTAGATAGGGCACGAGGCGGGGTACACCCTGGCCAGTGCCAATCCATCGCAGGACGCACACACATACAGTACACACACTCGCACACTATGGGCAATTTTGGGAACGCCAATTAGCCTAATCTACATGTCTTTGGACTGTGGGAGGAAACCGGAGTACCCGGAGGAAACCCACCAAACACGGAGAGAACATGCAAACTCCATGCACACGGAGAGGGGAATCGAACCCAGACCCTGGAGGTGCAAGGCGACAGCACTAACCACCATACCACCACATATAGTGCATTAGCTAAAAGGTTAAAAGGATCGCTATAAGCTGAAACATAATCCAATCAAATGCTCTTAAGCAAGTTAAAACGTAAATCTGTATGGTGGCTTTTTTTGCCGACTTGATCACTTTATTAGCAGACATTTATAATTCGCCACACAACACAAAATGAGTTGATGATTATGATGAACAGTCGATGATGTTTTGCTTCTCCTTTCCTCTCCATGTCTTTGTGTCAGTGTAAATCCGAGAGCAGCAGTCTGGATTCCCCTCAGGCCTGGAGGGAGAGGCAGCACACGCCGGTTAAAGACGACGCACTGAATGGCAAAAGCTCCAACGGCTTCAGGGTCAAACCCCTGGAGCAGCACATGGCCAATCTCACCTTCCTAGAGAGCAAGTAGCTCAGAGCCCTTGCAGCCCCGATGAAGGCTAATGAAACCTGGAGTATTATCCTACACACACATGCACACTTGCTTTATATTGTGCAGAGGCTCCTGGCACTCCTGCTGCACTAACTCGCACACAAAAAGGTCCGAAAGTCTCTTTCCCCAAGAACTGTTTTTATTTTGGAATTGGATTTATATTTCCCAACTTAGGGTTCTCTTCACTAAAGTATGATTTATTAAAAAAAAAGAAAAAGATTTAGCACCAATATTACATGCTTTAGAGAGGATAAAATGTAGAAGACGGCACCAATAAGTTGTGTTCGAGTAATGTTGTTATGGATAGGAGTGTTCTTAGAATTTTTTTTTTCTTTTTTCCCAGTTGAAAACCTGCCACTTGAATAAAGAATTGAGGTATTGCGATGCAGACTGAGGGTCGGTGAGAGCTGTGAACGCGGCTGACATTTTAGAATATGTTTTGTAAGATGAAATAGGAATCATAACAATGGTAATTTTTTTTCCCCCGTTTCCGGCATTTGGCAGATGCGTGTATCCAGAGCGACTTGGGCTCAACAGCGGCAACTCGTGCCGCTAAAGTTTGAACCTAGGACCTTCTGTTCAACATCTTTACCATTGAGCTACTCCTTTTTCTCAGTAATGTGTATTTCTCTGGAGCATCCACACAAACTAATGATACACCCACATTTAGTTTTTTATTTTATTTTTTATCTTAACTGAAGGAACATGCACCACCGCTCAAAAGTTTGGGATCACTTGCACATTTCTTTGTTTTTGTTTAGTGATTTATTTTCTACATATGAAATAAAACATATAGAATCATGGAATTATGTAACAACGACATGCCCTCCGATGGATTGGCATCCTGTCCATGGTATTCCCTGCTTTGTGCCCTAAGCCGACGCGACCCTGTATACAGGACAAAGCGGTGTAGACGAGGAGTGCGTGAGGTCGGCCGTTCTGGAATAGTTTTTTTGTGCATTTGTAACACCCATCAGGTAGCACGATGAAACTGGCTCTCATGAAGACCTTCCCAGCAAAGCAAGAACAAAACGTATCTCTGCTGCAGAGGAGAAGTTCATTTCGAGTCACCAGCCATCACCAATTAACAACCAGCACCTCAGATTAGAGCCGTTATGAAGGATTCCCAGAGCATAAACAGCAGACGCATCTCAATATCAAATGTTCAAAGGAGATTTTTGTGTATCCTGGATGAACGCCTTCAGCATTATTTTACAACGGAGAAAGAAATAAAAATCAGGAACGACCACGGAGTTAGAAAGTGATCGCAAACTTTGGAGCCGTAGTGTACAGTTCCCTTTTTTTTTCTTTTTCTTCCCTTTAATACTTCCCCCCCCCCCCCCCCCCCAATATCACGATTTGCACTATCGTTCGATATCAGGCGTTTATTAAAGCCGTCATCCGGTGATAAATGAGAACATTGCTCGTAGAACGTTGAATACACATTCCAAACAAAAAAAAAAGATAAAAATGATAAAGATAAAAAATGAAGGTGATATAGAAGATATTAAGATAGCATAATAAATATTTTTTATGTAAGAAATTCTTAACTTGAAGATAAAATGTTTATCTATTTATAAAATGAAATGCTGTATTGGTGTTTTAAGAATTTACGAAATAAAAACAGTTCTCTTGAGACTTTTGGATTTTTGCGGCAGAGACACCAAAACACGGCTTTTTTTTTTCTCTCTCTCTCCCTTTCTCTTCACACGAATCAGTGCATGTTTTTGGGTCGATTCCAAATCACCCTGCTGTTTACTACTGCTGAAAAAGTTTTCAAGCTATTTTTCACCAAGTGATATATATACAGTATATATATCATGGTAACAGATAGAAGAGAAATCAGTTTCATTAGTTTTAGTGTAGGACACTGATGCACTGTATTTAATGTATCTGCCTCATCCACGCATCAACGCCAAATATGTCCAGTTGCGGTCGTCTCTCAGGCCGTGGTGCGAGTCAGCGTGTTTTCAAGGTGCCGAAAATGACTGCGTTCCCAAAAAGCAGTGCTGAAGAATGTCACTTTAGTTATAAAAAAAAAAAAAAAAAAAAAAAGTGACCTTTATGGTATTAAATGCAAGTTTTGTTTGTGTATTTGTAGTAACAGTAACTGCCTCCTCATATGGACTGTCCTGTAGGTCACTGTGATTTCGTACCGTTACTTGAAACATGAAGCGCGCCGTGCTCCAGTACAGCAACAACTCCGAGCGGTCAGGATGAAGACTTTCTATAAATCAAAACTGCTGTATTCTTAGGAGCGACCGGTTCACACGTCATGATCTCGCGTTTCCTTTCCGCCTCACTTATTACGATCAGAAGCCGAGCCCAAAAAAAAAAAAGTGTCGGGTCATGTGCGCGAGCTTTCAGAACACGCTTGTAATTGTCGTTCCATGAACATTGCAGTCAAAACTGTAAGCTGTAGTGATGACTGAAGAACTTTCAACTTGATTGGAAGTAGTTTTGGACCATTTGGATCCTTTTGACAGTTAAATGATTGTTAAACAAAGAACGCCTAAATATACATTATTTTTCTTACGATGTGGACAGTGTCATTTATTTGTGTGTGTGAGGGGGGGGGGGATGTCATATACATAATATGAAATAACTAAACTGACCCACTAATTACAAATCCAAATAAATCATTCATATTATCTAGTCAGGTCTTTAAATGAATTATTTGTCCCAAATACAAAAAAAAAAAAAAAGGTAGAACAATTCAGTGTTTTATACATTTCCATCATCATCATCAAATCCAGTACAAAACTAAGTATTAGAATAACAAAATAGGAATACGATCTTGGCCTTATAGTAATGTTGAGTCACTCTTGTGATTGAGGACTTCGTTTAGAGACAACGTCCTCATACTGTTCTCTGGTCAGAAGGTCTTTGGTGACAGTCTTGCTTTCTTCTAGTTTGGGCAAGATGACTGCGATGTAGCCGTCAGTGGAGGGCTGGTCAGAAGAAGAAACATTTACCTCCATGTATCACACAACAAGAACAAATATAACTAGACGGGTACAGTATGTTTTCTGAAGAAAATGTTAGTGGTGCTTGCCATGGCAAAACCCGGGAGTCTGGGGAGTCTTTTATAATGACAGTCTACAGGATCAGTTGCTAAGGTGGATGCTAGGGCGTGGCTTGACACCTCCACAAGAGACTGATTGGTTGCCCGAGTAGTTGTGCCCAATCCCATTCAGGATCTACACTTAGGTTCAGTTTTAAAGTTACTATGGAAGTTACAATAGCAGGGAAGCACCTCCTGTTTCAATAGGCAGTACCTTCATCATAATGTCAATGGGGTAAATTTGGACACCTCTTGCACCCCAGGGGTACAACTTGTACCTTATTGTGGGGTATGTTCTGACAGCTTGCGAGCCTCTTCAACTGTGGTAAACTTTACATTGGAATTGGAACAAATCCTGTGAGTTTTGTGAGTAGCTTAAATTCTTTTAGTATTTAAGCTTTTGAAATCAATTAAAATAGTAGTTTGATAGTTTAATTCATCATTCTCTAGGGTTTTTTTATTCAGCCTTCTGAAACCAAGAAATCCTCAAATGCAAAAACGGACAATTTTGCAACATTGACAATTTTCAAGCTACAGTAAGTAAAGCATAGGATGCGCAAATTGTGTGATAATATAACCTTTTTTTGGGAATAAATATTGAGGAAATGTGGATTGTATACAAGGATGTGTGTGGCAGTGGATCATTAATACAAGAGAAGGGTGCCATTCATTTAGAAGCAAGGATTTTACAGGGGAAAAACTGTGATACCTAAAAAACATGTACAGTACGAAGAAATTTATATTTCACTTTATTGCCCCATTTAATACACCAAAAAAAAAAGTGTCTGCCTTTTAGGATATTTTTGTTACATCACTGCCATTTATATCTGCACTTTATTATTCGAAAGTTCCCCAGAACAACGAATAACGAGTACAGAGAGTGTACCTATTGATTATTTCTTTTCTTTACTCAGTGAGCTCTTAACTTAAAAGTGGGTCGTCTCCTAGATGAGGCTTTACAGTTAGCGTCAGATCATTTTTAACATTACCTTCTCCAGTAGCAGATCGGGACGTTTCAGGATGTCTTCATTGACTTCCAAGAGGCGTCCTCTGATGCAGCTATGAGAAAAAAAAAAAATGATTGATGCATTTCCTTATTCAGCATTGCAGTGTAAAGCCTCTGAAGTTAGATATGTAACTCACCCGAAGACGGTGTACTCGGTGTCATCTGTGCATGTTATTCTACACAGTGGAGCAAACTCCGTCACGAACTGACCACCCTAAGAATGTAATAATTGTTTTTTAAATCATGTTATGTATTTTAAAATGCTACGATAACCCGAGACTCAGCAGCAGAAAACTCACTCGCTTTGATTTGCCAGATACTTTATTGTTCAGACGGCTGCATCCGTCGCTGATACGGTAATCGATGCTCTTGATTTTGCGTCCCTGCTGCAGGACGGGGTGAGACTCTGCAAGGGTGATGATGCAGATCCTGTATTAAAAAAAAAGTGTCCGTTACAGTAGCTCATCCTACGAAAAAAACTATTACACCTCAAAAAGAATAGCTCTACCTGTTGGAGTGCTGGAGAATGCAATGGTCTTCACATGATCGTCCTTTCATATCTGACAGTGAGACAAGAAGTCAATCCTTCCGCCAATGATCTCATGCTGTAATACTTTAAAGGAATGTTCGGATTTAAATTTAGGGTTGAACATCCTCGCTTGCTCTGACCAGCCATCAGCTGCCAAAACACAGGCCTTAAAAAGAACTTGAGACTGTGTTTTGGTAGCTGGTTTGTCTTAGACACAGGTTTCCTTGTGTCACTTTCTGCTTTACTTTCACTTTCTGATCAATTTCAAATGCAGGTTTGTATTTGTTAAGCCACACAGTCACACGTCCGAGTATAAAAACCATCTAACTTGGGTGCAAATGATGACAGATGATCTGGCTCGTGTTTTTTTTTTTTTATTGCATCTTTAGGTGCGTCTTACAGGAACATATTCGTTCCACTTTCTTTAATCTAATCTACGTCATTTATTCATCTTTTACACCACTTATCCTGTACAGGGTTGCAGGGGCCTGGAGCCAATCCCAGAGGACTTAAGGTACGATGTGGGGTACACCTCGATTCATCACAGGGCATGCACCTGCACCCACACACACAATGGGCAAATTGGGAACATCAGTTAATGTAATCTAAATGTCTTTGGACTGTGGGAGGAAACTCGAAGCCAGACCCTGGAGGTGTGAGGCCACAATAATAACTAATTAAATGTAACTTTATATTAAGTAATGAGCTATGACTCAATACTTTTGCCCAGTACTGTATATTCTGGTCACATGTTTTCAATTATATATATATATAGGGAGCACCTTTAATTGTCTTATTAAGCTCATGACCATGTTAAATGCAAATACGTCCTTTGAGCTCTACTGCTTTTACTACTGTAACTAAAGCTACTGCTACAATGCACAAGGATGAAATGAAATGTAGAATATAATTCATGATAACAGAACTGTCCTCACCTGTTTTATACCATCGTGTATAATAGCGATCGATCACAGATGGAGATCTCTCATGTGTCTCCTCCATCGCAAACACTCTCACACTCTCCAAACACCGCCGTCCATGACGGACCACAAATCCGGCTGCACACGCTGGTCCAACCGTTATTAAGTCCGGTCGGAAACATAGACGCAGTGGTTATATACTGTACAGAATGTGGTGATTCGCGGTTTAAGTGCCCGGTACTTTTTTTTATTATTCATTGTTAAATAAATATATTTCTATTGTCTATCTTTATTTTAAGCCATATTGGAAATGAAATAATTAGCCGACGGTCGTGTAGCATACAGAGTTCTGTGGCTGAATTCCAAATAAATCCACTCTAGTCTCCCTAAGTTAGCTTACTACAGAGGGTGTAACATACTATTGTGACGCGCACACTCCGTGTAGTGCCCCTGTGTAGTGCCCCTGAATAGTAGGGACTCCGTGTAGTGCCCCTGTGTAGTGCCCCTGAATAGTAGGGACTCGGTGTAGTGAGCCTGTGTAGTGCCCCTGAATAGTAGGGACTCCGTGTAGTGCCCCTGTGTAGTGCCCCTGAATAGTAGGGACTCGGTGTAGTGAGCCTGTGTAGTGCCCCTGAATAGTAGGGACTCCGTGTATTGGGCCTGTGTAGTGACCCTGAGTAGTAGGAACTCCGTGTAGTGCCCCTGTGTAGTGACCCTGAGTAGTAGGGACTCGGTGTCGTGAGCCTGTGTAGTGACCCTGAGTAGTAGGGACTCGGTTGTAGTGACCCTGAGTAGTAGGGACTCTGTGTATTGCCCCTGTGTAGTGACCCTGAGTAGTAGGGACTCGGTGTAGTGAGCCTGTGTAGTGACCCTGAGTAGTAGGGACTCGGTGTAGTGAGCCCTGTGTAGTGACCCTGAGTAGTAGGGACTCTGTGTAGTGGCCCTGTGTAGTGACCCTGAGTAGTAGGGACTCGGTGTAGTGAGCCTGTGTAGTGACCCTGAGTAGTAGGGACTCGGTGTAGTGAGCCTGTGTAGTGACCCTGAGTAGTAGGGACTCTGTGTAGTGGGCCTGTGTAGTGACCCTGAGTAGTAGGGACTCTGTGTAGTGGGCCTCTTTAGTGACCCTGAGTAGTAGGGACTCTGTGTAGTGGGCCTGTGTAGTGACCCTGAGTAGTAGGGACTCGGTGTAGTGAGCCTGTGTAGTGACCCTGAGTAGTAGGAACCCTAAGTAGTAGGGACTCGGTGTAGTGAGCCTGTGTAGTGACCCTGAGTAGTAAGGACTCGGTGTAGTGAGCCAGTGTAGTGACCCTGAGTAGTAGGGACTCAGTGTAGTGGGCCTGTGTAGTTACCCTGAGTAGTAGGAGCCCTAAGTAGTAGGGACTCGGTGTAGTGGGCCTGTGTAGTGACCCTGAGTAGTGCCTCTGTACAGTGCCCCTGTGTACAGTCTGCAGGTTTGTTTTCAGTGATACTGGTAGTGGTTATGTTGCCAGATTGGACTTTTTAAACATAGTTCGGGTTATAAAACCTACTGCTCTAGATTGATAATTATATAAAATTAAAATGACTAATTTATTAATCGTGGATCAGTCATCGATATTTTAAATATTACTTTAGTATTTAAAAGAAATGATTTGATTTTGGCTGTTTCTGAGGGAATACATGAATGTTAACATGAAGAACTAAGTATTATATACAAACTTGCTAGGAACATTACAAGTTTATTTTTAAATCACAAGTATAAACTTGGATGATATCTGGCATGAAATGTGTGCAGATTCGAGGCCAATATTTTAGGGTGATTTTTACTTTGACCTGGCAACACGGCTGACAGTAAAGATGGCGAGCCTCGTGATAACAACATGCCATGTAGCGTGTTGTGCAAACCGGACTCCACACGTCCTCTCCTGGGGCCGCAGAGGGTTAATTGCCTTCGGGTCGTGTAATTCAGTTGCTCTGTATGACCCACAGGTAAGTGTCTTTAGTTAGTTTCCCTTTATGAGTTTATTTCCATTGAATGTGTGCGGCGTCACCGGGTGAGTTAGCATGTTAGCTTCCTCTGAATGCCTCTGAACTTCTGATAGCAAGAGATAATGTCAGGTACATAAAGCTCATTTCTTCCCAATGACACT
Source organism: Clarias fuscus (assembly GCA_030347435.1). Taxonomy (NCBI): domain Eukaryota; kingdom Metazoa; phylum Chordata; class Actinopteri; order Siluriformes; family Clariidae; genus Clarias; species Clarias fuscus. The sequence goes on along the minus strand of CM059215.1, from coordinate 27,863,900 downwards.
CTCCGATAATAATATAATAACCCAAACAGCAACAGTATTCTCTTTTATGCTGGTTGACATTTTACTTTTTTTGTGTGTGTGTGTGTGTGGAAAAAAATACAACGAAAAGAAAAAATACATACACTATATGCTAAGGAGGCTTTATATAATAAATAGGTATAAAAGAAAAGAAAGAAAAAAAAAGTCAGACACACTTGTTGGCAGTTATTTTCTTATTACTTAATAAAGACAGTATGTTTTCCACTATAAAATCTAGCAGTAAATAAATGAATTTTCAGCATTAAAATGTAAATTAAACATTTTGAAAAAAAAAAATTCTATAATAAACTTCTAATTTCCAGTAGAAAAGATGTAAAGTACAAAAAAAAACATAAAGTAGGTGAAGAGTTTAAAGAACTTGAAATGTGTATCATAATAAGATATAAATATTTATAAACATTTATTCAGAGATATTTAACATTTCAGAACACATGAGTGAACATCAACAAAAAAGCATTTTCTTTTCTCTAAATTGATATTTATAATAGTATCTTTTCATTTGATTTAAATTATAATCAATAAAAACAACTTCAGGAGATCTTTCAGTTAAGTAAGACTTTGCTGACCATGGGCAGATCTTTCCAGCTGTGTGGTCAGCCACTTGATCATGACTATTCATTAAGGTGTTTATTATCCATCAGCAGGAGTATATATGAGAACACGTCCCTAAATAATGTGTAATTCAGATAAAGGGTAATAACACTTAAGTCACTATTAGGCACTGTTTAATGTACTGTAAATGCCACATTCTGATGCTCTGTTCTACAGGAGGTAAGGGTGGTCGAGTTGCTGAATAAACACAGCAGCAGAGTGAACACGGTGCGCTGGATCCACAGGGAGGACTGTGGTGAGCATAATTTCTCTTCCTATGCTTGGATTTCATGCTAGAAAAATAGGAATACATCAGGAATAATTATAATGCACGCTTAGTTAAACTTAATTGAGTTATTATCGAGGACAACATTATATTAATAGGACACAATAATTTAAAGTCTAATTTAATCTAGAAATTCTAAGTATTATATTGGCTAGTAAGCTGTAAAAAAATCTCTGTACATTTTGAAAATTAATAAAATAATTTATTTACAAGTTATACATGTTTCAGTAGTATGTGTTTTATAATGCATGCTTAGTTAAACTTAATGAAGTTTTTGGCACTGACTCAAATATTGCTGCAGAACTGTGTTAAGTTTCACAGATGTTTCTGCAGCATCATTATCCCCTTATCCAGAGCAACTTACATTTTTTATCTCATTATATTTCTGAGCAGTTGAGGGTTAAAGCTAATCTAGATCAGAGCTCAAGCTTTAAAAGCTGACAGATAAATATTTTATTAATAAACTAAACTATTGAGTAATTTTGCTATTTGTGATACAATTAATCGATGACTCTGCTTCAATAATAAATTGATTAATCAATAATCAAAATTTTTGTTGCAGCCCTTTTACTTTTGTGCTTTCAACAAAACTTCAAGCCAGAAAGTCTTTATCTCTAAAACTCAGGCTGTCTTGTTTATTGCATGTATTTTTCTTCTGAATGTGCATACATATAAGCTTTATAACTTGCACCGCTTTCATAAACTTTCACTTTACCCCCGATGGGAAGTACACTAACTAATAAACTTTATTTGATCGTAAACATTAGTACATGTTTATACTACTCTCACTATCCAATAAAGATAATTAGCATAATCTATTTGCCTAATCATAATGAGAAATCAACTAAGTGAAGCTTTGGGCTTTGGTGAATCGATGCTTTCTTGCCAGTGTGAATTGCAAAGTTTAACCTGCACAGTAATTAAATATTATGGCTCCACTTTTCAAACTCTCGGCACTGCCTGATCTCTAAGCCTGTAGTTTTACAAGTCCTTACTGTTTTTTGGGGGTTTCTCTCACTAGTGTTCGGGACATTATCTAGTTTTGACATAGTAGGAAAGATATAGTTACAAAGTTGATGTTATTGTTCTTGACTTAAATTTAAGACTTAACTTTATGGTAAAATAGTAACAGAACATTTACCATAGGTTAATCAGAAAGTCAGAAATAATCTCAATAATAGATTACCACTTAGTGTGATGTTTTCGTTGCAACACCATTGAAAAGTGGACCTCTCAAAATTCACTTCCTGGTTTTTTTTTGTGCTTTTTTTTTGGTAATTTAGCTGGAGCATTAACAGATGCACTTTGATGGAGCTTTGACTCCCAGGTTAACTAGTTAAAGTGGATAGGAAGGTCCGCAGTTCAAACCACAGCACGACGAAGTTGGGCCCTTGAGTAAGACCCTTGTGTTGAGCCAGGTTAATTGTGATTCCAAACAGCAAGGACCGAAACTGCTCAGGTCAGAGGGAACTGCGAACAGGGTTGGAAACAACTGAACCACGGGTCTTCACTTCACCGGAAAAGGGAATGAAAACTTCTATGGAAATGAAAACTCCCATCAGTCAGTGCGTCTCATTTGAGTGTGTGTGTGGGGGGGGAAGTAATCTGTAACAAAAAAAAAAAATCTCTGTACATTGTGTAAATTAATAAAATTAATTATTTACAAGTTATACATGTTTCAGTAGTACATGTTTTATATTATCAGGTTTTGTTTCAATAAATATTTAATATTTAATGTACGTAGTGTGACAGAGTTTCCCCAGCAGCAGCGACAGGTATCCGAGGTGCTTATGTTACCATGGTGATGTAAGGAGAAAGTGTGCTAGTGACTTTGCAGCCTGTGGAAGTTCCGTTCACCGACATTCCCTGCACAGGGAGTAGGGAGCAGGCAGCAGGGAGCAAGTTCGGAATAGGACACCGCTACTGTGTGTGTCATTTCGCCTGAGATTCCTTTTCTCTTTAGTTAGCTGAACACCTAGATGCCAGAGAGTTCAAGCATGTATGATGACGTCATAAATGAATCGACAATTAAATTAATTGCCGGCTAGTTTGATTATCAACTTTAATCAACAATGTTGGTTAACAGTTGCACCCCTACTCTTTAACATGCACCATTTGACTGTAATTGTTTTTTTTTATTTATAATTATTATATTTATAATTATATATATATATATATATTTTTTTTTTTATCTGCATCTTCATATGTATTTTTAATTATTTTATGTCTTAATTATATATTAATATGATAAAATCCTGTTATCACAGGTCCAGAAACACAGCTGGTATCAGGAGGATCTGATAATAATGTAATAGTGTGGGAAGAGCAACATGGTCAGGTTTGTAGATTTTGCCTTTTCTTTTGTATAACAGTATGGTTTGTGGTGTCGGATGCTAGTAAAAGGTTTTGACGTATCGTCATCATTTTGTTTTCTGAACACTATACGTTCCAGTTTGCCGCCTCTGCGGTGTGTTCAGGTCACGCGGGTCCTGTGTGTGCTGTGGATGCTGTACCACTGTCTCCCTCCGACTCACTGCTCGTGTCTGCATCATCAGACTCCACCGTTAAACTATGGAAATACAGCAGTGGAGAAGGTGAGTGCTGCTTTTTATTTATTTATTTATTTTCTACCATTGTGGTGTAACATAAGCTTGAGCTGAGCTTAAGTTTCATGAAATGTGAGTGTTTCAAGTCTGACATCTACTGGTAAGGTTAAAAATAAATAAATAAATAAATAAAAATAATTTTTTGGATCCTGAAGATTCCATTAAATAGTTATTCCTCAGTACTTGATGTACAGGAAGCAGAACTCTTCCCATATGACACGAATAATGTGTTATACGCAATACGCATGATACACCGTGTAATTGACCTAACAGATTCCTTGCAAAACCAAATAGCGCTGCATTAAGACTTTCATTTAGTATTATGCCCTAAAAATATATTTAAAACGTGTTTTATAGATTTTAGTTAGAATTTATATATCATATACTGTAACATAATAACTGGCAGCTATTTCAGTGTGTAGGAATGGCAGGACAGAAGTTCCCGCTTTTTAAAAAATTATTTATATTAGTTAATGCCCACCCATCAGGCAATTACACAACAACTACTGACCAAGGAGCATGAAGGCTATCCTCTGAGACATGTGAAACCAACCGACTGGATCTTTTTGAACTGGTGCTCATGCAATGTCAAGAGGCAGCGTGTCAGACTTAGAGGAAAGCACTTTTAGCCCTCTTCTGCCTAAGTGAGCTTACAGATACCCAAAAAGGCTTTGCTGTAATTGACAGGACAGCAATTAGGCGACCACTTCCTCCTTGAGATCAGATACAGTTTTGCTCATTTGGACTCCTGGTAATGAATGGCTGTGGATTTGGATCTGGATTTAAAGTCCTGAAATTGCAAAGAAAACTTTCCCTTCAGTCTAGTTTAAAAAGCAACACAGATTCAAAATAAATGGCACTGCTGCATGCTGAAATGGCACCAGGGTTGATTCAATTGATTGACCTTAGATTGAAATTTGCCACTACAGGACTTACAAACATTGAAGCTATGAATTTCCGCAGATATGATCGGACCACGGTAGCTCACGTGTATTGTACAAAGAATTGGCACTGCAGTGCACCAGATACCAATATTTACAGTCATATCATATACAATATTTTCAGTGTATAAGTGAATGTATAATATGTCGTTATATAGTATGTGTGTATTGGGGGGTGCGGGAGAAATTAGTCGGCCTCACCGGTTTCAAGTAATCAGTCCTGAAGCACGATGATAGAAAATGGCTGTCCTGTAAAGCTGTCCTGATGGTGAATAATCCTAATCTTAGAAAATCCTCAACAAAACAGAGTTCACAGTTCAATACAGTGGAAAACAGCTCTGAGACAAATTTAAAGGTGCAGAGACAACACTGTTATATGTCACGTGTGAGACTCATTTCCTGCGATTACGGTTTTTGGCCACATGATGGCAGTGTGGGGAACGGCGACAGATTTAGTCAAGTGGATTGGTATGCTTTACATTGTATATTCGTGTCAAAGGCTTATAAGAATTACATTGTCGGACTTGAGAACAAATCTGACTTACGAACCTCGTTCCTGAGCGGAACTCGTTCGTAAGTCGGGGACTACCTGTAATTGTTTTTTTTTTTTGATCAGTTGATTGAGTACACAAGGATGCGCTTTGGGAAGAAGGCAAACTGACAGAGGCAGTATGATAGTCAAGGGGTAGTGTTCTGCTGGGAAAGTGTTCTGTCTGGAGAGCTGACCTGACTAATGCAACATGCTTAAGTCTCCACAAGAATTATATCTAATAGTAAAGAGAATGAGGTGACCGGGTCTGTAAAGGGAATGGCAGACCATTTAAGGCAGAAATAGATTACAATAATATTCTTGTTGACCAAATAATTTCTGGACATTTTCTTCAAGTGCGTACTGTATGTATGAATTAAGCAGGGATTTTTTTTTAAGTACCTGCACCAGGAAGGCACTAAATATTTGATTGGCTGTAACACACATTAGCATGTTTGGTGTACCGAAGCTGAATGCTTTGATCGAGTGTTATGCTTGCTGTTTTTGTTCTCACGCTCCAGGCCATGTTCACAGCAGCAGCACAACACAACTGAGCGCATTTACATTTATACATTTGCCAGATGCATTTTCCAAAAAGACTTATAATTGAGCTGAGCAGTTGTGGGTTTCAGACCAAACAGGAACAGCCTGGCAGTTGTGCTGCTATCATATCCATCAACAAGTCAGATATATACACATCTTGTTTATTCCTATATTGAAACATTTAATAAAAAACAAGATGATCACAATGTAACACAGAACACAGTTGAACAATTAACATTTGCGTCATGCATTCATGTTTGACGATGAGGTGAGACGGGAAAATCCGATTTCATGTCCGAGACTAGTTTTAATATCATAGCTCATTTAACATCTAGTCTTGCAAAAATCCATCACAGCTGCTTGAGTTCATTCTGATCCATGGTGTGTTTATGACCTCCACTAGCTGAATGCCTCCAGACGTTATCTTTTGGGAGCGGCTTCATGATGGATGTCTCCTTGTCGCTGTTGCCAGGCAGCAGAGGTAAGCTGAGCATGCCACCATGCATCAGGTAGCTTTCTCCTTCATGCCATTTGTCTTAATTTCCCCCGGTTTGACTGGATGTCCTGTTAAAATCTTTGAGTTAGCTTTCCAATAGAGCTATTATGCGACTCCTTAAAGCTATGTCTATGGTTCACGACGATACACATCCATTTTTATAGATCTCACAATATGGATTTGTAATGTAGCTAATTCTCTATTCTCATTTTCTTATTGCTCGTTTAGTTCCCATCCTGGCATGTGGTGGGGATGACAGCAAAGTCCATCTTTTTGTGCAGATCAATGGACAGGTATGTAACTTTATGTATATCACATTAGAATCTTAGGGTGTTTTCACTTTGGGTCGCCAGGATCATTTCAAGAACACTTGACCCTGATGTCTGGTTTATTTTGATCAGTGAGAACACAATCGTTCCAGGCTTGTGAACTTAACTTCGGTCCTCTTGAAAAGGTGATCTCGGACACGGTACATCGTACTCGGGCACGGATCAAATCAGATATGGAAGCTAGTCGGAAGTAGAGCGGAAGTAGTTTGTTGTTTAGACACGACATCATTAGTGTCTGTCTCTGATGAGGTCTCTGTGTGCGAGTAACACACGCCAATCTTATTCTCTGCCTTACACAGCTATAACTGATAAAGTAGGAAGGCATGTGAAAATCACTCACCTTTTTTTTTCTTTCTAAAATATTAATAATATTAGGCATAGCATGAATGATAACTTTATTGTTCTCTTCTTCCCTTGTGTTTAATAGCGGCTCGCAAACAAAGTAGTGTAAATACACAAGTGTACTCGTGAACGGAGAACAAAACTAAATGTGAAAGCTGGCCAGTGGGGAGTGGGAACAATCGTTCCTGTGCATGGGTACAAATCAATCGTGCCTAATGTGAAAACACCCTCAGAGTGCATATTATCACTAAAGAAACATAATGCTCATTCATGCTGTCTCCTGGCAGGCCTGAAGTCGTTTTAAGAATCCCTCAGTTTCAGAATGCGACAGTCTTCATCCTTATCAAGAAACGGACGTCAGAGTTCAGTAACCAGTTTTATTTAAGCTGTGTTCGCTGTTCGTGAACTTGCATTTGCTTTCAGTTTCAGAAAGTACTCGTACTTCAAGGCCATGAGGACTGGGTCCGTGGCGTGGAATGGGCAACAAAAGGTAAGAGGTTACTCGGGTAATTCGGTTGACCCTGACAATAGAGTGGTTTAATCCAAAATCACACACAATTTTTTATTAGCTTGAATGTTGATCAATTAATTGTCCAAAGCTGGTTCTTTCCTTATATACCTGGAGCTATCAGTTTAACGTTAATAACCTAAGTTACTGTAGGTCTGTAAATTAAATGATTTCATAAAATACTAAGACTTTCCAAGTTCGAAATTTTCACCCCAGATCTGCCCTTGCACTTTGGGAACCAGAATCTGGGGTGGAATCAAAACCACCATGTATTGCATGAAATAATTCAAGACTAGCAAAAAAGATCTTGCTATTGTATTCCTCAATTTAAAAAAAAATAGATTTCAAATGGGTGGGATAATATTGAAGGAGAACTATTTTTGAAATGCTGTGACAGAAAGCTGGTTTAGATCATTTTTAAAATCTCAGCAGTTCATGTGCTGCTTACAATTGAATCCAAATCCTACAAACATTTAAATACGCTCTCTTGAGATATCACGCTTAGTAGAATCTCAGTTGGACAGGTAATGCCTGTCAATCAAAAAGCTGTTGTTTGACACAAACAAGCAAATAAAAACTGGGCTAAGAAGCATCCATCACATAATTAAATTCTAGTAGAGCAGTGCTGAATCATCAGCTGACTGCGAGGGGAGATCACTTTGTTGCATTGTAAAAAAAATAATAATAAAAAAATAGACCGAAGTGAGATTATTTCCACGTGGACAGAGTGATGAGTGCTCACAGGATTGGGACTAAACAGCAGTGTGGTCATAAGGAAACCACTTTGTAGTGAGATTAACAACAGTAAAAATCTCCTGCAACCCCATCCATATATGCCCATGGTTAAGAACCTGTGTATCAAGCTTTTTGGTTTCTTTCTGACACCTGAATATCAGGAGACTCATAAATAAACTCTTCATGTCAAAGTGTAATACAGCAATGGGGCTCTGAATATAAAGTTTTCCTCCCTCAGTGCTCTCTATCCAAATTGATCTCGGCCTTGATACTCTTCATAATTCATGAAGCAACTACAGATTCCTTGCTTGCCTAGACTGATACGAGTGTGTGTCTGTGTGTGTTCTCTTTCAGAGGGGGAGTTACTTTTGGCCAGTTGCTCTCAGGATTGTCTGATCCGAATGTGGAGGCTGGTGGTTAAGTGCGACACGCACGCCAAGGAGGCTGCTGAAGGAACCATTAGGATGAAGGAGGATGTGTTTGAGACGGAGGGGAAAAGTGAGGCCTGCTTTTATCTTCTCGATGTTGCCGATGTCCGTCACCCAATGTCGTTTCGTTGCGATTAATCCACCTTTCTGTCCACCAGTGTACGCAGTGAGTCTTGAGACGGTATTAGCTGGCCACGAGAACTGGGTGTACGGGATTCACTGGCAGCCTTCATTTATCAAAGGTTTCAAGATGGATATTTTACAGTTAATAATAAGAACTGCAGTTTCTATTTTAATTTGTGTAACTTTGTTTTGCTGTTTGTCTCCCCCTGCAGGTGGCACACTGGAACAGCCTTTGAGTCTGCTTTCTGCCTCTATGGACAAGACCATGATACTTTGGGGGCCAGAGGAGGAGTCGGGTGTGTGGGTGGAGCAGGTCAGTTTCCTCTTTACTACCCGTTTTTGTTTTTCTTGATGAAGAAATCCTGTTTTTAATTCTGAATTACCTTGATGTCCAGACATTTGCTCTGGTTGTCCACCTCACTGTGTCTGTGTTTTTTAATTACCCATCTTAAAATGCATCAATATTAGAGTCCTCAAGATGACATCCGGGATAATGTTCTGTTTGCAAATAAACCCTTTGTTTTACTCATCTTTGGTTTTTAACTTTTTCATTAGCAACCCCTTCCAGATCATTTCTTGTGGTCCAATAAAGTAGGTGTGTGTGTGTGTGTGTGTAAGGGACTACACCCATACCACACCAGCCTTTCTTTCCTGGCACTGTTTCAGACAGAGCGGCATGACCATTTCGACCCTACCACAAGGTCACTGTTTTACCTACGTCCCTTATCGATGTGTCCTCTGGCTATCCTCCCTGTCAGTCACAGAGGTCTTCTGAGCGCACAGCAGATAGTGTGAAGTAGTGCAAATAGTACGCGAGTATGTGGTAGGAGTCAAGCCAGCTCATCTGCTTTCCTCCACCTGCTCTATCAGCTGGAGAACATCTGCCTGTTCTTCTTGTCCTTTCTGAATCACAGCTGGAGTAAAGGTCGGAGTCTTTTCCATCTGGCTGAGAGCTGATGACAGGTGATGTCTTTCTGAAGCAACGTAGAAGCAAATGATAAGTCTTTCTTTTTTTTTTTTTTTCTTTCTAAACTGACAAGGTGCTGAGTGCACAGCCGGAGTGTAACCCAAGAAGCTGCATATTGGTTCTATCCACAAATGCCTTTTGTCAAACAGGAATGACATCACACTGTAGAGGTGGTAACATTATGCTACACTGAGTCGACTTGACGTGATGCGAGATATTTGAACTTTTATTGTTTAAAAAAAAAGAAAAGAATGGACAGTGCAAAGCAGCTACATCCTAGTCAGTTTTAGATGATGCTTTCTCAAAAAAATATTTTTGTTGTTTATTCTTTAAGTCCCATGTTAGAATGTGTAATGATTTAACTCTTAATCTGGTAGAAAAAGAAGAAAACTTGTGATGCATTAATTTCAGTGTTTATGTTAAAAAAAAGGAAAGTGGCAAGATCAAACCATTATATTGAAAAGTCTCTCTTCAAGAATCTCCTTTCAGTTTTCTGCCTAGACATTTTTTGTTCTGTATTTGAGACAAAACTTTTACGTCCAATAAATGACCGTTTACATTCCGAGTACTTCTTTGCTGCTGACGAGTCGTGGAAGAAAACCTCCAGAGAAAAGTCTGCATTACTGACTAGAGTTTGATGGAAAAGTCTCACACGCTTGCATCACCCCATACATCCGAGCACATCCTGTATGCCTTTTGTTTATCATGATAAACAGCATATTACGTGAAGTGTGTTGTGAACCGGTTTATCAAACGCAGCTGAGAGCCTTTGAACAGACAGTTTGCCAGCCTCCAGATAAAAGTGGGTGTCTGTTTTTACATCCTTCCTTCCTCCAATGAGACATTTCCACAGTTTCACACACAGCTGGACTGCTTAAAGGCTGAGATTACGTTACGCCTGTCTCTTTAAGCCGAGTCTCATGACAAACGGTTGTAATTACGAAAATGTCTTAAGTGCTTAAGAGGATTCAGATTTTATATATATATATATATATATATATATATATATATATATATATATATTTTTTTTTTTTTTTTTAAGTCAGGCTTAGTAAGGTTAGGTAATATAAGACGTATCTATCATGACATGTCACCTTGATCCACTTTCCATCATCTCATATCGTCATAATTGTCGTGTATCAGTGTGTATTTTGACTGGACTGTAATACTAGTTTGTCAATTGTTTAATTTGACAAACTTTTTCCACAAGAGAAACATAATTTTTTTTTTTTTACAAGTTGCACACAAATCTCGGAAAAATCAAATGTATCTCCCAGATTTATGAACAAATTCATCGACTGCTCGTAAATCCGATTTGTTCTTAAGCCCGACGAATTGAGTCTTGGACTAAATCTGTCCCCTTTCTCCATACTACCATCATGTGGCCAAAAACCATAATTACATCTATGGAAATGAACCTCACACAAATGTAACATGCACCTTTAACTTGTGAGCGGAAATCCCAGGCGACAGAGCTGTTTTCCACTATTGGACTGTGAACCATGATTATTCACCATCAGGACAACTTTACAGGACGGCCATTTTCTATCATTGTGCTTCCGGACTGATTCACTGAAACCGGGGAGACTCCTCCACACGCACACACATACAGTATACCGGACTCTGGGCATTTTACGCATTCACTTACACACTGAAAATATTGTATATAATTGGAAAAAATGGTATCTGGTGCACTGAAGTGTCATATTTTTACTTATTTATTTATTTTCTTTTGTTGCTATAATACATGTGAGCTACTTCCGTGATTGAACCGCGGTCCGTTCATATAGCGGACCTGTATAGCATTTTGAAGATGCGTCATGATTTGTCACGGCCTGCCCCCGTGTTTGTTTTATCTAGACCCTGTGACTAGAGGCTTGACCAGGAAATGGCCAGAATTCACCGTGGCTAATTAGCATATTTAAAAAGCAAAGCGTCCTCCATAATGATTATCCTAAATGAACAAATTTAGCAGAGAGCTGGCTAGCAGAGGGGTGGCCAGACGGGCTGCTGAGTTAAGTAGGTCCTGCTAATAAGTCACCCTGGCAGTTAATGCAGTGGTTACGGTGTGGCGGGAACATACTGAGGACATGTCACTGCGGCATGCTAATTCGTTATTAGTCCAGATGGATCAGAGCAGAGCGGTGATCAGCGTTATAACTCCACTCTGAGGCAGAAATGAGCTCATCTAGGTCTAGGTTGTTAACCTGGCTAATAGCACAGCGGGGATCATCTTGAGCACACCGATCTCCCTGTACCACTGTATGGCGTTTTAAATGGCCGTTAAGCAGCACTGATTAGAATTGTGATTATGAGCACAGATTAAATTGGAACGTATTCCACCTTCATTTCCTTTCATGTACTGTGTCGATTTCTTCTTCCCGTTGGTGTGTGCTCAGAGGTAAATTATGCGCTACAGATCCACATTGTTGTTGTTTTCTCTATAAATGAGGATGTTTATATGGTTTGTTTGCAGGCTTGGTATAATGTATGCAAGGCAAAGTGGACAGTAATCCATATCATTCTGCTTAATGTTGTGCTGCTCCAGAGTGGCTTGCAGAGGTCTTTGTCACTCACAGGGAAAGCACTTTAATTTGCCCTTGTGTCAAGATAGCCCTTGTAAAGGCATGCATTAAAAAGTCAAACGTTCACTAGAAATATCAAGAGGCTTTATGGAATATGTGGAGGTTGTTGCATATAGTTTATGTAATGAAAGTGTAGTGTAGAACACAAAACAGGAAGTTTCAATCACCTTGTTTCCTTGCATCCTTTGATGCCTCAGATTCCTGTCTGTCAGGAGTAGAACGTTGTGATGTCGTAGCCCATCTGCTTCAAACTTTGGTGTGGTGTTCATTTTCAGCTCAACACAGTTATAAAGGGTGGTTATATGAATTATAGTTGAAATTCTCTCTATATACACACCAATCAGCAGTAACAGTACAACAGCCATAACATTTTGCCCAGTGTCGTGCAAGTTCCCCTTGTACCACCTGGGCAGCTCTGGCCTGTCTGGGCATGGGTCCACAAGACCTCTGGAGTGTGCTCCGTTGTCTGGCACCGAGACGTTAGCAGAAGATCCTTTGATGCCGTGGGTTACTGAAGGAGGCCAACGTGGATCGCGCTTGTTTGTCCAGCGTAGTCCATGAGTGCTCGATTAGATTGGGATCTGAGGAGTTTGCAGGCCAAGTAAATGGCCCTGGGCTTTTTGCCTGGTGGAGTCGTGCACTGGCAGGCTGTAGTGCACTCGGTGATCTGGTGCTTTTCTGTTTTGACCAGCTTTATTTATTTATTGCCGCTGCATTGGCTTTGCTTTTCTATGGGATCAGACACCAGACAGGCATAAATGATTCTGTCATTAGTTTACTCGTATAGAGATGATAATTCAGTGTCGTGTGCTGTTAATTTTATGGATGTTTGGTGTTAGCTGAAACTATTGCAAATACATACAGTGGTGTGAAAGTGTTTGCCCCCTTACTGATTTCTTAACATTTAATTTTTTTGCATGTTTGTCACACTTTAATGTTTCAGAGCATCAAATTAATTTAAATATTCTTGATTGCGAACAGCTGTGGCAGTAAACAGCCCTGGGTGTGGCTCGAGAAATTGAACTCGTGTGATAAACCAGAGTATTTTTTTTTATAGTGTGGGAAGGGGCGGGTGGCAGTTGGCTGGGCGCAGCAAACACTCTTTCAAACAGGGCTATGTAGTTTGGGATTTTTTCCCTTAGTAATAATAAAAGCCTTAATTTAAAAACTGCATGATGTGTTTACTTGAGTTATCTTTGACTAATATTTAAATTTGTTTGATCTGGGAAAAAAAAAAGAAATCAGAGTAAGGGGGCAAACACTTTTTCACGCCACTGTATGTATATATCTGACTACTGTAGCTAGCAAATGACCTACGATTAGTGTAGTTTATGAAACTATATTTTGCTTTCTCTTATAATTGTTTTGTGCGTCAGTGTGTCGCATTTGAGTACACTTGTGAACGACACTGGTAACTATAGTGTAACCTCGGATTGCGAGTAACGTGGTTTACGAGTGTTCCGCAAATCGAGCAAATTTAATAAATTTTTAATCGGAAACCGAGCAAGTATTCGTTTACGAGCGCCGAGTATCATGCATCACTCATGCAACTCTTATTTTGACACCGAGCGTCACTCTCTCAAATGTGATTCCGTTATTATGCGCTCATGCCAGTCTCAGTGAGATTTCTTTTTTTTCGTTAAAATGGTGTTTCCGTTGTGTTTGTGTGTGTCCGTTTGTTGTGAAACTTAAAAAGCGAGGTGGGGAGAGGGAGAAGGAGTGTTACTGTGTAAAACGAGGCGAGGGAAAGGGCTAATTCCACACACACACAGACACACACACGGCGCCTGCGCGCACCAACACACTTATCTGTCGGGATTTATCTGTACTTTTTTTTAAAGGTAAAGTGCAGATTAATTTGTTTTATTTTCATTTATAGATTGTATTAATTATTTTTATGTATTTATTTTTTGGGGCTGTGGAACGAATAATTAGAGTTTTCATTATTTCCTATGGGAAATGGTTATTTGGTTTACGAGTGTTTTGGAACACGAGCCCACTTCCGGAACGAATTGTGCTTGTAATCCAATGTTCCACTGTATAGTGTTAAACTTAATTCCTCACTAATTTTTTTGTTTGTTTTGTTTTGTTTTTTTACTATACCATACACTGGACTAAAGTGGGTCAGTGGTTTTGGCCAAGTGAAGGTTGCGAGTTTAAATCCCAGCTTTACCAAGCTACCACTGTTGACTTCTTAAGCAAGGCTCTTAACCTTCATCCGCTCAGATCAATCGTAAGCTGCTTTGCATAAATGTGTCTATCCAATGAATAAATGTAAATGTTGAACAGTCCCATCACGTAGACAAGGTCAAAAAGAGGTCCTTTTTTTTTTTTTTTTTAACAGCCCACAGACTTATCGCACTCTGGACCATTGCATGTGGCTTTAATAATTCCCAGAAGAAACCACACTTTTGCAGAATCTAACTCAATTATGTAACTTGTCTTTTATCCCTGCTCCTTTCTTGTGTTTAGAATTTCTTCTTAAATGCAAATAGCAGCCTGTCTGCATTAATGGAGCCATGTTAACCTTGATGCTGTGATCATAACTAATTATATTGTTTTATATGATGTTAGTGCTGCTCTGCAGCACATCTAGCTTTCTCTATTAATCTGAGGTATTGAGTGTGTTAGACACCAGACAGATAGAGGACACACTGTTCTTTTTGTTTTTACAGTACAATACGGCGGGGTGATATTTATAGCTTCGCTACCTCGCAGGACATTAGCTTATATTCTAATTCACGGAGCGTACAACCAACCCGGCTTTCGAATCGCTCGTCTTGGTTTGAGTTCTTCATTTGTTTTAATGTAACGTGGTGCAGAGTGACTGTTCGGGTCGGCATTAACAGATTTCTTTCTTCTTTTTTTTTCTTGCACCCTTAATAGCCTCAGCTTTTGCATAATTTGTGCTTTGGCCTGTCGGTTTGATTTATTTGGAGTCCTGATTGTGCACTTTGTAATCTTCTTTGATAATACAGGACTAAACTAAGATGGAGCACAGCTGTAGATGTCTGCTCCGATTGGCCGAGATCCACAGCTGGTAAATAGTGGCCTCTGTAAGCAGCGGATTCACAAGGGGCAGTGAGATTCATTCACCATGCGCACTCTGCCATGTATTGGCAAACAGAATGCACTGTGGAAAGGCTTTCTGCCTCCTTAATTGGCCACAGATGGGAATAAATTGGCAGAATCTTGAGATGATTTTCTGTGATGGAGTTTTATTATATTTTTTTTATTCTTTGTGAACCTTTCATAAGACTTGTACTTGTAAGACACTTTTTGACATGATGGAGGCCTAAAAGATTTTACTGTTTATTGACTTTCTGACCAAGTCAAGGGGGAAAAAAGCCACAAAGGGACTGGCACTCTGCCTGTTAGAGATATGAATTACAGCCAAGACAGAATGTTCAGGCTCTCCAAAAATAACATGACAAGTTTTGTGAAACTTGTGGGCCTTTTACAGCTCACCACCTGTTGTTTGGCCTTGTCTCCAGGTGCGTGTTGGAGAGGTGGGAGGAAACACACTAGGCTTCTTCGGCTGTCAATTGGCGCCCGATGGCTCCAGGATTCTGGCACACGCCTTCCACGGAGCGCTGCACCTCTGGCAAAGAGACCCGAGCCAGCAGGTGAGTCCCACATCTCATCCATCAGTCCTAAACCTTGATTACAAGGGCATTATTCTAGCTAGAGTTCAGTTCACTTGATCGTACTCTCTCTAAAGACTCAGTACCCAGTACTCAACCTGTGCAAGCCTTTATTCTGTTTGAATCGATCCTTACTACGTTCTGCACCTCAGTGTGATTTGTTTAGGCAGGTGAGAGCACGAGATAAAAAAACTAAATAAACGATGTGTACGATACACAAATTGCCTAGTAATTTATTTAGTGCCAGCACCATGCTCTGTGATTCTACATGTGTTTGGCGAAGATTAGCTTGCCATTTGTCTCTCTCTGCATTTCTGTCTAGTGAACGAAGAGACCGTTTTAAAAATTTTTTTCATTCCATTTTGGTTTCTTTTATTCTATGCAGTTTGAGACAAAAACCAAAATAAGTAGCAAGCGAATCGAAATCTAGAGAATACAGTGTGAGCTGTGGACTGATTTAATAAAAAAAAAGAGTAAATAAACAATGCATGTGATTCACATACAAAAAGATATTTACATAGTTGTGGTTTATATAATTATCATTATTGGTGTGTCCCTGTGTTCTACTAAATTTAAACAGACCAATAGGTGTGAAAGTGCTCAGGTCTGGTGTGCTCGATTGTCCTGTTTTGAGATTTATATTCACTTGATATCGTCATGTGCGTTGTGTGCAGAGAGAGTGGAGTCCCGCAGTGGTGCTGTCTGGACACTTTAATGCCGTGCAGGACTTGAGCTGGGATCCAGAGGGAGAATTTCTCCTCAGCGTGGGCTCAGACCAGACTACCAGACTCTTTGCACCCTGGAGAAGGAAAGACTGCTCACAGGTTTTACAACTTATTACGCACCAAAAGTTTGGACACACCTTCTCATTCAAAGAGTTTTCTTTATTGTGTTCTTTATTGTGTTCTTTAGCCCAAACAAGTCTCTTCTGCTTGTTGCCTGTCCTTAGCAGTGGTTTCCTAGCAGATATTCTACCATGAAGGCCTGATTCACACAGTCTCCTCTTAACAGTTGTTCTAGAGATGTGTCTGCTGCTAGAACTCTGTGTGGCATTGACCTGCTCTCTGATCTGAGCTGCTGTTAACCTGCGATTTCTGAGGCTGGTGACTCGGATGAACTTATTCTCCGCAGCAGAGGTGACTCTTGGTCTTCCTTTCCTGGGGCGGTCCGCATGTGAGCCAGTTTCTTTGTAGCGCTTGATGGTTTTTGTGACTGCACTTGGGGCCACTTTCAAAGATTTCCCAATTTTTCGGACTGACTGACCTTCATTTCTTAAAGTAATCTGGCCACTCGTTTTTTTCTTCATTTAGCTGCTTCTTTCTTGCCATAATACAAATTCAAACTCTTTGAATGAGAAGGTGTGTCCAAACTTTTGGTCTGTACTGTATTTCATTGCACATTATACAGCATGGTATGTGGGCAGGGCACCTGACAATCGTACCCATATATAGACTCAAACCTTTCCTAGTATTCCTAGTGTCACTCTGCACAAAGCAATTCACATGGTGTGCCAAGGTTGAACTCAAGTGTCCTGCACAGAGTCCTGACTGCAGTCCCATTTAACAGCTTTGGGTTAAACTGCAGCACTGACCTCCTCACCCTGATCTCGCTAATGCTCCTGTGTCTGAATGGACACACATCCCCACAACCATGCAAAGAAAATCTATTGGAAAGCCCTCCTAGAAGAGTAGATGATGTTATTATAACAACAAAGGTGTGGTAAATCTGAAATGGAATGGTTCACTAAGCATTATGAGTATGATCTTCAGATTTTCATATACTTTTGGCCCTATAGTGTGTCAGAGTCAGAATGTTGGCACTGGTTAGTAACTTACGGTGATCATCCAGATCATAATTTTTATTAAATGTTTAATAGCAATGCCCTCCTGATACCACTTGTGCTGCGCAGGTGACCTGGCACGAGATCGCCAGGCCGCAGATCCACGGCTACGACCTGCAGTGCCTGGCCACGGTGGGCCGATTCCAGTTCGTCTCTGGAGCAGATGAAAAAGTGCTGCGTGTGTTCAAGGCGCCGCGTAACTTTGTGGAAAACTTCGCCAACATAGTGGGCACTTCTCTGGAGAAACTCTTGGCCTCACATGTACGTTTTCAAAATTTGCTAATACTGTATAAGTTACAGTATGGATTCTCTGTGTTAATTACACATTCCCTTACGAATACTGCCTTTGTATTGCCATCTTTAAAAACTTTTCAGGTTTGGTAATGAATTTTTATTTTTTTTATTTTTATTTTTTTTAAACGTTTTATAGACTTCTAGATTAGTTGATAGGAAAGTGCTTGTTCATCATAGATCTGTAATGCTGGGGTAAAAACTGAGCTGGGAATAATTTCCCCCTTATTTCAGGATGCTGTAGGATTACCAGAAGGAGCCAGCATACCAGCACTCGGTCTCTCTAATAAGGCTGTGTTTCAAGGTACACGCTTGATCCGTTTAGTGGTTCTGCTGTGTTGATCCCGTGAGAGAATGATTACTACAGTACTGCTTTAGAAAGACTTGTGTTCGACTTTGATTGGCAGGTGATCTTAAGGTTCAGAGCACTCAAGAGGAAGGAGAAGATTTCAACAGAGTATCTGACCAGTACAAGGAGTCTTACTTTCATCCTCTCAGTTTAACAGGTATACATCATTATACACCCATAGACTGAATACAGGCTTCATATACATGATTTAGGGGTTGAAATGCCTGTTTTTTTCTTTTATTTTTATAATACATGTAGATTTTTTTTTCCTTTCCACTTGGGAGGGGGGGGGGGGAAAGGTTTGGTAGAATATACGAGCATTTTGTAGTTTTATTATAGTAGTATATTGGCAGCAAGGGAGCACAGTGATGTAATGGTTAGCACTGTGGCCTCGCACATCCAGAGTCGAGGGATCGTTTTAAACCTCCAGTCTGTGTGGGTGGAGTTGACATGTTCTCCCCGTGCTCGGTGGGTTCTCCAGTTTCCTCCCACAGTCTGAAGACATTTGGAGATAGGCTAACTGGTGTTTCCGGCAGCATGATGGCTCACTGTGTGCATGGAGGTTGCATGATTTCCCCATGCTTGGTGGGATTCCTCCGGGTTCGCTCGGTTTCCTTCCACAGTCCAAAGACATGTAGATCAGGCTAATTGTCCGTAGTGTGTGAATGAGTGTGTGTGTTTGTGTGTGCCTCGTGCCCTCAGTCTCCTGGGATAGATTCCAGGCCCCTCGTGACCCTGAATACAGGATTAAGTAATATAGACGATGAGTGAGTAAGTGAGTGATTCTCCACGTGTGTATGTGTGTGCGTGCATTTTTGTGGCCTTGGCATCCCGCCTCATGCCTCAAGTCCCCTGGGATAGACTCCAGGTTTCCTGTGACCCTGTACAGAATGAGAACGAGTGAGTGAGTATATTGGCAGCATACCATCATGCCATCAATTTACCTCATGATGCTCTTAGTGTTTCCATGTGATAAATAAAATATTTCAACTTCTCTCATTCTTTGTAGTCCTCTATGCTCGACTGCTCTCGCCACACATCTTCCTGTAGTGCTTACTGGCTAAAATGGCAGAGATCAAATCTGTGCTGGATCTGTGCTGTCCCTGGATTTAGTGTTTTCGATAAAATCTGAGTTTGAAGTGCGAAAAATTGCAATGGATTGTTCCACCAAAAGATTTATTGAATTAGAGATATTTCTAGAAAAGTAAGAATGTAATGTATTTCCACACTAGTAAATGTGGTTTTTAATGTTTTCAAAAAACTATCAAATGTCAGTACACGGTCATGTGCAAACGTTTTGAGTCTCTCATTTCATCCTATTTTGCTTTTTAAAAAATCAGACTTTTTTTTTTTGTATTTTTAATGTCGTCTTAGAGGAAAAATTCTCCAGGCTTCCTTTTGTGCTCTCTCTCTTTTTTTGGTTTAGTTTTTATCTCTCATTCTCAGTCTAGTCTCTGTACCTGACAGTTTTCCGAGGAATGTTTTTTGTTTAAGTGTGATCTATAAATCATTCAAGCATAAAAAAAAAATCTAATTTCTATTCATTTCATTCTGTTTCGTTTCATTCATAAAGCACTTTTAATAATGGTCATTATCATAAAATCGGCTATGTTTGAAAAATGTATAACTTATAGTGATCAGATTAACTTAAGGTGTAAGTCAGTGAGAAACAGGTTTATTACAGTTTATTAAAAAATCCAAAAAATAGTCTCTTTTGTGTGGCAGTTCTTTAGCATGACGGAGAATCTTAATCAGCAGTGCTGCACATCTCTGTTCCTCCTAGAGGTGGAGCTAATTTATGAGCTGAGCAACATTCTGAGATTAAGAAGCTTGTCAGATCTGTTGCATGAAAGTACTGTATTGCAGGTCTAGAAAAGGCTGTTAAGCATTACCACTCTGTACCTTCTATGATGATGATGATTTGGTCAGCTGTTAGATTCCCCTACATGTAATTAAATACAGTAGCGTTCGGCCCTGGTGTATAGCAGAAATAGATGCATTATATGTATGAGATCATCGCACATCATCTGCTGTGTACCGTAGAGGCCTCAGACCTGATCCTGAACAAGACAGTGATGGGCAGCGTTTGTGATGAGACATTATTAAGAGCTTGCCTTCCTGTGGTCATATATAACCATAGCATGAATCAGAGAGCGACAGCTGTTATTACTGGAACAGACAATGTGATAAGGCACCGCGTGCATGTTTGCACGTGTGTGCAGTTAATGGTTGGAGGAGGGGTTTATGCGTCTCTAGCTCCAGGCAAACAGGCAGAGGCTGTCAGAGTGATTGAAAAAGCTGCTTAATCTGAAATTGTAATTAGAAAGAAGGCTTATATAATTGCAGAGTTAAAATATTGATGACTCTGGGCTATGAGGAGCGCAATGAAGCAGACCTCGAGTTGTTAACAGAATAATGCGACTCTCTCTCTCTCTCTCTCTCTCTCTCTCTCTCCCCTTCTTCTTCTTCTTCTTCTTCTTCTTCTTCCTTCCTCCCGCATGTGCTCACACACATATATATACACACACACTCACTCTATCTGTCGCTCCTTCTGGAGAGGCAAAGAAGGGAATAATTAGAGGAAAATCACAAACCAGGGCCGAAAAAAATGAAATATGGTATGGTGAGAAGCTTTCAGCTCCATTTGGAGTCAAATTGGGCACGTGTTGCTTTCACGCCCATGACTGAACGACATGAGGCCTTGCGCTAGGGAAGGCAAAAATTAATTTCCACTCTAATCTTAAAATTAACAGCTGTTGCAAATTGCACAGAAAGCTTTCATTGTTGAAAATATCTTTGAGGATGTTGGGCGATGGCTTATTTAGATGCTAAATAGATGTGTCTGGTGAAAAATGCAAGGAGAAACTGTCCATGTCTTGGAGTGTTTACTCATTTCTCTCACACACTTTTTTTTTGTTCTGTGTTTTTACCATTACAAAAGAACCACCTCCTGAGGATCACCTTCTCCAGAACACGCTGTGGCCTGAGGTCCAGAAGCTGTGAGTCTCATTTATTCTCATTTGTGAGCTCTTTAGCAGAACTGACATGTCAGGAGCAGGTGGTAATAAGCTGCACGGCATTACTGATTCAACATCAGCCTGCACAGCTCTAATAATGCGACGTAGAAGTCATTTAGAAAGCATGACTAGTGAGTCCAGACGGCAGTACCTTTTCTCTCCATCTCTCTCTCTCTCTCTCTCTCTCTGTGTCTGCTGTGACATTAGGGAATATAAATCTGGCCCACTCTTAATAAGGCCTTCTGTTTTGCCCTCTATTTTTCTCTGTGTGAAAATAAATGCAGTTTACCAAGTTATTAGCTTAATGCAGTTCAGAAAGTCACAAGTTTTACTCTTGTATCCCATAAGGCGGGTGTCCCAACGTAATTGCTATCATTTGTTACCTGAGCTTATTCTCTTGTTTTGTTTTACTTGTTTGGGTACATGGCAAGTAGCTTAGCTTAGAGAAGGAATATGTATCATGTTGTGCTTTTGGACACCTTACAGGGAGAACTGTTGCTTTTAATGCATTTTTCCTAAACAGTTATGTGAAATCTAATTTTGAGCAAATTACTACGCTCTTATCAACAAGGTATTTTTCCTCCACAGTACATTCATGAACAGTTGGTATATATAAATCATCACGTATACTGAGGAATGGAATTAGAAGCCCTTTGTTCCCAGCTCATAACCTCTATTGAGCATTTCGAGTTGTGCTTTATTCCACGGGTAAATTGAAACACTCTGGCTATACGGGTCCATGTAACATGCGCACTAGTTAGTAAGCTTTAGGCTTTGTGTTTTCATTTTCCTGGGCCTATTTACCCAGCCTGAAATGGCTGTGCAGCTGGCGTTATAGCCGGGGTGGCGCGTGACTGTTTGCACACCCTCAAAGCCATTCTACGGCTCATAAATGAACTTCTGGCTTCAAATGCCATTCACGAAGCTGCCACCTGTGTGCTCATGTCTAGTTGGTGGAAAATCCTTATTAACATTTACACATCACTTCCTATCTCTCTCTTTCTCTCTTTCTGTAGGTATGGTCATGGTTTTGAGATGTTCTGCCTGGCGTCAGACTCTGCACGAACAGTGGTCGCATCAGCGTGTAAGGTACTGTAGTATCAAATTGCAGTCTTCATGTAGACCGTCATCCTTATTCGGGGTTATTCAGCTTGGATTCGGCTTTTGGCTTTTTTCCATTACACTGCCCGAATTGCTGAAAAACCTTATTAGCCATTTTTTTCTTTTTCCTATTTGTAAGTGGTTACATTGGCAGAAATGGGTGTAATAACATATAAAGGAGTAAACCAGTTAAGCCCAGTCGAAATGTAATACCCATCTAACAATCTGTTCAATAGGAGAATAGTCACCATGTAAACATTTCAATGTGATTACGTTCACAATAAAAATGTATTCCGTGGATGTGCATGAAGGTGCCTATTTGTGGCTTAAAGTTGTCTTGTGAAGAACCAAGATTTATGTTTCAGAATAAAATATAATAATAATAGGCAGGTTGGATAGGGTTTAGATGAGCAATATTTCAAAGAATAGTTCTCTATGTGAAGGCGTCTTTTTGCTGCCTGTGGAATCCGGCCTTTATTACACGAGCTTTGTCAAAATAACATGATTTAAAAAAAAAATTTTCTTGTCAATATATGGCAACAGTTGCAAAGTTAAAAAGTGCTCGTGTCATGGAGACGCTAGTGACACTAGAAATGCAATTTCTACACAAGCGTAGGTGTCCTGGCTTAAACATCTTATTTGTGGCCAAAATGGGCAAATCGTATCATTTTACCATGTTTTTGAAAACACTTCCAGCTAACTGTTATTTATTTATTTATTTATTTATTTATTTATTTAAATGCAAGTCAGACAGGTCAAGTGCCACCAGCGAAATCATGCAAACTGAAAATTTATAGTAGAATACCCATTAGTGATGCGAGTGGCCTGAAAGTAGGGTAATTTAAAAGGGATATTTAAAAAAATGTCTTTTTGGGGATGCTTGACATGATTTAAGATTTATTTTTAAATGCAAACAGAATGACAAATTAGCTATAGAGTTACTGCCTCACAGCTCCAATGTCCCACATTTTATCATGAGCCTGGGTTATTATCTGTGTGGAGCTTCTGTGCATGCTCTCATGTCAGTGATGGTTTCCTCTGGGGTCTTTGATTTCTATCCACCTCACACCCTGTGATGGACTTGTGTCCCATTTTGAGAGTGATCCTGGAATCCATGGAAATGCAGCGACTAAAATTCCTATACAAGTGAAGAATTATGTGCATTTAAAAGGGTGAATTTGGAACAAGGGTCCCCGAAACAAAGACGCTTTGTTTTAATCCGGATAATGACGGGTGTACTACGCTTTTAAGGTTTTTACCTTTACAGATTCTTTCACATATTGTCCTACATTTCTAGGCTGTGTCAGCTGACACAACCCCAGCTGGTGGACATGCCATCTACATTTAGGTGCAGTAACGAGTTTCCTTTTTAAAACCTGCCACAGTGATACTAGCACGACTGTCAGTCACCGCATTGTGTATCACACACTGCGTTGTACTCTTATAGCACAGAAGGAGACAGTGATGTAGGATTGATGGCTCTTTAACCATGCTGAATAGGGAATGACTTCTGAGCAGGAAGTGGGTAAGTGGATAGGGCTGCTGATCAGAGGTTCAAATCCCAGCACTACCCTCTTACCCCTTTTGGAACCTTGAGCAAGCCCCTTAACTCTCAACTGTTCAACAATAGATTTAATGTAAGGGTAATGTATATAACAGCCGACATTACTCTGAGATGTCTGGAAACAGCCACATTTATTTCATAATTAGTGTTAGACAGCGCTGTGGCCTCACACCTCCAGGGTCGAGGGTTCGATTCTCTCTTCGGCTCTGCATGCATGGAGATTGCATTACATTATGGGTTCCTCTCACAATCCAAAGACAAGCAGGATAGGTTAATTGGCATTTCCAAATTTGCCAATGTGAGGCGGTGCGTCCTTGTGTGCCCTGATATGGATTGGCATCCTGTCCAGTGCGTACCCCGCCTTGTGCCACAAGTCCTATGCAACCCTGTGCAGGAGAAGCAGTAGAGAGAAAGAGTGAGTGTTCTGCTACAATATATTTGAAGCTAGCAAGTGTTAAAACAAAGCCATTTCCTTAAAATGTACTTTTAATCTAACAGTGACGGTGAGGTAGCTAGCATTTTAGTAGCTTGTAATCATAATCCATGGTTTCTCATCCCCCCCCTGTCCTGCTCATTTTTAATGTTTTTCTTGTTCCCTACACATATTTGAACCAATCTGATACGGAACAGTACTTTCATAGTTGAAGTAAGTTCCACTATAAGCTTCTGCTGTATGTCTATGGCTTACTAAGAGGTTAGTGCCTGTTACTTTTATGAATCTTTCTTCTTCAGAAGAATCGTAAATGTGGAACGACCGAAACGTGTCTTTTTTTTCTTCTTCTTCTTCTTCTTCTTCTTTTTTTTCTTTTAAATACAGGCATCTAAAGCAGAGCATGCTGCTATCCTGTTGTGGAGCACATCTACCTGGAAACAGCTACAAACTCTTCCATGCCACAGTCTGACTGTCACTCAGATGGCCTTCTCTCCAGACTCGCGCTTGCTCCTTGCTGTGTCCCGAGACCGTACCTGGTCATTGTGGAGACGTGAAGACAGCGGACCAGAGGCATCAGGTAAAGAAGGTTCTTCCATCTGTATTCATCCAGTAAAGCCAGTTTGTATGGCGATTCAGTCCATATACACTATGCATGTCAAATTCCCTGAAAAACTGCATTCGATTTTTAAGTGCTTCCTGTGAGCCAAGTGCAAATCTGTCATATAGCTAAGCTGAATCCTTAACAGGATTATATACAGGCCATTCCAGAGGTATTGACCCAATCCATGGACAATAAACAAAAATTTGTATAGAAGAATATATTACATGCATTTAGGGGTATGTTCTTAAAAAAAAAAAAAATTGTCCTTATCTTAAATTGCACGTCTTGCCTGTTTTGCAGGGTGGCAATAATTTTGGGATTGAGAATATGATCACTACATAGAGGATAACGTAATTTCTCTTGTGTTCTGAAACCTACGTAGTGCACCACAGCAAGTTACTTTGAAAGCAGTTCCACTGAAAATTGGTCTTAAATGTCTCTTTTAAAATTGAAAGCTCACAGCTGTGAGTGCCAAGTCAGTACAAGTTAAAAGATAATTCAGGGCTGCCTCCCAAACTCAAAGTAGTATGCCTAAGAAGTAATAAACACCAGTGGTGTCCTGACACTTTATTTAGTATAAAGTATGGTACGTGTCCTACGCATTAACTATTAATTATCTGCTGTTTCTCCTGATTTATTTACAGAATTTTATGAGAATAAATAAATAACTGCATGTCAAACTCATGCATAGCATTGTGACCTAATCTCACAGCATGGTGCCAGCTAAACAAAAGTGTACAGAACAAATGAGCAGTGTATAGAACAAACGAGCACGTCTTGTGTGTGTCTGTGTTCTGTATTCCGTTCCGTATTGTCTAAACGTGTACTGTATGAAAAATAAACACTGCAGTGCACCAGATACCACTATTTATAATTACATACAATATTTCTCTATAAGTGCATGATGACAGAAAATGGCGTTACTGTAAAGCTGTCACGATGGTCAAAATAATCCTTATTTCGGAAAATCCTCAACAACTCGGAGTTCACAGTCCAATACGAAAAAATGGCCTCAATGGAATTTTAATGTGAGGTTAATTTCCTTTAGCGCAATTACGATTTTGTCCACATCATGGGAGTGTGGGGAAAGGGGACAGATTTAGTCAAGTGGATTGGTATGCTTTTACATTGTATATTTGTGTCAAAGGTGTACAAGACTCACTTCGTCGGATTTAAGAACAAATCTGACATACCAACGGGCTCCCGAAACGAAACTTGTTTGTAAGTCGGGGACTTACCTGTATTTTATTCATTGGGCCACCTCTTTGCTCTGACCAGGTCTTCAAGTCTAGACATTGAAGGAAACAGCTTATATTTCAAATTTCAGTCAGGGTTTTTTCTTGCTTTATCACAAGCAGCTTTGCCACAGCAGACCATCTAATTCACACTCCAATAGGGTTTTTGGGCATTGGCTGTGAGTTAGAACCCGCTGCCTACCTATCTTGTGGGAACAAGTAATTATACTGTACCTTCTTTTAAATGTATTCTAGGTTCAGACTTGAAATCAGTGGGGGTTAGGTTACGTTTACTGACAGATATTTTGCTTTGTGCATAGATAGATAGATAATTTGTTCCCATAAGACAATGACTTGTTACCACAAGATAAAAAGATCAGACTTTTTGGGTCTCTGAAGAACAGAACATTTTTCACAGGTAGAAATGACTGAAAATGGGGTGACCACCACCAACCAACCAAGCGAGAGTAATCACATTCCTCCTATGATACGCATGATACCCACCAGCAGCATCTTTTTTGAATTGCTGCTCAAGCATTTTTAGGGGAGGGCGTAACACACTTAAATTATAGCGCTATTGACATGAGTGCAAGTATGCCGCCTCCCCCCCCCACCACCACTCTGAACTCCAATTAACAGGGTGAATGCTTTTCTGTTGCGCCAATTTGAAGCCCATACGCCTTAAATTGACTGCCACAGAATCGGATATATCAAAGATGTCATGGCTGATCAAGCTGAACACCAGCTGATTCCAGTCACTGGACAATCGATTGGTGCGTCATGAGTAATACACCTGCTGTTGAACAAGTCACAAAGCTGATTCAATGTTCTTTTTTTTTTTTTTTTTCTTAGCAAAAAAACAAAAAACAGTTAAGGTAACATACTTGAGCTTTGTGTTTATTCAGCAAATTAATACATTACATTCTTTTCCAATTACAGTCTTGTGTTTTGCTACAAAAACATTTCTGATCTTGATATTCAGGTCAATATTTATATTCAAATTCTCTCTAAAAGCTGTTCCACAGCCTCACAGCCTGCTTCGTCCCCTTTAAACGTCTCCGGATAAATCACCTCTGACAGCAGTTAAGCAGGCGAGCGTCCGTTTTCCCTTGCCTATTTGCCTGTGTGTCGGATGAAGCTTAAGAAGGAGGGAGACCGCAGTCTGTTCTGGTTGAGGCTGGTATTACTCACAGCTTTCATAGCATGGATGGAAGGGGGATAACCTGCGTCAATGCTGATGAGGCACAGCCTCAGGATCAGCACTGGAGAAGGCTCCCTCAATCCGTCCATTCGTCTCACTTCATCTCGCATTGTATTTCACGCTAACGAGCGAAGCCTTCAAAATCGAAGGGCAGACAGTCGTGGCTGTCCCAGTTTAAAATTAACTCTGTGTGTACAGTATATGCATGTGCGTGGCTTGCCCTCAGTTCCTCCCAGAGCTCGGTTAGTGTTGCCGAGATGTGACAGTTTGGCCAAAGAATAAAAAACATTTAGTCCCCAACTTACGAACATGCTTTCCGAACAGAGCTCGTTCGTAAGTCAAATTTGTTCTTAAATCTGATAAAGTGAGTCTTATACATCTTTGACACAAATGTACACAACAGAGTCACCCAGAATCCATT
The DNA here is from genome assembly GCA_030347435.1 of Clarias fuscus. NCBI lineage: Eukaryota > Metazoa > Chordata > Actinopteri > Siluriformes > Clariidae > Clarias > Clarias fuscus. The sequence continues at coordinate 27,836,155 of CM059215.1, read as the reverse complement.
TATAAAGGTGTGACTGATGAGACAGTGATGTTTTTTTATTTCATTTTTTATTTTTTATACATATATTTCAGATCCAAAGTTCACGCTTTATACACGCACCAGTAAGGACTCAGCTGTGCACACGCGCATCATTTGGTCATGTGACTGGAGCCAGGACAATAAGTACTTTGTTACAGCTAGTCGGGATAAGAAGGTGAGCTACAGTTTTATACAGACACGCACACTACAGATGCTCAGTGTATCGATTCTCACAATATTGGAGTAATGCTGACGTCAATAAGCCTGTGAGATACCGGTGACAGTTTTTAATTGATTGGTGTTTCATCAGCGTTCTGACCATACTTGAATTGAGTTTAGTAGTGTGGTGTAAGCATGAGATCATATTCATATTGGGGTCTGTTGCCCAATGAGGTTCAGTAGATTATTTCTTTAAATTTGTTGAAGTTAACTTTAAAAAGTGTCCAATTGGAGATACATCTACAGTACCTTCATCCTCTAAGAAATATCAGAATATAATACAATTAGTATGTGCTAATTCTTGTATAACAAATAATAAAATATTTTGGAATTACCATTTTGTTGGTTATAATAATAATAATAATAATAATTATTATTATTATTATTGTTTGATTTTTATTTTGCTGACTCCCTAAAGTGATATTTGTCCTAATATGGCGTCATATTATCTGTAGTACAAATTTTGTTATATAAGTTTATTATGTCTGCCTTATTATGTACAAGACCATTTCTTACAAAGATACACTAAAATTAATGAAGAAATAACATTATAGAAGAATAGCTGCATGTCTGTAAAGAAGGCGACATATTACATGACAGACCAGTTTTCAGATGGAAAAAAAAAATCAGTAATGTAGACTCCTGGGTTTTGCATGAAAATAGTTACCAAAAGAAATCATATTCTCCAGCATGCTCCGTAAAACCTAACAGCTGTTTTTCCATTTGAAAACTGGTTTGTCATGTAATATAAATAGAATATTGAATAAATAAATAAGCAACATACTGTATCAGTAATTCCACAAGTTTTAGATTCATTATATAAACTTTTTAATTATTAGCATAAAAAAACACTTTTAATGATCTTGAAAACAACATAAATATACACACGTGGACAAAATTGTTGGTACCCTTCGGTCAATGAAAGAAAAACTCACAATGGTCACAGAAATAACTTTAATCTGACAAAAGTAATAATAAATAAGAATTCTATGAATGTTAACCAATGAAAGTCAGACATTGCTTTTCAACCATGCTTCAACGGAATTATAAAAAAAAATGAACTCATGGAACAGGCCTGGACAAAAATGATGGTACCCCTAACTTAATAGTTTGTTGCACAACCTTTTGAGGCAATCACTGCAATCAAACGATTCCTGTAACTGTCAATGAGACTTCTGCACCTCTCTGCAGGTATTTTGGCCCACTCCTCATGAGCAAGCTGCTCCAGTTGTTTCCGGTTTGAAGGGTGCCTTTTCCAGACAGCATGTTTCAGCTCCTTCCAAAGATGCTCAATAGGATTGAGGTCAGGGCTCATAGAAGGCCACTTTAGAATAGTCCAATGTTTTCCTCGTAGCCATTCTTGGATGTTTTTAGCTGTGTGTTTTGGGTCATTGTCCTGTTGCAAGACCCATGACCTGCGACTGAGACCCAGCTTTCTGACACTGGCCAGCACATTTCTCTCTAGAATCCCTTGATAGTCTTGAGATTTCATTGTACCCTGCACAGATTCAAGACACCCTGTGCCAGATGCAGCAAAGCAGCCCCAGAACATAACAGAGCCTCCTCCATGTTTCACAGTAGGGACAGTGTTCTTTTCTTGGTATGCTTCATTTTTCCGTCTGTGAACATAGAGCTGATGTCCCTTGGCAAAAAGTTCCATTTTTGTCTCATCTGTCCATAGGAAATTCTCCCAGAAGCTTTGTTGCTTGTCAACATGTAGTTTGGCATATTCCAGTCTGGCTTTTTTATGATTTGTTTTCAACAATGGTGTCCTCTTGGTCGTCTCCCATGTAGTCCACTTTGGCTCAAACAACGACGGATGGTGCGATCTGACACTGATGTTCCTTGAGCATGAAGTTCACCTTGGATCTCTTTAGAAGTCTTTCTGGGCTCTTTTGTTACCATTCGGATTATCCGTCTCTTTGATTTGTCATCTATTTTCCTCCTGCGGCCACGTCCAGGGAGGTTGGCTACAGTCCCATGGACCTTAAATTTCTGAATAATATGTGCAACTGTAGTCACAGGAACATCTAGCTGCTTGGAGATGGTCTTATAGCCTTTACATTTAACATGCTTGTCTATAATTTTCTTTCGAATCTCCTGAGACAACTCATTCCTTTGCTTCCTCTGGTCCATGTTGAGTGTGGTACATACCATGTCACCAAACAACACCGTGACTACCTGGAGCCCTATATATAGGCCCACTGACTGATTACAAGATTGTAGACACCTGTGATGCTAATTAGTGGACACACCTTGAATTAACATGTCCCTTTGGTCACATTATTTTCAGTATTTTCTAGGGGTACCATCATTTTTGTCCAGGCCTGTTCCACGAGTTTATTTTTTTAAATAATTCTGTTGAAGCATGGTTGAAAAGCAATGTCTGACTTTCATTGGTTAACATTCATAGAATTTTTTTAAATTATTACTTTTGTCAGATTAAAGTTATTTCTGTGACCATTGTGAGTTTTTCTTTCATTGACCGAAGGGTACCAACAATTTTGTCCACGTGTGTATCTATATTTTCCCCTACATGTACCCCCTACAGTATGCCCCCCCTAATATTTTTTGACACATTAACACAAGCCAAACTTGTGAGCGTCTTAGGTTCATCAGTTTGTTCTTGTATGCATGGTAAGCCAATATATCTCCAGTATGCTGTATATTGCCCAATAAAATCCGTCTTTTTGCCTTTGCAGCTCTATACCGTACCAGAGCTTGGTGTTTAAAGTGCATTGAAATGTGTCATAAATCTTACATGTTTGCTCATGGTGGCAGGTTATAATGTGGGGTCACCATGGCTCAGGAGATTCGGTCGGCATGAATGAGAGTGCAGTTATTCCCTGTTCATCTGCTCTGGATGTGGGCGATTCAGCCACTGCTGTGTCTATCTGCCCTTTATTTCTCTCTGACCAAAGGTAAATCACTGCATTATCATCATGTCCTATAATCGTCATCTTAAAGACACTTAAAGGCTTTCAGATCAGTAGTGGTGCACTTTTCCTCTTACAAGTAACACCAAAGCAGATGTTCTGCCCCACTGTGCAACAAACACTGCAGGGTTTTAATGAACTGTTTATGAGGAATGCAGATATAAACACACCAGTATATTTAGCCATAGTTTTAAGTTTTAATTATGATTTTCAAGCAAACAGTTACGATTACATTATTTAAGTATGAGAGGCGTTCAAGTCAAACTAGGATTTGTGATAATTCTTTAACATTTACATTTGACTTCAAGCATAGTAACGGCGAGGAGACTCTTAGCCGTGGAAACACATTTGAATGGTGCAAACGTTTTAAAGAAGATCGTACGTTCATGAATTATGATTTGGTCTGAGGTGGTTCGGAGCCCACTGCAGTTGTTCCAAAGAACATTCAGCGTGTGAAACACTCTCAGGAAAAAACAGTATAGCTTGATCACCAAAGACTTTTACAGGAACTTGGCTGGGAGTTATTGTACAGTCCTGACCTCGCTTTAAGCCATTTCCACATGGTTGGGAGGCCAGGGTTTCAGACATGAAGCAGATAGTCCAAACCACCTTGTACTATAGAAAATGAATAGCAAATTTTCATAAGGTAGTATGACACCTCAATGGCCATAGTGACAGATAACTTACATAAACTTTTATTACAGGGCATAATTAAGCAGGCATCACATTTGTCCACTGCCATCTCAGCTTTTAAACCTACTGTGTATGTGCATTGTGAATAATTTGACAGCATTACCCTGTTCTGATTCGATTACTGATTTTTCTCTCTGTGTTGCTGTGACACATCTCGAAAAATCTGCCCAATGCATGACATTCAACCAGTGTAAGCAGAATTACAGTATTCTTTATGGGCCTTGCAGATTTTTCTCAGTATTTCATTCCTCTGTGTGTAGCTACCTCGTAGCGGTGGGTCTGGAGAGCGGACAGATCGTTCTGTATAAATGGAGACCAGCGGACGATGTGTCTTCTGGATCAGACTGGAGCAGGTGCGCCGAAACAGATGTCTCGTATCCTTTCCGTCACACGGCGCTCAGAACGCAGAACTGCTGAGGCCATGAAGTGACTAGCACTTTTCACACAATCTCTTTGATCCGAGAGTTTGTGTTTTCCTCAGATCCAGTAACAGTTCTGATTAAGGTTGAACTCATAACCTTGTTCTCACAGAGGCAAGTAGTTCAGACTGACCACCAGTAGTAGGTTTTTGTCTTGTGAAAACTACTCACTTAACTGAGAATAGCATAGTGTTTCAAAACAACAATTAGTTAAAAAAAAAATTATTTGGTCTGGGTTTTTTTTCCCTTTTAATTCCTAATTCATTTACACACTTTGTCAATTTGCTAAGATTTCCTACCTGCTGGTGGAGGTGGAGTTGACGGTAGAGTGCAAATAAAGGGCGAAGAGGGTTGTGTAGTTAGAACATTCATCTGTATGGATTGTATGCGGATTATTTTTTGAATGCAGTGTAATAAACTGACTAGGGTTGCAAATTCCGTACATTTTTCTGAACCCATAGTTGAACACATTAGCAAGCATTAATCAATTACTCATTATTTATTAGACCCAGATCTATGTATTTCTCTCAATTTGTTTTATTTAAACAGGTCGTGCTGCACAATCCAGAATTTCCTATACACTGATTTACTTGTGGTATATAAAAATGCATGCTATGTAATAACTTTTTATATTGTATTAAAATATATATAATCGCACACAGATCACTGATCTGCTCAGCCCCTCACACATGCAAAGACACACACCCATCACACACCAAAGACAGGAAAACTCTTGGCCCTTTATGCACATCAGTAGCTCTCATTGACGGCTTGTGAAACGCTTGCGAAAGCATGTGACAGTTCGTCTATTTTTTAAGAATGACAGCGAATGGTTTCGAGATGGATCTAACTGAAAAAAAAAAAATAGAATTAGAGGAATTGCAGAGACCCAACTCTTAAGTTATTACCACGCTTGTAAGGATCCTGGCTAGTTAGCATGACTAAGCAAAAATTAGCATACAGCGGGGTTGTTGACGTTATACCTAGCTGCTTATCAGTACTAACAGCTTGTGCAAGTGTATAAGGTTAATGGTGATCCATTAACTCAAAGCTGATTGTTTGCTCCATGAATACAATTCCAATAAATTATTCATGTGAGAGAAGCAAAAGTAATTTAAACAAACTGAATAAAACAAAAACAATAAGGTCGCGCTGCTCATCTTTGTCCTCATTTAAAAAACAAGGCCACTCATATATAGTGTCCAAATGTGCACACCACATAAACTGCAAAAGCATCGTCTTGTTAATATCATCTTAATAGATATTTGAGCTACGGACAATCAGATGCAAAACAAACATCAGTTGATGTATTTTAATCAGTTAATGTCTTAATGGCAATTACATGATTAACTTTATTTGTGTAAATAGTGCCAGAAAACAGAGCTGTGGTTTGGATATTTTTATTTGAAAGAAAATGTTAACAAATTCTTTGAAATAGTTATTTATTTTATTTGGGAATTATTTAACGCTGCTCCTATTATATTATTCCTACTCACACTTGAAAAAGATGTTTCAATTTCCACAATTTTTTTTTTTTGAAAGACCTTGAAGCAGTATTTGGTTTGCTCAAAAAGATGACCCTCAGCAAATGTTTTTTTTTTTTTTTTTTTTTTCTGCTCCGCTTAAACTTGTTGTGCAGGAGTGCCAGCATATCAAGATTGCTATAGCACAGATGATTTATGAACCCTTGCTACAAGGAATACAGAAGAGAGCTAAATATATAAATAAATAAAAAGCAGCTACCAGGCCCAATATACATACTGTAGAGTTCACCAGGCGGTAAAGCCAGTTTGCTAAAGGGAAAAGGACATGGGAGGTTAAAGATGCTTTCTTTGGTTAACAACAAATGAAGGAGCTGCCTATTATAAAGACGTGGTCATGTGACGTTTGACTTGCTGTTATCTTACTGTCGCTTAGCTGCCCCAGAGATGGAAGCTGTCTTCTTCATACACTAGTGTTTAGGTGGTCAAGTTCGATTTTTTTTTCTCTCTCTCTCTCTGCTTGGTAGGATATTTTTGTTAGAAATATTTTATGTTTGGTTAGTGAGAAACCAAATCTGACAAAATCAATTTCACTTCAGACTCGAACAGGGTAATAGCTGAGAAAGCAGTCTGAAGCTCCAGTGTTGACGATGTGTGTTCTACAGCACTGTGTTTTCTCACTTGTCCCCTGGCTGTGAATTGCGTCTTAAACACTGGTCACAGCTCTTTCACTCCACTCATGTTTGGTGATAACAGGCTGCACCTGAGGGTAATGAGTTTTTCTTGCTCGAGTGACATTTTTACACATGTACAATGGAGAATTAAAATGGATTTGCAGAACATGTGTGTGAGTGTGTATATATGTGTGTGTGGTCACATAAACATGTTTGTGTTGTGTATGCAAGCAGAATAGAGGAGACAGAAGAAGAGCATTCAGCTAAAGAGACAGGTTTGAAGTGAGCGAAAGGGCAGCAGGGTAAGCGTGATGGAGAGGAAATGTATGGGTTTTTGTGAATGTGTTTACCCCTCAGCTGCAGTTTTCCTTGACTGCTCTCGAAGTCAAAGTCACACCCTGGTGGTGAAGAGACTGCGCTGGAGGCCCCGAGTCTGTCAGCAGGATGAGTGTGAAGGCTTGAACAAGCAGTGCCAAAGCACCTCTGTTCAGTTAGCCAGCGCTGGAGCTGACCACACCGTCAAAATTTTCAACATCAACACTCTGACTCTGTAGCGGTTTCTCGTCTAGTAGTCCGCTCCGCTCAGACCCTTCAACATCAGTCAGTAGTCGTGCATCAGACCCCGAACCTGAAATTGTGTGGCGCTTCTTAAGAATCAATACAGAAGATGGAATGTTTGTACTATTTGTACTGTAAAGCCAAAAGGTACAGTATATTGTGCTATACAGTATATCTGGAAACTTTTTTATTATAATAAACAATTGTTTTCTAACTGTCTACAGCTTTTTCCTCCTCATCTGTTTTTCCCAGACCCAGAACCACTTGAACTGAGGGTTCAGTATATTTGGTGTTTTTTCAGTCCGAGTCTGTTTCAAGAATCCGCTCTCTAACTTGGGAGAAAATTTTGCTGTAATCGTGCTTCAAGTCATCATCACTCTCAGAGCCGTGATTGCACGATCTTGTCATGTTGGATTTAGGAGTATAAACGTCAGACCCCGTGATATGACAAGGTTTCCTCTCTGAATGCGTCTGATTGTTATGTGAATCTGGAAGAAGCCTATTGTTAATTTCAGAGGTGGAAAGAGTAATACAATCTTGTACTCAAGTACAAGAACTGTTACTTCAGTGAAATTTCACTGAAGTACAAGTAAAGTTACCATTATAAAAATTTACCCGAGTTACTCTTTTTAACAGCAGGGGTGGGATGGGGGATTCTAGTGTAGTTCAAAAAAGACAAGAGGATATAAATCCCAAACTAGTTGTTTTTAATTGAAGACGCACCTTTGCATAATAAAGCTGTTGCCTTTCCTGTGCTTGAAATCAAAGTGGTCGGTTAAATATGGCCAGGGGTTTGCTTCATAAGAATTTGATGGCATTTCAGTTTCAGCTGGGTCTGCATCACTGACATCTGTTTTGTCCGTCTCCATCATTCTCAGTGCTCACAGTTGCATTCCCTGCTATTTCCTTCCATATGAACTTTGACACTGAACCTAACTGTGGATCCCATTGTCATAGAGATATGGACAGGGCCCGAGTTTTGCCACGGCAAGCACCACTCACATTTTCTTCTGAAAAATGTATTTTCATCAGAAAATGTACCTCTCTAGTATTTTTACTTATTCCACTTCATCAGCTCATTTCTGGGCTGTGGGGTTAAATACCAATAGTGTAAAACAGTTAGTATGTTATATTGGGTGTACAACCCCTTGTTCCACCAATCAAGTAGTTCATTTGATTAGAAGTTGGAGAGGGATTTGGGAATTCAACACGGCAATTCAGAAAGACTTAGAAGCAATTACTAAGGAGACATTAACTGATTAATGTACAGTTATCAGATGCATTTTCTTGATGAAAGTGTTTCTGGTTAAACCTGGTTAACTAATTAATAATTGTTAGAACACCTGTAATGTGAAGTGATGCGTATACTGTATAACATCCCAGTGCTGTTATGCTCTATCTCAACTCGTAGAATATCTGTCGTCCAATCAGATTTTTCGATCAGAATTAACCTTTGCATAGTTTATGATTTAGCCACAATCTATTTATATGCTTTGATTTCTACCCCATTGTCTCTCCAGTTCATTCTCTTGCACTAGCTAGCTCTATTGGTCAGTGTGGCTGTGATTGACAGGTGAGAGACAGTAAGAGCATCCCTCCTGTTTAGATAGTATTACCAAAATTGCTGTCTTGACTCGCAGCTAGGGGTGACTCATGCTTGTACTATCTCTGGATGACTTGGCAAAGGCTTTTCTACCACTCGGGAGCCCGGTTACATGCTGTCGAAAGTTTCTCAGAGGAAGAGTAGATTAAATGCCTTTAACTGCTGTGATAGAATGTTTGCAGCTGCATTTTTTGCTCTTTTTTTTCTATATACTATAGAAGTTCAAACTTATAATCTGCTTGATGAATATACTGAATAAACTGGCAACCTAGTTTCTCCTACAGTTTTTTTTTTTTCATTTTTTTTTCAGCTTGTCTTTTAATATTAGCATGTTGACAAGTAAGAAAAGTTTTGAGTGGAACTTATTTAGGAAAGTAAAACCAGTGCATGTGTTCCTGTTACTTACAATAAGCCAGGCCTCCAGTGTAGCTCAGGAGCTGATGTTTGTTCCATACAAGGCTTTGGGCCTCTGAGCCTTTAGTCTAGTGCTTAGATGCTAAATATTTGACGGCCTGATGAAGCAGACAGAGCATCTTTGACACAAAAACTCATTTTCCGTCCTTCCTGTTAGCCATGGGGCCCTCCCTCTGTCAATTATTTACCACCCGCAGTGTACTGAGAGGCTCTGTACTGATTCAACTCCTCATTTTACTGTATGTGTGTGTGTTCAGTAGTATTGATAAAAATAACAGTATATAAATTTTTTATTATATTGATAAGGGGAATATAAAGAAAATACATGTATAATATAGTAAACAGGATACAGCTTGGATATAAGGTGCTAATTATAGTATTAATTATAGAAAATCATATCATATGTAGGCCGAACAATAGTGTCATGGTTAGCAGGATCGAGAGTTTGAGTCCCGCCGTTAGGTCTGCGTGTGTGGAATTTCCATGTGGTCCCCCCGGGGTTGGCAAGTTTTCTCCATGTGCTCCGGGTTTCCTCCCGCAGTACAAAGATGTGTGTGTTCAATGCAATAGGTTGGTTTAAAGTGCTGCATAGTATGCATAGTACTGTAAACTAGTGTGGTGCTAGAGTTTATAAAATAATTGATACTTGATTGATCTAAGAGAAGTGATATGTATGTGATTTGGGGGAAGAAAAAAAAACATCAACTGACAGAGTTTTCTATATTTGTATAATTTTTTATTTTATTTCATATTCTTTCAGATTTTTTTCTTTTTTATACACCATTTTTCTTTTTTTTTATTATATTCTTATTTTATATTTTTTATTTGAATACTTTATTTTCTTCTTTTTAAATTTTAGGTCATATGCAGTCATACAACATTTCACTGCATATCATACTGTGTATGACTGTGTATGTGACCATAAAAAATTATGTATATAGAATTTTCTAATATGACCCATTAAAGGAAGTTTAAAATTATTTATGAGCAGTGGTCAGGAATGCCAAGCACTTTTGTTCTAAGTTAGGGAGCGTCTAAAAAGTGCAAGACCTAGGCAACGCTCTAAGATTCTACCAAGATTAAAGTAATCTACTTCACAGCAAATTTAATTTATTGCAGCATGAGAGTTCAGTATGGATAGATATTTTAAATGAGTAATTACTTTTTTTTATTGCGATATTGTTATGCAAACAAACAAATAAAAATCAAACAAACTAATTGTATGATTCACACTATATTAGACTTTAGATTATGATTAGATTTATCAGATCTCATTAAAACTGTACAGTTTCTCACAAACTAACTAGGCCTCTGCTTTAACAAATTTACCACCATCATTTTTCTAACCCATTTTATTTAATTACATTCAGTAAGTCTGGTGCCTGTGGCTCAGAGAGAGAAGTTGTTAGAAAGTTTTGAAGCTCATGGCAAGTCCAGAGAAATATGGTATCATGTCAGTGCTATTTATTTATGTAGTAAAAAAATAGCAACAACAATAATAATAATGAGGATTATAAAAGGAAATATAAAATACACTCATTGATATAGTAACTTATGGCTGTGCAATTGATCAAATTTATCTTCAATTATGTTTTTGACTAACAACAATTATAAAAACAAGATTATTTTTGCAGATATGTTTTGCTTTTCTGCACATCCATTTGCGTTACACTGGTGCACTCTGTCTCTTCACTAAAAGCTCAAATTCATTCTTAGTAAGGTTATGAAATTTATTTGGAACAGAAAAAAATAAATCTAATTTTAAACATATTGTTTTAACTTTGTAAGTCCTAGTTAAGTTTTTATATATATATATATATATATATATATATATATATATATATATATATATATATATACATATATATATATATATATATGTATATGTATATGTTCCATATATATATATATAAAATAAATGATGAATAACGTTAAATAACCGTGATCTCAATATTAACCAAAACAATGTTGATTATGTATTGATATTATAGATTTAGTAAATCAGAAAAAAGCAGCCTTGCATTGTTTTTTGATTATTTTATTAATAAAAAAAAACATTTTTTTTGCAATAATTTATTAAAAATGTTATGATTTCCATGCAGTTTAAGGGTACAAGAATATGAAATGAGCACATCCACTTCGATTCTTCAAGAGCTCTGGTGTGTGTATGTGCTAGTACAAACACACTGCTCAGGACAATTGTGGAGCACAGAATTTACTTGATTATATAAAAAAAAGAAAGAAAACAAAAAGGTCAGAGTTGTGAATCATTTTAATTGTGATGGGCACCGATGTTCTGAGAACTAAAACCAAAAGAGAGATAGAGAGAGAGAAGTCTTTCTGCACAGAATAAATAGTTTCTTATAGCGATATGTAAACTTGGAGACGGCACATTTTCACAGAGTGGCAAACAGACATACACACTCACCGTTGACATTCTGTAAATTTTTTTTTTTTTTTTGTCATTTGTAATGTCCCCTCACTATCATAGATTAATACCTCTACAGAAAAAAAAAGTGTTGTATACATTATATACAGTAGAAATAGTCCTTCGTGCTTTTTGGGGTATTGAGGAGGCGCTCTTATTGTTACACGTCGTCATGGTCAACACACACTATTCACCTCGCAGAACGCCTTCGATAGTCCAGCGTTAAACGATTTTGTGAGTAACATGACAAAGCGACCAAGAGTTCCGACCAAGACCGACTTGGTTCCAGAGTTTATTGCCTGTAACAAGAAGACACTCCATAAAAATTTCAGTGCTGCTTCTTTTTTTGTACCTCTGTCTCGAGTAAACTGTGTTTTGATCAATACACACGCATACACATGCGCACACAGACACGCTCGATGAATTCCATTAATATTACATAACACTTCAAAAGAAAAAAACATTTCAAAAATAACCCGGTGGTTTGGTCTCGTACTGATTTCCCCAGAGAAGAAACAGGAGCTTGGTTTTAAATTCACAGTTCTCATCATTACTATGAAGGACACTCACAGACATCAGAATTTGTGGTTGCAATATAAATAATTTGTGGTCAGCACAAAGTCAGTTTTTTTTTTTTGTCCATATTATTTTGAGAGAAACTGTCTTGTGTTCCTGTGCAGAAGTTTTATTTCCACCGTGTTTCGTGCACACCTTACAGCGTGATATGACTTCAGTGTATCTGTCTAGACAGCCTGGAGCTGATTATTGCCACGTTCATAAATGTGCATTTATTAGAATTTGGAAAATAAATTCTACAATATATGCATAGGATACCATGGGTGGAATTGACGAAAATGCAAATTAGAAAATTAGTTCTAATGATTTATTGTCGTATAATTACACCGTCTGGTAATGTACGGAAATTAATAATCACCTTTTTTTGTCGAAGATTCCTCTGGATTAATATAAAAATAAATCAAATGTATTAACGGTTACAGGAGTAATAAGCAAATGATGAGGATGTTCGAGTCAAACCGGGACTTTTGATTGCACAGTTACGAGAGTAAAAACAACTTTTATTTCTCTATATGATTCCCTGCTACACTACTGCACTTATCCCAGTGTTTCACTAGTGCTTGGATACCATCAAGGTATGAAGGCTTCTCATTAAATCTGCCTTGTAGCTTTCCCAGAGTTCCTGTAACGTGCAAGTGGTGTTCGTGAATGATCGTGTCTAAGTTCCCACAGACAGATGCCTCTCGCAACGAGTTGTCCATTGGGAACATTTCACTTCATTAAAAATGTTTACATCTTTGAAATGTTTTACTGTGGCTTAGAGTCTCATCACTGTACTGCACTCAAAATCTTCCGTACATGTCAATTGTTTTGCGCTTTCATTCGCAAGAAATTACATGAGAAAGTCCCGGTTTGGCTTGAACGCCCCTTATAATTTGGTTCAAGGTGTTGAATACCGGTATGTCTAAATGAGTACTGATTGCTACCATGAATAATTCAAAATTGTGTGGTATTCTGTGATATGGGTTACTTTATACGTAAATATTATTTTCCACTTATATTCAAGTACAAAGAGAAGCTGGTCAGAAACACTCGAATCGCTGGAGCACAGGGATAAGGAATAATTGGGTTTTATCACTGATACTTCTGAGCTCCAGAGGTTCGCCACCAAAAAATAAAAAATAAAAATGGTAATTAAATAAAAAAATTTAAATCAACATTAGGGAGCCCTTTTACAACCACTTTCACTGAAATAGAGAAGGGAAATAAATACGCATAATGACAACCTACAATTTTACTAAATCTCGGCAATTGGACGTACATGAGGATCCACAAAAAAAATATATATATATTTTTCAAACATTAGTGTCAATGTCATCGTTAATCATTTTGGTTAGAATTCCAAAAACTATGGGAAAATGTGTAAATATTCTTCAAAATAATTCATATCCAGGACAATTTTTATTTTAATACAGCAGTGTAATAAACTATAAATAATCATTAAGTGCTGTATGCAGTGACAGGATTTTTTTTTTTGTGTGTGTGTGTGTGTGTGTGTAACTCATTTTGTACCTCCTTGGAAAAGAACATTTTAGAAATAAATCGAAACGGTGATCTTGGCAGTACTTTCAGAAGCATGTAAAAAATGAAGCTCTCAAGGACACGAGCATCCTGGAGTAGAGTGTCAGAGGCTGAGGTGCCGTGGCATTGTGAAATTTTTGCTTTATGTTTAAAGGTCTTTCTCACTATGATTTGTTATACCGAAGCTCACTAGCAGCCTCGGCTGTTAGCATGTGGTCCTCTTAGACGGACGCTGACAAATAAATCAGAAAAAAGATGATGGCTAACAGTTTCGTTTTGTTTCGTTTCTAGCACACCAAAAAAAAAAAAAAAACCTATGAAAGACAATCAGGATGAATTAGTTTATCAAATCGTTAGTTATATTCATTAATCTGACCGATCAGCACTATAGTGTCCATCTGGCTCCAAGTACAAAGGTCACAGGCACAGCATTCGACAAAAAAAAAAAAAACAAGAACAAAAAAACAAACAAAAAAATTCAAGACACCACTGGTGAAATATCTGCAGAAAGGAAATTGTTCTTGAGAATGGTGATACTTAGCTTATTCCAATATTTTGCATTTTGAATACAATTCTTTTGTTGTCTTGATATAGGTTTACAAAAAAATATGACAACAGCTAGATGCTCTATATCTGTGAGACATTTGTGCAAAGTTCACAGCACACAGTTACATTTCTATAGCAACTATGAGGTATGGTCACTGTTGCTAAGTGCCAGGTAATGTGTTTCCCAGGGCCACTTAGGGACGATGGCAGAAATTCCTCCTGCACTTCAGGCTTTGTGATTGAGTCCTCGATGTGCGTGAATTATGTGCAACGGACAGCAGGCTCTCCATCCAGGGCCTTGTGTTGGCTGAAGCTACAACAAGGTTGGTAAAGATGTTTCACCCTCTGGGATCAAGAGAGAAAAACGCTGCAATGAGGTTGCACCCGTGTGACCAATTCACTTATTGGATCCAGCCATTATTGTGCAGCGGATAGACTGCTTTATTTCTCCATTAGGGTGGATGTGTGTGATCACTTCGCATTGACGGATGAGCTTTCCATAATGACACGTTTTCCCCCTCAATACTATCTTTATCTCTTGATGTCATTTCTGCTTGGAGCCGTTAATGGATCACATCAAGAGATGATGATTCGTCTGCCGAAGTCCACATAAGGGGCAATACTTCCACCACCCCTCCACCGCAGAGGAATGATCTATCAGCTGCTTGTTTTTGACTACAGGCCCGTACACTTTGATAAAATGGAAGACTGGACCTCAGGCTCTTACAGATCTCGCCGACTTCTGTATTCGTTCCTGCTGCACTTCCATACGAGTGTTAACGCCACAACAGGGTTTTCCAGAGAGCGATGCGCCTTGTCCAAGGATATCATGAGGCCTCCCTTGCTTCACAGAAGTGTCTCTGCCTATCTATCTGATAGCCAGTTTGTGTCATTATAGATATTGGCTGTAAATCTATTATCGTGATCGATCCACATATGACCTTTTTATGACGAAAGCCCCGGCCACTGGTGTGTGTGTGTGTGTGTGTGTGTGCTGTGACGTTTGCTTGTTAAGGATTAGCAGAACCTACAACTGGCTCGCTGTCTCTGTGAGTCAGTTGTATAAGCGACAAGCTAACACTTTTCCACGCCATGTACACCTAATCAGTGCCAGGAAAGCTGCACCAAACCGTTTTCATGTTTGGTCGACAGTCTTTCTAAGATCTTCAGAGGCCATTTTCAGGAGTGCCCAGCCTTACCCGATTCCTACCCCAAATCGTTATTCCCGGCACGATGACAGCCCCGCTCTTGTGTGTACAGTGGTATTTGTTAGAGTGCTGAATATGAGGCTTCTGGATGGTCAGTGTTGTGAGCTACTAAAGTCTAACGTGTTGACAAAGGGTCCAAAAACAGTGACATTTGTGAAAACACCCATGGAAGTCGATAAGGCTAGCTCAGCTGGCATCCCCTGTTGTCTTGGACAGGGAGACAGGTACAGGGGAAAGAGTAGGTGAAATGTAGATCTCGGTGAGCACTGTGAGGATGTGTGAGGATGACCGGATGCCCTGATGAACCCCCCCTCCTCCCCCTCCCAACCACCCACCCAAACCCTCCCCCCAAACCCCCCTCACAGCCTGAAGGATCAGTTTTGTTCTGACGTAGACATAGATGGGAGGAGGGTCGTGGATGTATGTACGAGGAGGACCCCCCCAGGTCACTCACACACTTCCGCTCATTGCTGATATGGCTCAGTCTGTTGGATTTCAAACGGAGATCTGTTCCTCAGAGCGCGGAGCTGTGGTAGGACTCACAGGCCAGAGACCATGACCCTGTAGGAAGGGGGCATGTGTCTGTGGCGGGGACTTGAGGCCGGGCTGCTGTTGGGACTGCAGCTGGCATCCACCCCTCCTATGGAGGGTAAGTAGGCATGGTGCAGGATGGGCAGCTGCAAAGACAGCCTGCGCTGTATGCTGTGAAAATAGAGCAATAGGTCATGACTGGTAAAATTGCTGATCAAGTAATAAATCTGAAAAGAATAATGCACAGTAAACAAATATTCTAAATCAGAACGCTCCAATGCATTTAGCATCTCTCAACCCAATTTGGTGATCTGTAAAATGCGTTTGCATGAGCCTTCTCTGTGCTTGGGAAAGTGCTATCTGCCCCCTTCTGCATAAATGAGCCCATAGTTGTTCACAACTGGCTAGTGTCTCTTTGATTGGCGGAATTGAGAGCATGCCATAAAGTCCCTCGAGAGCATGATCAAATTTGCTCTCTTGTTGCTCCCTTATATACAAATCTAAATCGTATTAAGTATGTGAAATTGAGTATTGAGAATGCAGAAGCAGTCATCTCCTGTATAGCCCTTTAATCCATGTACACGTCGTCTGGTTCAAAGTACATTTCATGCCTGTACGTAGTGTCAGTTCTCACCCTATAGTTCTTACCTATATCCTAGAGATGGACATTCAGTCATATAGCTCAGATGTGACATTTAAAACATTGGAATGTTGGAATGAATAGTATGGATCATCGGGCAGCACGGTGGCCTAGATTTAGGCTAACCCTAACCCTGTCATCTTGCACCTCCAGGGTTGGGGTTCGATTGCCATCTCTGTGTGCATGAAGTTTGCATGTTCTCCCCGTGCATGGTGGGTTCCCTCGGGTACTCCGGTTTCCTCCCACAGTCCAAAAGACATGCAGATTAGATTAATTGGTGTTCCCAAATTGCCCGCAGTGTGTGAATGAGCGTGTAAGTGAGTCTGTGTGTCCTGTGATGGATTGGCACCTTTTCCAGGGTGTGCCCCAAGTTTCCTGGGATAGGAATAAGCCGTATTGATGATGAGTGGGTGAGTATAGATTATCGCATTGCAAAGGCGCTTGTCACATACTTGTATTAGGAAATAAGTAACCACTAATACCTGTTATCTGTCCTTTCATTTTTCACTCACCCATATTCTGATTTTTGGGGGGGGATTTTCACTCTTTTATACGGTGTTTCAAATGGACAGTGTTTACTATAAAGTCGAGGATCTGTCTGTGGTGACTGATCAGAGTGTGTTACAAGAGTGTAACATAGTGGTGCAGTGTTTAGTGTTGCCACCTCACAGCTCCACAGTCCCTGACAGCTGAACCTGGATTGCTGGCTGTTTAGAGTTTTGCATCTTTGTGTGATCCATCGAGTTTCGTCCAGGTTCTCAGGTTTCTTTACATCTCCCAAAAACATGCGTAACGTTGCACCCAAGTGTGACTGGGTGTGAGGCGATGTGGCACCATGCAGGTACACACAGTGTTCCCAGGATCCACCACAACCCTGAGCAGGAGTTGGGAACATAGGAACAACATCCTCACAATAATTGAAGTGCCTCAATCGGTTAAAGCTGATCTGAAGGTCGGGGGGTTCAAGCCCCAGCAACGCCAGACTTCCACTGTTCGAAACCTTGTCTGACCCAGCTTCCTAACTGGGATATGTGAAAAAATCACTTCACTATGCTGTAAGGTACATCTGACAGATAATTTAATTATTTATTTGATTTTAGATTTTCACAATGATGTTGTTGTTAGGCTTTTGGCTGCTCGATCAAGGGGTTGCCACAGCAGACCATCCGATCTGCACAACAAGGTTTTACCCCGGCTGCCCTTCCATTTTATCCGGGCTTGAGAGCAGCACTGTATCTAGTGGCAGGAGTTTGGGCATTGGCTGGGGCATAGCGGGCAAGAAACCTTCCATTGAATGCCACCAATGCCCCTCTTAATATCACAATGATCATGACACGAAATACATCAGTAAATTTGGAAATGTATTAAATTTGATCCTGTATCAGTCCAGCATTTAGGGCACATATCACCCCAAACATTAATCTTTAATAACAACATTGCCTTGGCCAGAGTCACTGTGGACCTAATGTCCATTTTGGGAACAAAGGTTGCATCCCATACCCCTTGTACGTATCTTGTGGCAACAGACCTGTGGCCAACCCATCTACCAGCAACGCAAATGAAACCCACACAGACACGGGCGGAGCATTGTAAGAAATAAATAACATCTGATTCAAAATGTGAATGTGACCAGACAGGAAAGTTAAAATATAGCACTTGCGTGTTGCAGAGCCGTTTATAGATGTTCTCATGCGCGTATGGACCCTGGAGAACAGCCTGAAAGTGAAAGTGTGTGCGTGAATATATTGATGAAAAGGTGAACTCCCTCCCACGTAAGATCAGGCATTTTTGGGCACTGGGAATAGCTCCGAGTATTCCTCTACTGCTCTCCTGTCTATTTTCAGGCCTTCCTGCCTCCATCTCTTGTTGTAAATCATAGGTTATGTAACCCTCTTCTCTCTTCTCTCTGCACCTCTCTCGTTCGCTCGCTCGTTCTCGTTCCTCAGTAAATTGTTTCATTCCTCTTAAAACACACAGAAATGCACTTATTATCTGAATGAAGCACTTAAAGCACTTACTGCTCTGGTGAGTTTATGTCCTCTAGTGGGCCTCTGCTTATTCTAGAAGGATCCATGGATCCCCTCATCGCTTGCGATTTCTGCTCCAGGTGATTTTTCAAAACAGTTTTCTCACCATCTGTAGAAAGTGAAGAAAACTTATAGTCAAATAATCAATACTTTTTCTCATTATTATTTTTATCCAAAATATGAAGGGCGTTCAAGTCAAACCGGGACTTGTGATGAAATATCTTCTGAATTAGGCATAAAACTGATTAACATTTACACAAGATTTCAAGCACAGTACGGTGATGAGACTCTTACCCACAGTAAAACATTTAAATAGTGCAAACGTTTTAACGGAGCTGTACATCCGTGAATGATTTTCCTGGCGAGGTGGTTCAGAGCCAACTAAAGTCGTTCCCGTGAACATTCAGCAAGTGGAAAATCAATGGATAACTTGTCGCCAACTCAACTCTAAAGAGACGCATCTGTCAGCCAGAACTGTGCACACAATTATTCATGAACGCTGAGAGTTATTGCCACATCCCCTTACCTTGCTCCAAGCCATTTCCGCATGTTTGGCCATTAAAGGAGTTCCTGGGAGGTCAGCGTTTCAAATGTGAATCAGGCAGTCAGATCATGGCTGCGGCGTACTAAGAAATCTTTCTACCTTGATGGTATCCAAACACGAGTGAAACGCTGGGATAAGTGCATTAATGTAGCAGGGGATTATATAGACAAATAAAGGAGATTTTACTCTTATAATTGTGTCCTGTTATTCTGCACAATCAAAATCCTGGTTAGACTTGTATATTAAAACTTTTAATTACATCTAAACGATGGACGAACCATATTTAAAAAGATTACACTTATTCGAAACATATTGGGCAAAAATGTTATAAATAAACCAGTAATGCCAGTTATAGAATCTGATCATAATACCTGTGATGGACAGATAAATAATGCCGTATGCTTTCTTAGCTTGTCATAGTGAAGATACGGAGGTTAACGTTAGGACTGGGTATTTTTTCTTATTATTTTATTAAACTGGACTAAATCCAACCACATCAGCAGTGCTTGTTTAAATTCATACATATTTCTAATTAGATCAGTGCCCGGTCTGCCAGAAGCAATGCAAGGTTGTTCATTGTGCTCATTGCTCGCTCCACCGTTCAGCCAGGACCTACTGTATGTGCTGTGATGATTTTAGTTCACTGCTTCTCAAATTAGGGACCAAGGGTTGCATGAAGCATAGCCAGAGTGTCCCAGACATCAGAACACACCATTATATACCTACAGTACTAAGATTTTCTTTTATTTGTTTGTTAGATTGGACAATTAAATGGAATGCTTTAATCCAAACCTCTATGCAGTGAAAGAATAACATAACATTAATGCAGATTTCTGTGATAGAAAAAAAAATCGGTATTAAAGAATCTGTGGTTCCAAGAAATAGGCTAAATATGAGGGACGGTCATAAAATTATTATCGCTAAAAAAAAGAATAATGTAACGAGAACAAGCGGTGGTCCTTCTCTATACTGTATGTTCTCCACCTAAGGTGACACACTTCTTCAAACGACGGATAAGGTGGTGGAGACTGTCTTTCAAGAAGCCTTCTTTTTGGCCATCGTCTTCGAAACTCCTGTGGTCGGGGCACTAGGAGGGATTGATGCATAATTGTGTACACCAAGTTGCCTTCAAATTTTACTGTTTCGTGAGATGAATGGCATGGCCCATTGTTATGAAGAAGGCGAACAGTCTTTGTGAGCATTCCATGATGCTTCACCTTGGTTTTGACCTTCTAGCGGCATTGTGCTGAAACAAAAAGAAATGTTCACGAACGTACTAATTTCTGGAGATATAATTTGGACAGATATTTTCGTTTTTTTTTTTCACACGAATTTTGACTGCCACTTGTATTGTTGTGTGCATTTGAATAAAGGAGTGAAATATTTGAATAAATTTGAATAGAATGTATTTTACAAATCAACTTATTTCATAATTTAAGGTACCAAGCTGTATTTTTCCCTGTTGCCCAGGTGGTACCATCAAGGGTAAAGCTACTTACTTTACCTATTTTTACAGATAAAAAGATACCTACTAAAGGTATAAAATATGACCCCCGGATAATATCTCCCAGTTGAGAAG
This sequence comes from Clarias fuscus, assembly GCA_030347435.1. Lineage (NCBI taxonomy): Eukaryota > Metazoa > Chordata > Actinopteri > Siluriformes > Clariidae > Clarias > Clarias fuscus. The sequence continues at coordinate 27,815,540 of CM059215.1, read as the reverse complement.
GAAAAGTACTGTACAGTTTAGAAGCTTTATTTTCTATCAGCAACAGTTTCATTAGGTTTGCCCTGAGACGCACCTTTGCCATCTGTGAAGTTGCGTATACTCAGGATATTGTTGACATCCTGGTAATGGTTCTGTTTGATATATGGGGTCTTCTCTGGTGTGTCCTGAAGCTGCATGGTCACCTCTTCTAACTCCTTATCCAACTAAACACAAAAACAGGGACATAATACAAGCGATACTTAGCATTGACATCTGTGCATTTCAGGATGTTCAAATTTTAGGGGGTGTAGTGGAGGCGTCTGTTGGGAACGAGTCCTACCTCAGTGATTCTCATCCTGAGGCGGTGGTTGTCTGCTTGCAGACCATCCAAGCGGGACGTGTTTGTCTGGTTAACACTGGTCACAGACGTGGACGTCTTGGAGTCTTCCTTTTTCTGGTTCTGGGTGAACTTCAGCCGTCGGTTTTGGGTGGCCGCATCTGGGTTTGTCCTCATTGTGATCAGCTGGGGCGACAGACAGGAGAGAATTGCCTTCCATTATTATGGTATGTGTTCCGAATGCTAGTTAAAGTACATTAAAGCCACTATTAGCAACTTGTGTTTTCCAACACAGCTGTCTTATTTAGCTCGAAGCCAAAACATTAGAGATTTTTACAGCACTGTTTGCAGGTCCAGATGTTTTGTTTAGTGAACTGGAAATAAATGCCAGTGCCGCCTCTGGTGCTGTTGCGAAATTCCTGGCTTCTAAGGATCCATTTTTCATCCTCTCTACAAAAATGCTTTGCAATTGAATTTATCGTTGTGGAACAATTACAAGATTTTTGAGTTTCTCACCTTTGGCACAAACACCAAGCAGAGCGTGATAGTGCTGCAGAAAATAATAACCAGGGCTACGATGCAGAACTGTACGTTTGGCTGGTCGCGCGTCAGGAAGGACACAGCTGCACCGATGATGCACATGATCCCCACGTTGTACACGCTCATCCCGATGTACTTGCTGTCGTTCAGAGCGGGAATGCTGACGTTCCTCGTCTCCCAGGCCAGGAAACATCCGAACAACTATAACGATACAGAATGCAAGAGATTAAGTGACCACCTGAGATCTGAACACTGCAATCATTATATATATATATATATATATATATATTTTTTTTTTTTTGCTTTGATTGTATCAGATGTTGTTCTGCTAAGCCTAAGTGCCAGAGTTTATCAAATCATAAGCACTGCTCATGGCTATTACCAGCAATTTAACAAACACATCACACCAGATACAAATAGAGCGTTGAACGGAGATGCGCTCGTTGCTGAAAGATGCTGCAGACACCTGCACTTAACACTTAATATAGTGATTACTTCCTGATCCTCTGCAAACGGCTTATTTTGACAGCATTGACAATACATCGTTAAATATTCACCTAGGACAGCCTGTCATTGGTGCACTTCCAGACAAATTCCCCAATGACAACATTATGTTAAACATGTGTCTGAGTGATGTGATGTATTACAGCCATGCTCTGTTGGCTACATAGTACCATGTGTATAGTACCAAATACAAATACCTTCATTCATAATGTTTTCTGGTGTATGACTTTTATGCCAGGGTTAAAGACCTTTCTCAGTCTCTGGACATGTATACATGTATTCTGGTCGTCTCCAGCCCATTTGTCTCCGTCCTAACACTCTCGACCAATAAGCCTCAAGCAAGATTGATTTAATGCATAGCCGCTGCTGCCAGCATTGCCATGGCAATAGTACATTACAAAAAGGTTTTGCCTGCCAATACTACTTTTCAAGATATATGACGGGCATAGAATTTGCTAAGAACCACAAATAACATGGAGTAATGGGCTGGTTTTACATGACGAGTGATGAGATTATTTCCAGAAAGGCATTCTAAAATAACCTTCATACAACTGGATCACGTTATCAATACACTTGACTAAACAGCCGATAGGATTTTATTGCCTGATATACTTGTCCATGCTGACCGTGTTCTGATCAGGAGGTAAGTGTGATTTTGTGATATAACAAAGTATTAAAGTAAAGTTAACCAGAAATCTCACATCTCCCGGATGATCCGGGAGCTTCCTGCATATTACAGTAATAGTGTCTCTCTGATGCCTGCAAATCTTATATAATATGAACAATGGATTTATGTTAACTGAACATAGTTTTCAATAAAAATGATAATACATAAATGTATCTTGCTCATGTCCAGACAGGCACCAGAGAGGAATAAACCGCACTACTGTAAGGTACAGTAACACCTGGTGACGCTTTGCGATTTGCATTTGATATTCGAATTTCAAAAATTCTCATTTAGTGAATGAAGTTTCTTAATCAATAGGGAAAACAGTAATAACTACAGTGACTTAATACATAGTTAATATATTTTTAAAATGTAACATTTAAGATTTACTCAATAGTGAATGAGATCTTTGTACTGTACATGGATCGGATAGAAGGTATTCGGGTCACGTACAGAACTATGTTTTGTGCTCAGCAAGAAAGTTGGTAGTACTACTTTTTTTAGGGATGGCAACCCTAATATAGAATAGAATATGGGGTGGCATCCAAAAGTTAAGACTAATTTACTAACATGCCAACTGATGGCAGCTTCATAAGTCACTTTGCCAAAAGACATCATCCTGTGTGCTACTCTGACCACATCTGCTATTTAAGCAACAACAACAAATTAGAACAAAGAGCGAATGTAAAATTCTGCATAAAACTGGGCAAATCTGCCACAGAGATGTTTGACATGATTTCGCACAGCGATGGTGCAATGAGTAGTTCTAGGTGTTTTGGCTGGCATGAACGCTTTCAAGAGCGGAAGAACATCACTTCATTCGGTAACTTGTTCATCTGAGAGCTTCCGCACCCAACCTAGTCGCCAGATAATAATAATAATAATAATAATAATAATAATAAAGTTTTAAGAAGTAAGCAATAAGAGAGGGAGAGGGAAATAAAGTAGAAGTAGGTAGAAGTTGTCGAGGTTAAAGTAGGACCCTTTGAATGTTGGTGGACATGGAATGGCAAGGGAAGATGTGGTAGACCGAGTTAGATGGAGACAATTGGTCCGCTGTGGTGACCTGCTGTGGAAACAATTTCATATGTGACATATGCTCCTTCATAACGGCTCCATTCTGAGGTGGTTTGTTAATTGGTGGTTTTTGAACTTCTCCTCTGCAGCAGAGGTAAGTTTTGGTCTTCCTTCCCTGGTAAGGTCTTCATCAGAGCCAGTTTCATCATGATGCTTGATGGGTTTTGCACATGCATTTGATAATCCTGTTCTTGCAAGAACTGTTACAGAACAACTGACTGTTGGACTTTTAATCCATGCATTTATTCAGTGACTGCTCTATCCTGATTTGGTTGTAGATCTGGTCGCGTATTCACAAAGCTTCTTAGAATTCTCTCAGAGAGATCCTATCGTAGCTTAAAAAGTCCTAGCTGGGAGTCCTAGACTAAAAAGTGATTTAGGAAACTTCTCAGAGCGACTCTTGAGTAAGGAAAGTACAAAAACCTTTGTCATAGTGAGGAGGTGTGGTTGACCTCGTTGTTAGGAATGATGCAGCAATTCAAGGACTGTGATTGGTTGATAAATAATAACCTCTGACCTCTGTAAAGGTCTTGAAATCACTGCAATCAAACGATTCCTGTAACTGTTAATGAGAATTCTGCACCTCTCTGCAGGTATTTTGGCCCACTCCTCATGAGCAAGCTGCTCCAGTTGTTTCCAGTTTGAAGGGTGCCTTTTCCAGACAGCATGTTTCAGCTCCTTCCAAAGATGCTCAATAGGATTGAGGTCAGGGCTCATAGAAGGCCACTTTAGAATAGTCCAATGTTTTCCTCGTAGCCATTCTTGGGTGTTTTTAGCTGTGTGTTTTGGGTCATTGTCCTGTTGCAAGACCCATGACCTGCGACTGAGACCCAGCTTTTCTGACACTGGCCAGCACATTTCTCTCTAGAATCCCTTGATAGTCTTGAGATTTCATTGCACCCTGCACAGATTCAAGACACCCTGTGCCAGATGCAGCAAAGCAGCCCCAGAACATAACAGAGCCTCCTCCATGTTTCACAGTAGGGACAGTGTTCTTTTCTTCATATGCTTCATTTTTCCGTCTGTGAACATAGAGATGATGTGCCTTGGCAAAAAGTTCCATTTTTGTCTCATCTGTCCATAGGACATTCTCCCAGAAGCTTTGTGGCTTGTCAACATGTAGTTTGGCAAATTCCAGTCTGGCTTTTTTATGATTTGTTTTCAACAATGGTGTCCTCCTTGGTCGTCTCCTATGTAGTCCACTTTGGCTCAAACAACGACGGATGGTGCGATCTGACACTGATGTTCCTTGAGCATGAAGTTCACCTTGGATCTCTTTAGAAGTCTTTCTGGGCTCTTTTGTTACCATTCGGATTATCCGTCTCTTGATTTGTCGTCAATTTTTCCTCCTGCGGCCATGTCCAGGGAGGTTGGCTACAGTCCCATGGATCTTAAATTTCTGAATAATATGTGCGACTGTAGTCACAGGAACATCTAGCTGCTTGGAAATGGTCTTATAGCCTTTACCCCTTTAACATGCTTGTCTATAATTTTCTTTCGAATCTCCTGAGACAACTCTTTCCTTCGCTTCCTCTGGTCCATGTTGAGTGTGGTACATACCATGTCACCAAACAACACGGTGACTACCTGGAGCCCTATATATAGGCCCACTGACTGATTACAATATTGTAGACACCTGTGATGCTAATTAATGGACACACCTTGAATTAACATGTCCCTTTGGTCACATTATTTTCAGTATTTTCTAGGGTGTACCATCATTTTTGTCCAGGCCTGTTCCATGAGTTTATTTTTTTAAATAATTCTGTTGAAGCATGGTTGAAAAGCAATGTCTGACTTTCATTGGTTAACATTCATAGAATTTTTTTTAATTATTACTTTTGTCAGATTAAAGTTATTTATGTGACCATTGTGAGTTTTTCTTTAATTGACCGAAGGGTACCAACAATTTTGTCCACGTGTGTAAATGAAGACCACAGGCTACTTCATGCAAAGGTTCTGTTATAGGCTAAATATCTTAAAGGTAATTAAACAGCCAAATGTTGAAAATGTGTCTACTCCTGAAGCAACCAATTTCCACACAGTAGTTACTGTATTTAAGTTCTTACATTTATTTACCGTACTGATTTTATTACTTGTAATGTATTGATGGGATCAAATTGCTCACATTTACATGATTGCAGGACAGTCTGTTTAAGTTGCACTTTTGTATGGTACAGTATGTAGCCAACAATCCAGGACAGATGGAAGGAAGTAAAACAACAAGAAAACAAAATTGTACAGAAGAGCAGTGTTTACTTTTATGCTCAGTGTTTGGAGTATATTTCCTCCTTCCGCCATTTTGTCCTCTGCTATAGAAACTCTTAAGCCTCTTAACAATTTTTACCTTAGGAGCTGTATTTAGGGCTAAAACAGATGAATCATTTTTATCTTAACTAAGATTTAGTCCTAAATTTAAGGGGAAATTCTAAGAAAATGTCATAATTCTAAGAATTTTCTTAGAATTTCATCACTAAGAGCAACTTTTAGGCTTAAAAAGCTTTGTGAATATAGGGCCCTGTAGTCTATCCCAGAAATAGTGGTGTCAGGAAGAGCACAGTTGAGTAAATAAGGGGTAGGGGTAGCTTAGTGCTTAAGACATCAGACGACTGGTATGAAGGTCACAGGCTCCGGATAAGGGCGTGTGCCAAATGCCAAAAATGTAACCGTAAAAGAAGGTTGATGGAGGTTTACTATCTTTGCAATCAAAATCAGGACATAAGGCAGACTTGGAAATAGGGTGCAGGAAGCGGTCAGTCTATCAGCATACACTATGACTAGGACAATAAAAAAAAATTTAAAAACCAGAACATTTTATATAGACAGGTGCAGGACGTCGAGCATGAATGTGGCAGAGAGAATTATTTTATACTGTGTGTATGTGTGTGTATGAGGCAGGAAAGCAGGAAGATATCATGTTTCTGTTATCCGTACTCTTGACTGTCTTGCCTGAGACGGTCTTGAACATGGTTCTGTTGTATAGTTAATTAGAAAGTTCTGCCTGAGGCTCCAGACAGCACTATGAATCATAAAGATGAACACATTCGGACTTACTTAATCTAATAACGTTAAAGGTTTAAGATTTAATAATACCCGTCCAACCTTTCGGAGAAATCTGTAATTAAGACACATGTTCAAATGTAATTAGACAAAGCTGTTAATTTAGCAGAGCCATCTGATTCAACACCGTGTGTAAGATTTAATTCATAGACAGGCGAGTGTGTTTGTGTGCTTGTGTGTAAGAGTGTATGGGAGAAGAGCAATGGCAGAGCATTCCCATTCATTCATTCAGTGATGATGGGAAGTCCAGCTCTGGTATGACCCCAAAGCAGTAAAACTCAGTGAGGTGACTCTCTCTCTCTCTCTCTCTCTCTCTCTCTCACACACACACACACACACACACACACACACACACACACACACACACTAGACTAATTAGACTAAATAGACTAAAACCAGTAATTGATTTCTACAGGCCAAAACAGACCCAGATTTTTTTGTCCCAGAATACAGTCCCTACACTCCACAAAAATTACTTCTTAAAAAGTCAAATGATCTTGAATGTTGTCAAATTGACCTAAAACACTTTCTATAACACATAATAAATAACATTAAATGAAATATATGGTATATAGACCTATTTCTAGACATATTCTTCCAGTATTTAAGCATACATTTCTGTTAGCAGTTAATGGTGTTCAATCTACGACGGCGTTCAAGTCAAACTGGGACTTGTAAAGAAATTTCTCATGAATTAAGGATTGACATTTACGGATTTCAAGGACAGTATGACATCCAAACTGTTTTTAAAAGTTTTCATTCTTACCCTGATTGTGCTTAATGCCATTTCTAGCTATTTAATGCATGTGTGGATCAACAATTTCATGCTTTTTTCTTTTTTTTTTTTGCCTTGTCCCAAATACTTATTAGACACTAAACTAGACAATAACTCCTAGACGAAGAATGAAAAAGCTCCCTGTTGCTATGGTCCAAGTGCACCAAACCCTAAAATACAGTATTAAGGTCATAAATGCCTATGCATCTTGGCTCACTTACCATAAGGAGGCCTTTGTAGGCATATACGATCCCAAGCCATATGGTCATATGCGTGTTCTCACAGTGCTCCAGGAAGGGCCGGATAGCCATGTCTCGCCCCTGAGGGTCCGCCTGCAGAGATACAGAATTAGGAAGGGTATACAGTGAGAATTGTCGCAGCAAGTATAATAATACTGTACTAAATAGCACTTAAGACTTTTATTGTTTCATAGGCAAAACAGTAAGTCATTGGGCATGCTGTGTCTTTTGAGAAGCAATTTAGTTTTATTTTTTAGGATTACTATGAATTGTTCAGCAAAAAAAATAAAAATAAAAATAAATAAATAAATAATATATATATATATATATATATATATATATATATATATATATATATATATATATCCTCTTACACTCTTCTTTTTCCTTCTTATGAAACTCAAGTATGCATGAAGATGGAGTAATTAATACCCATTATGCTTGTGGTATTCATGGCTACACATGGCACTCGTTCATTAAGCGCTGTGTTCAGACCTCTTACCTCCCACACCTCTGTCATAGGGGACTGGGAGGACATTCAAACTCCCCAGACACTACTGAACACTATAGAAACATGTCATGTGATTACCCCAGGGGGGATACCGCTTGCTGGTCTCTCCAAAAGGCCATAATAATAAGCCAATTAGCTCTGCAGGATGCCAGAGGAGTAAAGCTGATAAACAATACGACTTGGTCAGACATTGATTGCTTGATGTTTTTTTTTTTTTTTTTAACCTACAACAGACTGGTCTGTGATAGAAAATGGGTCAGTGCTACATTGTGTATTGAAGGAAGATTGTGAAGTGAATAACTGGGTTTTCCTCTGTACACATACTCCGAAGGCAGTCAGATTGCAACAAACTCCTTGCTGGCCCACTTTTAAAACTTTTCTGTATGCCACAGATGCAGCGCCTCCTCAAAAAAATGCATTCGGTTGCAGACACGTAGTGACACACTTCAGCTCAGATTTTTTTTTTCCAGTTTGGTACAGCCCAGTTTTTTTTTCTCTGCTCCGTTTCTGAACAGAGCCAATACAACTCAAAAACTGACAGACAGGATTCTGAAAGTTAGTGCTGTTGCTCACTGCCTCCGGCCATCAACTGACTTTCACAGATGATCCAAAATTCAACTGATTACCAAAATGCTAATTTGATTGTATGAAAAAAAACAACAACAAAAAATACATGTTCCTAGTTTCTAGACTCCCTGGTCACTTCTTTAGGTATACCTTGCTATTACTGGGTTGCATCCCATTTCGCATTAAGAACGAATGTTGCCAACGCCTCAGTAAGAAAAGTAGCTATTGGCTGTCTTAAAAGTCGGTTAATGACATCATCACCTAATTTGCATAATCGTCTATTTGCTTGCAATTGTAATGGACACTGTAGGAGAAATTACTTACCATCTATAAACTTATATGAAATCCTAAATACCATAATACAATGTAATTGTTAAATACTATAATAATTAATGTTCAGTTAAACACAGACCAAAAAAAGGTAACCATGGCAGTGTACTCCCATTACTTAATACTAGAAACAATAACCTAAAACTAGAAAGTAATTCATATTTAGGTTCTTTGAAGAAAATATTCATAAGACTTTAAATAGCTAAACTTTCAAAATATTCCAAAATTGTCTTCACGTGAATAAGTCTGACAGCCAGGTGCTGGAAACTACACATCCCATAATTCCCCAGTCCATAATATGTATGTAACTTTCTGTTTTATCACGTTAACGACCTGCAGCCTGTAGGAGGCTATGGTGAGACTGACCTGCCTGTGTGTGTGGTTTGGGGCGGGAAGGGGCTCACGGCAGCACCCGCTGCTTTTGAGGACAGTAACTGCAGAAGAATATGTGTTTTCATGTTGGAGTCTCTGAAAGGTCTGAAAAGTTTCCAATAACACTGGAAAAGTCGGTGGATTTGTCGCTAATCACTTTTGACAAAAAGTCGCCAAGACAGTTTGGAAAGTCATCAGATTTAGCGAGAAGCACTGCCTTAATTCTTCATCGAATAGATGCTAGACAAGATGCTAGAAACTTTCCTTAGAGATTTTGGACCATATTGACATGATAGTCATGATAGCTCCACAACTGTTGGCTGCACATCCAGGATGTAAATCTGCTATCCCAACACATCTCAAATATGCACTACTGGATTGAGATCTGGTGACTGCGGAAGCAATTTGAGTACATTGAACTCATTGTTATTCTCCTCTGACCTCTGGCATCAACGAGGAATTTTTGCCCAGAGAACTGCCACTCACTAGATATGTTCTCTTTTTCTCTATTTTCTCTAAACCCTAGAGATGGCTGTTCTTGAAAATCCCAGTAGTTTCAGAAATACTGAGACCAGCCTGCCTGCAACAACAACCATGCCATGTTCAAAGTCACATAAATCAGATTTCTTCCTCATCTTGATGCTCGGCTTAAACTTCAGCAGATCATCTTGACCATGTCTACATGTGTCAAGTTGTTGCCTTGTGGTTGGCTGATTAGATATTTATGTTGAACAGGTGTACCTGGTAAAAGTAGTTCAGCAGAAGTTGGACTCATGTCTTTACTAAACACAACAAAAAGTACTGTGTCATACCTTATAGACTCAATTACAGCATTTACATAAACAGATTTCCTATCAGTAAAAAGATAATAAGATAATAATAAAATATCTGGGGTGATGGGAGGCACGGCTCTACAACCAATCACGGGCGTCTTTGAACTCGTGCACTCGGAATGTGCTGTCCTCTGAGTGTGTTACGCTGCTCCCAACTGTGCGTGAGTGAGCAGTACGAAAATAAACGGTTGCCTGGCATCACATGGCTCAGAGGAAATATTTAATAGTCTTCGGCCCGCCCTGACAGGTAGCAGTAGCCTTAATGTGGGGAACACACCTAAAACCAGGTGGGAATTCGATACGACTTAATTAGGGAGAAAATAGGGAACAACCAAAAAAAAAGTTGAGAACCCCAGGCCATTTAAAGAACCGTTGAGGGGCCATAAATGTATACACACGTGGACAAAATTGTTGGTACCCTTCGGTCAATGAAAGAAAAACTCACAATGGTCACAGAAATAACTTTAATCTGACAAAAGTAATAATAAATAAGAATTCTATGAATGTTAACCAATGAAAGTCAGACATTGCTTTTCAACCATGCTTCAACGGAATTATAAAAAAAAATGAACTCATGGAACAGGCCTGGACAAGAATGATGGTACCCCTAACTTAATAGTTTGTTGCACAACCCTTTGAGACAATCACTGCAATCAAACGATTCCTGTAACTGTCAGTGAGACTTCTGCACCTCTCTGCAGGTATTTTGGCCCACTCCTCATGAGCAAGCTGCCTCCAGTTGTTTCCGGTTTGAAGGGTGCCTTTTCCAGACAGCATGTTTCAGCTCCTTCCAAAGATGCTCAATAGGTTTGAGGTCAGGGCTCATAGAAGGCCACTTTAGAATAGTCCAATGTTTTCCTCTTAGCCATTCTTGGGTGTTTTTAGCTGTGTGTTTTGGGTCATTGTCCTGTTGCGAGACCCATGACCTGCGACTGAGACCCAGCTTTCTGGCACTGGCCAGCACATTTCTCTCTAGAATCCCTTGATAGTCTTGAGATTTCATTGTACCCTGCACAGATTCAAGACACCCAGATGCAGCAAAGCAGCCCCAGAACATAACAGAGCCTCCTCCATGTTTCACAGTAGGGACAGTGTTCTTTTCTTCATATGCTTCATTTTTCCGTCTGTGAACATAGAGCTGATGTGCCTTGGCAAAAAGTTCCATTTTTGTCTCATCTGTCCATAGGACATTCTCCCAGAAGCTTTGTTGCTTGTCAACATGTAGTTTGGCATATTCCAGTCTGGCTTTTTTATGATTTGTTTTCAACAATGGTGTCCTCCTTGGTCGTCTCCCATGTAGTCCACTTTGGCTCAAACAACGACGGATGGTGCGATCTGACACTGATGTTCCTTGAGCATGAAGTTCACCTTGGATCTCTTTAGAAGTCTTTCTGGGCTCTTTTGTTATCATTCGGATTATCCGTCTCTTTGATTTGTCATCAATTTTCCTCCTGCGGCCACGTCCAGGGAGGTTGGCTACAGTCCCATGGATCTTAAATTTCTGAATAATATCTGCAACTGTAGTCACAGGAACATCTAGCTGCTTGGAGATGGTCTTATAGCCTTTACCTTTAACATGCTTGTCTATAATTCTCTTTCGAACTCTCCTGAGACAACTCTTTCCTTCGCTTCCTCTGGTCAATGTTGAGTGTGGTACATACCATGTCACCAAACAACACAGTGACTACCTGGAGCCCTATATATAGGCCCACTGACTGATTACAAGATTGTAGACACCTGTGATGCTAATTAGTGGACACACCTTGAATTAACATGTCCCTTTGGTCACATTATTTTCAGTATTTTCTAGGGGTACCATCATTTTTGTCCAGGCCTGTTCCATGAGTTTCTTTTTTTAAATAATTCTGTTGAAGCATGATTGAAAAGCAATGTCTGACTTTCATTGGTTAATATTCATAGAATTTTTTTAAATTATTACTTTTGTCAGATTAAAGTTATTTATGTGAACATTGTGAGTTTTTCTTTCATTGACCGAAGGGTACCAACAATTTTGTCCACGTGTGTAGATATTAGAAGGCTGACTATATGACCAAATAATGTGGACACCTGACCCTCACAGCCATTGGTGAGTCTTCCCCCAAATTTTGCCATAAAGTTAGAAATGCACCATTGGACTGTGCACACAGTTGTCTTTGCACATCAAATGTTGCAGGTCTGTTTCATCATGATGATGTTCCTGTGTACAGAGATGAAGTGATGTCCATGAAGACATGATTTGCAAAAGGTTATTGTGGAAAAACTCAAGTGTCTAGTCAAAAGCCCTGACCTCACCCACACTGATCAGTTTTGGAATGAATTAAAACGCTAAGTGCCATTTCAGAGAAAAAGTTCCAAACAAAACATTTTTAGAAACATAAGCAAGATTGTAAAAATCAGACAATCCATCTAAAATGACTGTATGAATTTGTCCTTTATGCCATATTCTGCATGTGAATAACAGAACTCCTGAACTTTCATCATTCTAAGTCTTTGCTTTAGTCAGACAAAGCTGTGTTGTGTAAGGTTGCCAGGCAACTGCCAATGGACCGAGCAGCACTGCGTATTGGACGCTGCTGTCATTTCTCAGCGCATTAGTCCTCTAATGTAATTGTTCATCACAGACTGGAAAGGGCGACTGACAGGGTGTCTGCAGAGACACAGAGACAGGGGGACATAAGCAACGAAGTGTAGAGTCCCTCAGTGGAAGCAGAAAAAGAAAGAGGGAGAGAGAGAGAGAGAGAGAGAGAGAGAGATTCTCTGTGCTTCCTGTTGGGAGTGGAAAGAAGACGCTTATGGAGACATAGCGGAGGAAATGGAGTGCTCACTCATTGTCAGCCAAAGGGATGACAGTGGGGGAGAGAAAGTAAGAAGGAGAAAGAAAGTCATCAACCCCTTTGACAACAGCTTTCCATCACCTATGAAAGTAATAACAAAAGGAACACAGGAACATGAGAATGCTGACCTGTGCTTATGACTGCTATCTAGCAGCATATCTGACACTATAATAAAACAAGAGATTGCCTAGTGTCGATCAAATTAGCGATTATGTACATGGTGTGTATGATGTCTACGGCCATGTGAGGTGTAAGGTAAGGACAGAAGGTCTGTGCAAAAATATCCCAGACAGAGGTTTCTGGGGGTTCTCAAGCAGATCCCTGAATAACGCATATCTACAATTATAATGCAACAATAAACACAAACAGTTTGTTCTGTGAAGTAAACAAAAACAATTAAACCAATTAAACATGTAAGGATGATGATGACAACAACAGCGAAATTAACGTAACACAGTGGGTAGCATTGTTACGTTACAGAACTTGGGTTTGATCATTTTGCATGAGTTCTCATGTCCATGTGGGTTTCCTCTTGATTTAGGATGCTAAATTGCACCAAGGTGTAAATGACTGTCTGAATTTATGTGTCCTATGAGGGAATGGGCTTCCATGTGGGGTGAATTCTCTGTGCTGGGATTATAAAAAGCCTTTATTGGTCTCAGTGAAATCTCCAGCATATCCCAGGTAGTTTAGGAAGCTGGGATCAGAATGCAGGGTCAGCCATGATATGGCACCCTGGGGGAAGACAGGGTTAATGGCTCAAGGTGCTAACAGTGGAACTGTTGACCTTCTGAAATGTATCTCAGTGTTTTAACCCTGAGAGTTTCCTCTGCCCCTAGGACCCAAGTCAAAAATGGGCATGGTGGTGTAGTGGTTAACAGTGTCACCTTGCACCTCCAGGGTTCGGGTTCGATTCCCAGCCAAGCTCTATCCCCGTCTGTGTGCATGGAGTTTGAATGTTCTCCCCACGATTGATGGATTTCCTCCGGTTTCCTCCCACAGTCCAAAGACATGCAGATTAGGCTAATTGGCAATTCCCAAAATGCCCGTAGTATGTAAGTGTGTGTGCCTTGTGATGGATTGGCACCCTCTCCAGGGTGTACCCCGCCTCGTACCCTAAGTCTCCTGGGATAGGCTCCAGGCCCCCTCGACCAACATGTGTACATGTTGTGTAGATATTAAAAAAAAAAAAAAAAAAAAAAAAAAATTCGAATAAATGTCCCTTCATATGCATTATTAGGAACACAAGTGACCATGTGAAAGCTGGAACAAAAGTCTTGTTTGAATTGTAAGATGAACCTGACTGCTTTAAATGTTCCAGGACACACAATGAACTCATTAACTAGCATAAACTCAAAGGACTTTTAAAAAAAAAAATCCATTTCCAACTAAATGTGAGATTTACACATTCCCTTCACACTTTTCCCAGTATGCAGCTGGCTATGTACTCTTCTAATCAGGCTAGGTAAGGGACCTGAGAACTGGTGTGGCCTCTGTGTTCCCAGTGGAGCTCCAAATGAGGTCTAGTTGCTCGAGTCTGTACTTCTCCGATCCCCCTGCCACGGAGAGACAAGTCTCTCTGGACCGTTGTCGTCGTTTTCTCCTTTTCCTCCTCCTCCTCCTCCTCCTCCTCCTCACTGCTGCTTATTTCAGGCTCTAAACTCCACTTCAAAAGCAGGGACTTCAAAGTGGCAGTGCTGCAGTGCTCGCGGCAGCACCCGGGAGCTGCCAGAACTGATTTATTAGGAGCTAAATGCGTCATTAAACTAAGCATCTAACCCTGAACATCACACACGTTTAAATATGCAAATGGGAACGTGTGGTGTGTTATGTCTTGGATTACGCCCTTTGTTATGGAAGCTGAAAAGGCCTTTTTATTGCTGCCATTCTTTAATCTAATGCTTCGTCATAACCCAGGTTTAATCAGAACTCCCATCTGCTTGCTCTCTCTGTGAAGCGCAGGCACAGATGACTTTTTACCAGACTGCTGTCACGTGATGACTAGGAGTATCTTTACAAGCATAATTACCTTTCCTGCCCTCTTGAACACATGCACAGAGAGATAACTGCCCTCCTGCCTTCAAATTGCTCTGCCAAGTATACATAATGTACATACACATATGCAATATAGCACATACAGTACATTCTGATTGATCTCTTTCCGCACACAGATACATTGCTTAATAATCTTCTGTGCTGTAAGTTTATTTTCGTTCCACAAACAATATGTCCCTGCTAACATGTCCATACATCCTTGTTGAGTCAAGGACAAGCTATCATTCCTACAACCTCATTAAGACTGCTCTGCCTTCTTCGGCTCTTTGGTACACAGGACACACACTCCAAATGGTGTGAGATGGAGTGGGATTAGTCTCCATCATTCTCCATCTGCTACCCCAGTGATTGCAGACGTATATAGGCATACACAAATGTGCGTGCAGACACATGTACACATATTGTTGTGGAAACTACACGCCACAGCACGATTCCACAGAGAGACACAGTCTTACTAAGAGCATAACTGCAGTTTAAACTACTGGATGTAAGAATATTATATGTAATCAATATATAATATATGTAAGGTTTTCCTCTAAGGGTTACATTCATACATTTATTAATGAATGAGACAGCATGCTTTATATCCATTTATGGTTACATTTATTGATGTGCAGCATCTGATAATCTACAGGTAATCACCGACTTATGAACAATCGAGTTACGAATTTCCGCAGATAAGGACGAACTACGGTTCTACTTCCGGTTCAATCACGGTTTCAATGAAGCACAATGATAGAAAATGGCTGTCCCGTGAAGCTCTCCTTCTGATAAATAATCCTAATTTCGGATAATCCTCAACTAAATAAAGTTCACAGTCCAATACAGTGGAAAACAGCTCTGGGACAAAATGGCGGCTGGGATCCCCCTCGCGATTTAAAGGTGCAGAAACAACACTGTTATAGTTCACGTGTGAGATTTATTTCATTAGGCGCAATTATGTTTTTTGTGGGGAAGAGGGATAGATTTAGTCAAGATTAGTATGCTTTCCATTGTATGTTCACGTCAAACACCCACTTTGTCAGACTTGAGAACAAATTGGACTTAGGAACGTGCTTCTGGTATGGAACTAGTTCGTAAGTTGGGCACTACCTGTAGTAAGTTCCTGTTACTATTTATTCATTCCCAAGTGAATAAGACTGAAAAGCTGGTCATATTATTCTGTGTGCACTCCAGGTGACTTTTCCCTAAATTAACAGTTTTATCTCTGACTGTTACAAAGCACAGACAGTAGAGGCTCCTGGCTCGAGTGTTAAATGAACATCAAGTATAAAGATGCATTTTAAATGCATATTTTCAGATTCATGGTTTAACAAGCTCCATTTTGGTACCAAGTTTATTACTGTATCATTCTCAGTTGCTGAGAGATGGTCAATGTGAGTTTGTTTATGTGGAGGGCCTCTGGAAAACTGATGAAATCCTATTATTAGAATATTTAAATGAGGATTTCGTGATGTACCAAGATTTTCCAGCCACCCCTAAAAATAACTGCACCAGCAATGCGGTTTTATAGTGGGTAAAAAAAAAAAAAGCATGTTTTTCTATCACAACTGGAGTAACCAGCTTGGATATGGATATGTTCACATTAAATGCTTTAAAACAATGTTTAGGATTAAAACTCTCTCAGTTGTGTTGAAGGATCAGGAGGATAAGATATTTATTAAGGGATTTTTGCTGAAATGGAAAATTTGATGCATTATACAGTACCTACTGCACAATATTGGCCTTGACTTGACTTAATATGATGGGACACAATTATACTTTTCTGTTATACATTATATTACTCATGGTGATGTTACGGAAAATAAATCAGTGCGCATCTCACATTTCAGACTAAGGTATGGATCATATCTGAAGTTAAGTTATTCCTTAAAATTTGAAAGGGCAATACACTATCTATACATTTCTGTACTTAATAATTGATCCTATTCCAAATGAATGAATTTAAAACAACGAACGAATCATAGAGCGCAAACATCCCATTTGATTTAACATGTGTGTATATATATATATATATATATATATATATATATATATATATATATATATATATATCTCTACTGTATGATAAGTATTCCACTGTGGTTTTACACAGCTTTTCCTCAACATTAATGTCATTATTGTTCCTCCTCTTGTGGGTAACCCGGTCTCTGTTGATTCAGAGCATACATGTAAGCTCTCTGTCTCGTTGGAGGAAATTACCTCTGTGTTAACATTAATTGAACAGGATTCTGTTTGGCAAGCAATGAGTGAGCGCGATATCTTCTGACGATGTTAATTTGGTTCAAGATACCAAGTGTTCCGGGTCATAATGTTATCAGATATCATGATTGCACATAAAGCTGTTATCATATCCTGCCTGAGTCAGCTATCTCTTGACATAATCTCTTGGCGCGATTTAAAATTTCATTGTTTAAAATTAATATAAAGAGTTCAAACCATGAATTTGGATTAGGAAATACGGACAGAGTGTATAATTTGTATGAAATGGTATGGGTAAAAATATACTATTTCCCACAGAGAGATGGTACACATATATTTTGCCTCTCCTCTGCCTCCTGTCTCTCCTTCTCTCCATGTCTCTGTCTAATTGTCTCCTTGGAGGCTAGTTACCATGAAGCCAGTGGTACACAGAGTTGTTTAAGGATTTGTGTTATGCTCAGTTAAGGAGAAAGGCTGACTGAATCGTTGATCACTCATGGAAAGGTCAATATTATGGGAAGACAATATACTTGTGTTACAACCAAAAAACTCATGATCATCATGCAACAAAGAGTGAACTGCATAAACCAAATGTGCATGTGGAAGTTAATTGTTCACAGTGTCAGCATTAGACAAGCTTGTTTTCATCCTCTTCGTTTCTGTCCAAGTATTAAGAGGACCAAAGTAAAAGTCTCCATTGAATCTCATCAGGTTCTCCAGTTTTGAGAACAGGTGAGCCCGGACCATCAAGGTCATGTGATTCCCTTTCTCACTAATCAGCAAGGTCATGCAACTCTCTCCCTCGTACCTACAGCAACCCTCAGGCTGTGATCCAACTGCTGGAGAGGAGTTTAATGATATACACAGCAGAAGCATACTGAAGAATATAGAGAACGGGCTGCAAAGCATATAGGGTATACAGAGCTTTTATAAGCATGGGTCCTTCAAATATTTGGCAAAAATAATCTCAAGATGTTTAAGGTGTTTTCATATTACATGCATTTATCCGATCTGTATTCTAAATACCTGATCGTTAATATCATTATCACTACACAATTATTACACATGCATAAACCAAATAGAGAGTTTATACTGTGCTTTACTTTATATTGAAATTGACCAAATGATAAACGAAGGCAGTTAATGAAAAGCATTGACACATTAGTGTAAACAAACCATGTACTTCTGCATGAATACACCATGAGTTCCATTATCAAAGTTACTTGTAGTATTGTGAGGGTTTAATTATGCTAAAGAAGTCAAATATTAATTACCATGGTAAATTAATATGTTTGGCAAAATTCACAACTAAGGCTAAAGAGCAAATTTTTATATTTACTGTACATACTGTAACTAAAATAGAGATCTTCATATACTTGGGGAATGATTAGAGGCAGGACAAAACAGCCACTGACTAGATATCCAGAAAAAAAAATATTATTAAACTTTCTTTCCTTCGGCTGCCTCCGTCAAGGGTTCAACTTGGCACAGGTTTTTTTTTTTTTTTTTACGCTGGATGCCCTACCTGACACAACACTCCCATTTTATCCGCCGTGGCTGGGTAGTATGGGGTGTGGCAACCCACCGACAGCAGGGCTCACAACTTCAGATCCTCAGAAGCAACAACCTAGAGCCTTGGCGACCTGAGCCACCACTCCCCTTATTATTAAAGCCCTTATTTTATTTTTAACTACACAAGCTGTCTAATATTTATTTACAAAATAAATAAAATATTCTGTGCATTTTCCCAATTTTTAGAACAAGGCTTGATGCCAACGCAGCACTCTTTCCCTGAATAGCAGTATCTATTCTTGGTCATACTATATATCCGTTCATGGATCAGTGTTTGCTTATGTCATAACTGTGTTAAGCTTTATTGACACAACTTGTGGCTCAGTGTGAGAGTGGAGTCTTTGCACCGCTACACCACTGATATGACAGCATCACGCCTTAGGATGTCTGAATGCTTCCAAATGCTCTCTCTCTCTCTCTCTCTCTCTCTCTCTCTCTCTCTCTCATACCAATGACAGCAGAGCTGTATCATTATTGTATCGTGAGTATTTTACATAAAGCCTATCTCTCCCCTGTTATTTCATTATCATCTCATATTATCGACCAGTCAAAAGCCATTAGGGAAGTCAGATGTCTGTCAGTTGGAAACACTTGCCATTTTTCGTTGCTCAGGAGTATACAGCACAAATCTGGCTGTTTTGCTCATCTCTTCGGAAAGCTGCTCATGTGCTCATAACTTGTATTTATGGCACGAGAATACAGCCTCAGATAGGAGCGTGTGCTCTCGGCACTGCTCTCCTCTACCGCGCAGCTTTATGGGAGCAGGCAGCGCGCCAACAGTCTGTCTGTTTAGCGGCGCAGCGAAATGCTGCTTTACTGCCATGCTGACGCACTGAACGCACTGCAGCTCACAGTGGTACATGCCAGGGACAGAAGGACACAGTCGGAAAGGCCACTATGAATATGAGATGATGAAAGGTGTGATGTGTAATCAGAATCGGAGGCATAAATATTCAAGCACCTCAAATGTCTAGAATGGATGTATTGGAATGTTTGCTCGCTCCGATTTACTCAATAATAGCAAAAGATGTATATATTAATTTAAAAATAGACATTCTATTGTAAATTATTATAAATTATAATGAATCTATATCTATCTGTATACACACACACACACACACACACACACATACATACATACAGTACATACATACATACATTTTCATCATCAATTTGCAGAGTCCTGCTGTGTGTATGTAAGACAAAGGTTTAAAAAAAAAAAAACAGAAGAGAGAGGGAGAGAGAGAGAAAGAGAGAGACTGACAAATGACATAATGATTAATACTATGGAACTCTATTCATCTGTTTCCATGGCTACAGAAGAACAGCTCAGTCCTCCCTCTGTTGGAACATTCTGCTTTCTGATGATAACCTGGCTTTTCCTAACTTCACTGACAATCATAAATCATTCAGCACAGTCAACCGGTGAAATAGTCTCACAGTCGTCCTCTGTGCACTCAGCATCGGATACGACTCGATTTCTACCCCCCATTTGTTTTATACGCATTGTGCGTCCGTTCATATTTAGGTCACGGTTGTGCACTTAGTGTAGGTGCAGGTGTAAATGTGTGCGTTGGGGTGATGTGGTAAATCAGTGCCTGGCTGGAGGAATGGAGAGAGAGAGAGAGAGAGAGAGAGAGGAACGCTGCAGGCTGGACCTGTCTGTGTGCTGGCTCAGTGTCAGGGTGCAGGGCAGAAGAGAGGAGGGGATGGAGGAGGAAGGAGAGAGGGGGGGGGGGGGGGGTGTGAAGCCATGCGACTGCCAGGCTGACAGTCTTGCTGTCAGATGGTCAGAGCTGGTTTGTTATTGGAGTTCAGCTGCACAGTCTGGAAACAGAGACGCTCGCAACAGGGCCGCTAACCAACAGGGGGTGCCAGAGAGGTGACACAGCTTGTCCTGGAACACGATTTTCTTTTTAAATTAATCTTATTTACTGCGTGTGCACAGATACAGTTCATGCATATTAATTGAATTTGCTTGTAAAACTTATTTATTTATTTATTATTTTTTGCAGTTTAGTCACTTATCCCTATCCAATTTGCTTCATCAGTGCATATCACTTAAAACATTTTTTTTAAATGAATTCCATTTTCTGAATTAATAACTTTGACCTGCTTTGTCACATTACACTGATGCCATTGTAAACGTGTTGTCGAAAGTTGCCAGGTCCGTAATTTTCCTGTAGAACTAGGCTGTTTTTTTTTACATGTTAATTTTTTATTGTTTGTCTTGTGTTGAATGTTTATACTGTAAAATAAAAAAAATATATAGACACGTTAAATTAATATGTATTGTTTTATCAGATGCCACAAAGCCCTGCGATGGACTGAGTTTAGAATCTTTAGAATATAAAAGTCTTATTCACTGAGCTGGAAAAAAACTCTGGCGGGGGAACTCTGATCAGTGACTTTGACCATGGCATGATTGTTGGTGTCAAATTAACTGGTTTGGATATTTCAGAAACTTATGTTGGGATTCTTACACAAAGAGTACACACACACACACACACACACACACATACACACACACACTGCACAGAATGGTGCAGAAACAAAAAAAATCTTTAAAACACCTCGGAGAAGCAGAAGGAAACCAAAGACGACCACATCGGGTTCTACTGCTGTCAGCCAAGAGCACGATTCTGAGGCTGTAATGAGCACAGACTCACAGAAACCGAAATGTTGAAAATGGGTTTTAAAAAAGTGTTTAAAAACACAACACAAGATCTACTCCAGAAAAAAAGAAAATAGATGATTAACTATGTGCTCAGTTCAGTCAGCTGAGATGTTGGGTCTACATCCAAACTGCAGTCTGGTAGTTAATAACCCTTGTCTAGTGTTTACCCACTTCTTTTTAACAACTGCATTTAAAGTCACAACCTTTCACTTACCAGTACAAAAGTTTAAGTGCCAGTCTACCACCGAGTGCACCGTTACCGTGCCACAGACCTGTGCAGTCAAGATGGAGCATACGATAGATACCTGATGGGCGATACATGCAGGACAGCAGGCGAACATTTAATCCAAATCCTCGTTTCTCGGATAACTTGGTATCGTGCGAATTATCAGACAAGGTCTCTTTTTCTGACACTCCAATTTATTACCTTATCTCAAGTCCCGTGGCAGTAGCAGAGCACCTGCAACCCATCACATTGATCCGGTCCTACCATTTAAGCCACGACGCCGCTTCTCATATTGGCCAAACAACACATTTCATTTTCACCATGATACAGGCATTATGAGGGTAATGAAGAGCTGCAGAATGAGCGTCTGTCTCTGGAGGCTTTGTTCCAGAATCATCCACTCATACATGATGGAATTTTCATACACCAATATAGAAACATATTTAAATTCTAAATAACTCTTAATTTCGGTTAGTATGTGATAAGGGCAGCAAAACACAAATGATTTGAGGATCTTATAATCGATCTAAGGGTCTAGTATAGCATCAGTATTATACAAGGGGTGTTCAAGTCAAACCACGACTGTTGATTGTGCAGACTAACAGAGCATAGTTATGAGCATAAAAACTCCCTTTATAATCCCCTGCTACACTAATGCACTGATCCCAGTGTTCTACTAGTGCTTGGATACCATCAAGGTTTTTTCAGTACGCTGGAGCTTGACGCCTGAAACACTGGCCTCCCTGGAACTCCTTTAATGAACTAAACATGCATGTGGAAATGGTTTAGTGCGAGGTCAGGACTGTCCCAAATGAGTTCTTGTAATGTGCAAGAGGTACATTGGGCAAAAGCAGTAGAGGACATGTGGCCCGCAAAAAACTGAATACCTTTGCTGTTTAAACCAGTCCGGCTTTTTTTCCAAAAATATTCCACTTGCTTAAAGGTTTCAGGAACGACTACAATGGGCTCAGTACCACCTCTTCCGGGATCGTCAAAACATTTACACCATTAAAATATCATCACTGTACTGTGCTTGAAGTCTTCTGTAACTATCAATCAGTTTTACTCCTTCATTAATGAGAAATCTCAAGTCCTGGTTGGACTGCAACGCTCCTTGTACAACCCGAATTCCAGAAAAGTTCAGCCGTTTTTTTTTAAATGTGAATAAAATGCAAACTAAAAGACTTTCAAATCCCATGAGCCAAAATTTTACTCATAATAGAAAATTGAGAATATAACAAATGCTTAAACTGAGAAATTTGACACTTTTATCCACTAAATGAGCCCTGATGAGAATTTGATGCTTGCTACAGGTCTCAAAAAAGTTGGTATGGGGTAACAAAGGGCTGAAAACGCAAGAAACTTTTAAAAGATTCAGCCAAGTTAATTGACATCAGGTCTGTAACATAATTAGCTATAAAAGGGATGTCTTAGAGAGGCAGAGTCTCTCTAATTTGTGAAAGAGTGCATAAAAAGATTGTGGAATACTTAAAATAAAAATGTTTTTCAACATCAAATTGTAAAAGCATTGCAAATCTCATCATCTAGAGTGCATAACATCTTTAGAAGATTCAGAGAGTCTGGAGAAATCTCTGTGCGTAAGGGACAAGGCCGAAGACCTATGTTGGACACCCAAGGTCTTCGGGCCCTCAGGGTGACACTGCATCACTCATCGGCATGGTTGTGTCATTCTTCTATGTCTTTTGGCTGTTCCTTTTTCTCTAGACCTCCTGCCTGGCAGATACAACCTCAGCATCCTTCTACCAATATAATTACAATATCTCCTCTGACTTTGGTTCCAAAACATCTTACATGGGTCGTCCCTCTGATTAACTAATATTCTTTATGCTATCCATCTTTGTCACTCCCAAAGAGAACCTCAACATCTTCATTTCTGCTACCTCCAGCTCTGCCTTCTGTCTTTTTTTTTTCAGTGTTACTGTCTCTAAGCCATAGAGCATCGCGTGTCTCACCACTGTCTTGTACACCAGCATGAATGTGTCATTGGCATTACTAAATGGGCCCAGGAATACTTCCAGAAACCACTGTCGGTATACACCATCCGCCGTGATCAATATCACAAGTTGGATTGGCTATGCTAACTGTCTTTAGTTTGACTGTTTGTGCATGGTTTTCTGTGATTACGTATTCCTGCTACACGCATATGTTTTTAGGCTCCACCATGACGCTGACCAGAATAAACCAGTTACTGAAAATGACAGAAATAATGTAATGCTACATTTTTTTCTCCTTCGGCTTTTTGCTTATCTAAGACATTCCTATACAGTCTTGGTGTAGTTACTGTTCTTAAAGGCTCACGACTCTTTGTGGGGCCAGGTTCACATTCCTTACTTCAGTAACTACATACTGAGTAACTACGCTGTATTAGTTTTACACTGTTGTTACTGAATAATTCATAGCAGCTATTGAGTAATGGGTGCATAACTGAATTGTAGGTTTTGGAGCTTAGGGATTTATAGTTATTAATAGTCTCTAGGAACATATAGTATAGCCAGCCATAAAACCCACCTACAAATATCTATGCAGAAATCAACAGAAAAACAGTAAAGACAGCAGATAACTATCCTGGATCATCTGAAAACAATGAAGAAATCAGTGATCTGATGGGCAGGGCGGCCAAAGTTGGGAGAGAAAGCAAAGAGTAGGCCTGTCAGATTTGGAGCAGGAGAACATAATGATTCTCTCAAAGCCTTATCTCTCTCTCTCTCTCTCTCTCTCTCTCTCAACTCCCCAACCTGATGGAATGGTTGGCGCAGGTTACAAGTGAATAAGGGCAATATGAAATTGAGTTTCCGTTCACATGGGAGTCAAGCTTGTCTACGATCTTTTATTTGAACTTCTAGAACACTACAATATAAGAGTCATTTCTATTTAACTGCTGTTATGAAAATGGGGCAAGAATTAGAAAGCGACAAATGTGTTTCGGCTCCGTGTGACTTTAGTTCAGCACTGAGAGACATTGGAGCTGCACTGCATCAATCCTTCATTTATACTACTGTCTGTATGTCACCAGTCAAAAAAAACATAATGTAAGTGTGAGTATGAATGTTGACTGATGGTCCTACCACAGTTGTACAAAATGGGGAATAAATCATGATTGCCCTCCACGGTCCCTAGTTTGACTACAGAGGTTCCTAGATGGATGGATGGAGTCAACAGACAAGCTTCGGTCAATGGAAATGAGACCTTCTATCCAGTTATTAACCTCATACCAGGCTACTGATTATTTTTTTTCCAGGAATAAAAACCTGAGAAGATTTGATTAATTAATTAAGACCTGCAATCAGCCTAATTGCTAGCAAAGGTAGAGTTTGATTTAGACCTGTAACACCCATAATCAAAGAAAATCTAACTATTTCTCATTTGAAATTAACCCCACTCACACTGCTCATCTCTAACCCCATGACCACACTACTGAGAGAACAGATCATTTGCAGTTTGTCTCTCATACGCTACTGTTGTCACTTGTTGGCATGCACCCTCCAGGATTTTGTTTTCTTGGATCTCGGAAAGAAACAATTGTAGTTATATAATTATTATAAATCTAATTAGTTAGGCATGAATTAAATAATGCATTAACTGTGTCATTTGAAGTAGATGTTATGTGCAGTCTTTGTACCAGCTTTGTTGGCAGATTAGCAAAGCAAATTAACTGTACTTACTTTACATCGATCATCCATAAAATGCAAAACATGCAAAACATTATGCCCAATATTGTCTAGGTTCCCCTTGGGGCATGACTCCTCAGGACCACTAGGGTTGTGATTTGCTGTCTGGCACCGGGATATTAGTGGAGATACTTCGGGTGCTGTGGGTTGCTTGGTGTGGCCTTCATGGATTGTTTGTCTAGCGCATCCCAGAATTGCTCAATCAGATTGAGATCTGGGGAATTTGAAGGACAAACCAACTTCCTTGAAGCTTTTGAGACAAATATAAAAGACACTCTGTAATGCACTGTGTGTTTTTATACCTTCAATTGAATTCTTACAGCAATTTGTGCTGCACTGGCTTCTGTTGGATCGAACTGGACAAGCTAGCCTTTGGTCCCCAAAACTATACAGTAAATAAGCCATTGGTGCCCATTGTCCTGTTAAAAGTTTGCTGGTATATAATTGATAATCAAAGTAACCTGGCAGTGGTGTTAGTGGTATGGCTGATGAGTGTATACAGTACCATCAAAATAAGAACTAATGATCGCTGCTACTTCCTTCAAGCTTCATCTTTGTATTGTCTTTATAATACATATTTATTGAGAAGTATTGTCGCGGTCTATTGTGAATGTAGGGTTAAAATGTAGCTCTTTCGGCACAGGTAGAATTAACATATTAAAAGATTTCTTTTGGGAAAAACAAAATGTTGCAATTGCAATTTACCTCCAAGACAGCAGGGGTCACCAAGTACCACCAACCACTCCTTTAAGAACTCGTCCTTCTAACGCTTTCTTTTTATCCTTTACCAGTATACTTTCGACAACACATATTTAATATGAAACATCTTCTCGAATGCTTATGATTGTAATTAATTCACTTTACACTGTTCTGTGTTGTTGGGGTGATTATAGTGCATTAATTAGTGCTGGCTTCAGAGAGCCTTTGAAGCCCTTTGATGTGACCCGAGTCTGGAGCTGTAGAGCTGAACAAGAGGGTGCCGACCTTTCTGATGTGTGTGTCCGGTAAACACACACACACACACACACACACACACACACACAAAATACGAGGTACAAGAAAGATTCACCAAAAAAAAAAGATTCCTTAAATACTCAAATCACTAATGTTTAGTTCCTGTTGGTAAATTTGTGCCACTTTAACCAAGTCATGTGTGACAACATTATCCGACTACCATCATTACCATAACTCATAACTAGCCAAATGAAAATAGCTAGCTGTTGCAATTCAAACTGAGTTTACATGGCGAAGTATTGACTACAGTGATGTGTATCAGTTTTCATTCTTGCTGATGAATTTGTTTCATTCACTCTCTCATATACCCTCTATATCGCTTTATCCTGTATACAGTGTCGCGGGAGCCTGAAACCTATCCCAGGAAACTTAGGGCAAGAAGTGGGGTACAGTCTAGACAGGGAGCCAATCCGTTGCAGGGCATACAGACATACACACACTCACACGCTCGTTCATACACTATGGGCAATTTGGGAATGCAAATTAGCGTAATCTGTATGACTTTTTGAGGAAACCGGAGTACCCGGGGGAAACCCATCAAGGACAGGAACAGCATGCAAACTCCATGCACACAGACCCCAAGGCGGGAATCGAACCCGGACCCTGGAGGTGCAAAGCGACAATGCTAACCACTGAGTCTGATTCATTTGTCAAAGTTTATATTTGTTTGGACTCTGGATGCTAAAGTCACCCTATGACGGATTCCAGCAGCACAGTGGCTTAGCACGGTCATCTTGTACCTCCAGGTCCTAAGTTCGATTCTAGCATTGAATGGAGTTGCATGTTCTCCCTGTGCTTGGTGGGTTTCCTCCCACAATCCACAAAACATGCAGGTTAGGCTAATTGGCGTTCCCAAATTGCCTGTAGTTTGTGAATGTGCGTGTGAGTGGCAGTAAATAAATGGGAATAAATACAATGGTCACCATTGGCCTCCACAGTCCCTGTTTGGACTACAGAGGTTCCGAGATGGATGGATTCATGACTGATTACAGAATTTTGAAATATAAAGAAATGTAAAATATAGGGGGGGGGGGGGGGGGGAATCAAATATTATGGGATAGAAGATCTCTCATACTAAAATCCAGTCTTTGTTACTGCTCACCGCTTCTGTCAAGACAATCATTCAATCGCTAATGTTTTATATAAGCATTAAATCTGAGCTGTTTCTCTCCATCTTGGATAAAGTAACCAGACGTATCAGGACGTAATGGCATCATTTGAAGCGCTCATGCACCTAAGTAAAATCTGCTGTAGTGACTAATGAGTAAAATACACCAGGAGTGGGGTCACTCTGGAAGGCGCCAGCATAAACATGACCTCAAACATTACCTTAAAGCATTTTCAAAGTGCCCGATCCCACAAACACTAATTCATACATGCAGCAGGCTGTGTGTGTGTGCCGATGACACATTAAAGGCATAACACAAATGCTTGCGAGTATGTGCAGATATGCTTACTCACACACACACACACACACACACACACACACACACACACACACACACACACACACACACTGAGAAGTGTTCTTGGCCCAGCCCCTTTAAGCAGTATGTGGTGGCATGTGGGTTAATGAGTGTGCAGATGGTGGACAGGAGGGGGAGCTGCTCCTGGGGTCCGTTTCTGAAATAACATTCATCTGAGACACCTTTCCATTCTGTTTCATCCCTTAATTCCTTTGCCTTTGTTTGCAACTCAAACATCTATTCTATACGTTTAGCACCTGCAGTCCTCGTCCTGAACATTTACAGTCTGCCAGAACTCACACAGAGCTCACTTGCTGCACTTCACTAGGGGTGTGCGAGTATGTGTAAGCGCACACCCACATCATGTGAGCAATACCACCCCGTTCACTTGATTTCACAGCTTTCCTAACAAGAGAGACGCCGCTCAGGGATCGCACATGCATCGGTAATACTTCTCCACTCGGCATCCGGGCCTGGTCTACCTGGGAAGTGCTGCAGGGTTAAATATGTTTAGCGGGACCCTGCTGTGTAGCTCACACAGGCATGAAATCTCAATCTAAGCACCTTGTAGAGAACAGCAGAGCAGGCCGGGCTGGACCAGGATGGAGAGGCGCAGCCTTGATTAGTGACATGAGCGTGGCGACAAGAGTGCAAAGGAAGATCATGGCTTGTATCCTGCCTGTCATGGCCTGCTGGGCTCAGTGACTGATGTACGCCTTAGTAATGCCATATGCTTTACTGCTCAACACACATCATACTCTTCCTCCAGCGCATGCATCGGGATCGATCTTAAGGCCGTTCACCTTGCTTCAGCCGTCTTTCTTCTTTTCTTTCCCTCCTTTCCCCCTCCCCCTTGATCTGTGCTTCCGGAAAAAGAGATGGGGGAGGCCGTAGTGGTGGAAGATAAGAGGAGTCAGAGATCATTTACCAAAAGAGCAGAGACAACACACACACACATGCTGCACCAGCGTCAGATATCCATCTGCGCTCTGCATTAGTGCATTAGTGAAAGAGAGCACAGGGATTGGGCGGCTCTGGTTTGTCTGAGTTATACATACTGTGCTTATAGGAGCAGAATTAAGTTGAATGGATAAACAAGCGCTCAAAAAATATTAAGTAGCACCTTAGAAAACTGGTTATCCAGTTAGTAAACTATCCAGTGCAAGTAAACTGGTGGATGGTTAGCTACCATCAAGCTCTCCAAGAGAGTGGCCATAGCCTCTCTGTCAGTTTATACTTGCCAACTATTTAAACCTCCACCCATCCACCTGGGAATCTCAGTAGTCCAACTAGGAATTGTGGAGGCCAATAGTGACCTTTTTATTTATTCCCATTTATATGACCGTGGTAGGATCAACAGTGATCAGCACATTCACACACACACACACACACACACACACACACACACACACACACACACACACACACACACTATGGGCAATGGCAGTAATCCTAATCTGCATGTCTTTGGACTGTGAGAAGCACAGTCACAGGGAGAACATGCAAATTCCATGCACACAGACCTGACCCGGGACATGGAGGTGCAAGGCGACAGTGCTAACCACTAAGCCACCTGTTTAGCCTATTTAAACCTCAGTCGTACTTAATGGCTGTTGATGTTACAGTACATATGGCTTTGTCTTCAACACATATATTCACCATCGCTACAATTTGTGCTCCAAATTTGGAAACCCCATTAACCCATCCTCTTGCCCCAAGTTTCCTTGGATAGGGTCCAGGTCCCCGAGACCATGTATACAGGATAAACTTTGTATAGAGAATGAGTGAGTGAAAAAAAAACAAATATAACTTATAATTATCTGTTTAGCAAGGCAAAACTCCCTGATATGACAACAGAAAGAGAAAACGTGAAGAAACTGAACTCAGCAGGGAACCCATTCATATTAAAGCTGTTATAACTTTTGGTAATTTTCATCTTAAAAAAAATATATATTTCTATACATCTATATAGCAAATGGAAACATTGATACATTTGCACTAAGCTCATAAATTCAGCTGGATCACCTGACAATTGATGTATTTGTTGTGCATATTTTAAAAATAAATTAGTTACTTTACTGTACTTCATGCCACAGAAAGGGGTCTGCTTAAAGCTATATATATATATATATATATATATATATATATATATATATATATACACACACACACACACACACACACACACACACACACACACACACACTCACCTAAAGGATATTTAGGAATACCTGTTCAATTTCTCATTAATGCAATTATCTAATCAACCAATCACATGGCAGTTGCTTCAATGCATTTAGGGGTGTGGTCCTGGTCAAGACAATCTCCTGAACTCCAAACTGAATGTCAGAATGGGAAAGAAAGGTTATTTAAGCAATTTTGAGGGTGGCATGGTTCTTGGTGCCAGACGGGCCGGTCTGAGTATTTCACAATCTGCTCAGTTACTGGGGTTTTCATGCACAACCATTTCTAGGGTTTACAAAGAATGGTGTGAAAAGGGAAAAACATCCAGTATGCGGCAGTCCTGTGGGCGAAAATGCCTTGTTGATGCTAGAGGTCAGAGGAGAATGGGCCGACTGATTCAAGCTGATAGAGGAGCAACTTTGACTGAAATAACCACTCGTTACAACCGAGGTCTGTAGCAAAGCATTTGTGAAGCCACAACACGCACAACCTTGAGGCGGATGGGCTACAACAGCAGAAGACCTCACCGGGTACCACTCATCTCCACTACAAATAGGAAAAAGAGGCTACAATTTGCACGAGCTCACCAAAATTGGACAGTTGAAGACTGGAAAAATGTTGCCTGGTCTAATGAGTCTCGATTTCTGTTGAGACATTCAAATGGTAGAGTCAGAATTCGGCGTAAACAGAATGAGAACATGGATCCATCATGCCTTGTTACCACTGTGCAGGCTGGTGCTGGTGGTGTAATGGTGTGGGGGATCTTTTCTTGGCACACTTTAGGCCCCTTAGTGCCAACTGGGCATCGTTTAAATGCCACGGCCTACCTGAGCATTGTTTCTGACCATGTCCATCCCTTTATGACCACCATGTACCCATCCTCTGATGGCTACTTCCAGCAGGATAATGCACCATGTCATAAAGCTCGAATCATTTCAAATTGGTTTCTTGAACATGACAATGAGTTCACTGTACTAAAATGGCCCCCACAGTCACCAGATCTCAACCCAATAGAGCATCTTTGGGATGTGGTGGAACGGGAGCTTCGTGCCCTGGATGTGCATCCCACAAATCTCCATCAACTGCAAGATGCTATCCTATCAATATGGGCCAACGTTTCTAAAGAATCCTTTCAGCACCTTGTTGAATCAATCCCACTTAGAATTAAGGCAGTTCTGAAGGCGAAAGGGGGTCAAACACCGTATTAGTATGGTGTTCCTAATAATCCTTTAAGTGAGTGTTATATATATATATATATATATATATATATATATATATATATATATATATATATATATATATATATATATAAGAGTTAAGTACAGGTATGATTGATGTAAACAAGTGTGCGCACACACAGATGCTGTATATACCCTGATCAGTCATACCATTTCAGCTCAAAATATTGAGCTCTGGGGGTGTAGTGGTTTGCACTATGGCCTCACACCTCCAAGGTCTCGGTTCAATTGACACCTCAGATGTGTGTGCGTGCAGTTTGCATGTCCTCCTTGTGCTTGGTGGCTTTGCGTTTCGTCCAGGTGCTCCAGTTTCCTCCCACAGTCCAAAGACATGCAGGTTAGTTGGTCTTCCCAAATTGCCTGTAGTACATGTGTGTGTGTGTGTGTGTGTGTGTGTGTGTGTGTGTGTGTGTGTGTGTGTGTGTGTGTGTGTGTGTGTGTGTGTGTGTGTGTGTGTGTGGATGTGTGTGTGGATGTGTACCCTGTGATGGAACTTGTGCCCAAAGTCTCCTGAGATAGGCTCAAGGCCCCTGCGACCCTGTATACACGATAGGCGGTACTGAAGATGAATGAATGAATTGTTCCCCATGTGCCGTGTGGACAGCTCTGGCCCCTCGTGGCATCACTCCACACAACCTCTGGATTGGGATCTGGGGAGTTTTAGAGGCTGAGTCGATGGCCTTGGGCTTTTTGCCTGCTGGGCTCCGTGTGTGGCGGGCTGTGATGTCATTCCTTTTATGGCCATCATGGAGTTGTACTGGATTTCTGTGGTCTTTCGGCATTTATTATTTTTTTTACATGAAATGTCAAAATTGGACCATGAAGGGTTTTTCAAGCCTCCTTCACATATACTGCATGTCTGCAATCTGATAAATGTTAAACTCCAAAATCAAAACTAAGAAATTCTAGTTTAGTTTTAAGGTTTAGAATTCTGACAAATGGTAAAAAAAATAAAATAAAAAATAAAAGTCTCCCAAGGGCAAGTTGTACCCATGAAAAAATTTCCTCAGAAAGCCAAAGCCCGGAGCCTGTCTTCAGAGAGTTTTCCATCCCTGCAGCTACAAACTTAATCAGAGCTTGAAGGGCTTAGAACTGGAGAGCTCACAAATCATCCGGACACTCCACCAAGCCCCATCTATCACCCAGATGGGAACCCAAATACACCACTCTTCAACACCTTCCCCCACCTCTCAACACCCCTACCCAAAAAAACGTAAAAAAAAAAAAAAAAAAAATCCTAACAATGATTTGATGAATGAGTGAATAAACAAGCACTTCCCAGTGGCCAGGTAGTGAGTGACTGAAGGCAATACTGAGTGAGAGAGCACTTTTTCATAAAAGCTGATGTGAGTCAGGTACATTTATCCATAGCACACTGATTGATGGACTGGATGATGTCCTCAGCCCTGTGTCACATCACCACAGTCCAGTATATGTAGGCTGAAGTGTCCGCTGATGTGTTTGAGATTGAGTCAAAAATGACCTTTTTTGGAACAAAATCACCAAAATAAAACACTATTCTTACAAAAAGCTTACATTTTTAGCGAAAAAAAAGGGAAAAAAAACACATTTCAATCAATTATAAAATATAATTTCATGACTACATTTTTTTTTGTTTGCTACCCCACATTTCTTCATATTTTGCTTCTTCAAAAATCCCAGACTTTCTTGTATTTAAATGTAATCTTGATCAATAGTTCTTTTAGCTTCTTGAAGGATGTTTTTGAATTTTCATTTGTTAGTCCAGTCTCTGTACCTGAAAAAGTTCATATTATAAAAACCCATCTAACCTACGGCATGAACCAGTGAGAAACAGGTGCAGATGATGACAGATGATCAGGCCGGTGATTAGTATACTGGTTATGTTAAATGCTTAGTGGAACAGACGAGAGGAGAAATGAGGTTGCTACTGAGGTTGTTACATAAGCAAACAAGTTTTATATTGTATTTTTATGCATTTTGCACTTTAAATAAATTAATCTTATTTAATACTAGATGTGCCCGCAACTTCGTTGGCATGGAATTTAACTGCACACTCATAAGCATGCTTTTAAAAAATGTACAGCGGCATCTGTTGAATTTTGGAATGAACTAAACTTTTTTATGTGTTACCAAGCAGTGCATGGAATGAAGGAATGAGATCGTGTTTATTAAGTAGGTTTCAACTGCACACCCATAAGTGCATATTAAAAAATGTACAGCGCTATCTATTTGAATTTTGATTTATTGATTTTTTCATGATGTACATCCAATTCAAAGTAGCATATCTTCTCTTCCTGTGGGCCAATTACGATGAAACAAAGTCTATATGTTACCCCAAGCTTGGCCAACTCCATCTGTGAAAACCCTACTAAAATTTGTTCAGTAGTTTTTACCTGATGCGTGCACAAACAAACAGACCGACAAAAATTCCGAAATCAACTTGATTACTCATCTTACAATTAAAATTAAAACCACAGCTACCCTCAAGACCTCAGTTCCTGCCTTGGATACAAACATTGCTAGATGGATCTCAGCATGTCCTGCAAACACCTTATCATGGATAGCAGTTCATCAGCTGTAACTAAATCCTAGCATAACACACCTGCTACACCATACACCTCTGGAGATGTATGCCTATATCAAGGTCGTGTGAGAACTTTTGGATCCAACAATCTGCCAGCAAACACAACCCCAACAATATGATACCAGCTCTACTTACTCATTTCACGGAGATGCTCTGACACATTGGTATCTAACTAGATAAGGTGTTCAAAGTGTCATCTGTGTTGCTGATACTCAATCAAACATTCTGCCGTCCTTTCGTCCTTTAGTCCATCTGTATGCAACCGCTGTGCTGAAGCAGCAGGACGAGAAAGCACCATGTGCATTGCCGTCCTTCCTCAATCTACAACACCCTAATGAAAGCAGTGTGTACAGAGAAGTACTGATCCTTTTTGTACACACAAACTTATAGGACATACATATTTCTCCATGTCCTTGTGTGTTCCCGTCCACTGAAAGTGAAATTACAAATCTGTCTCGTGCCTGTGTAATAAATTCCCACATTAACACGTGCAGGTCACCCACAGACCCTCATGTGACCGCCCTGTTCTCTGTGTCATGGCTTCCTTAATGATCACACCTGTTAGACTGTGTACTGCTTTCTGCCTGCATGCTTTTACAAGAGCTCACACACGCACTCGTTGGAAATTAATGGAATTTTTTTGCAGGGAATTGTGGAGCAAAAAACATACTTGCAGACACACCGCAAATGTGAGTTAATGACCCACTCCTGCACTCTTTTCTCCCCCTGTTGTCACAATCAAATTCGATTTGCGTCACCAGCCTCTGGATGATCTGACGTAATCACTGGTAGTGGGGGGGGGGGAGGTGCCACCCACAGAAAGAAAATTTACGTTATGTATTTGCCGGAAGAAGCTAAATAGACACATGCATTACAGTCATTTTCAAAGCTCGGATACGTGACACATGAAATGGATGGTTCATTCATTACCATTTGTTGATCGCGATCTCATATAAAGCCTGTTTGTTTGCGCTCTCAGCTACACGTAATGCCAGAAACCCTTTTGGCTGTTCTAGTAGTCAGGCTGTGTTGTCTCTCTCACGTCTTTTGTTTCCCCCCTGCATGTGTTCAAATGTAAGACTTAAAAGGAAGTTAATTGCTCTGATCTCAGTGGAGCAATATATTTTAAACCGTACGCGCAGAAAATGGATTTATGCGTACTACGTCTATTTTGTCGGGCTAGTAAACTTTATTATAAATACTAGATCTGCAACAACATCAACACATGAACATTGATTATCAATTATGTACAGTACAGTATGTGGTGATAGGATCATGGGCACCCAAGGCTAACCCGTGGCTGCAAGGAGAAAAGGCGTTCGTCAGGTCCAGAAAAGCCAATGAAGCCCAACTGGCCGATAAAAGTCCGTCATTGCTCGTCATGATAGGCACCAGAACACCTAGTTCGCCACAACGTGCCATGAATGGGGCCATGCAGGCAAACAGCCCCAGACCACTGGTCCAGTCTTTAAACTCCTACAGCCCAATCCGATTGCATAACACTGGAAAGCACAGAAGTCCAGCAAATCACAGGAATCACCATAGCTGCTGATGTCCTGGTGTTACAAATGATTCCTGTAATTTATCAAAGTTATGAAGTAACAATATTCACAGCACACATTGCAATATCTGACACTCTGTCCGAAAATAGCTATGATGAGCCATCCGGCTTTTGAGCCTGTTTTCAGTGTTAGTCATCAGTGAGTTCCAGCTGTGTCACTTCCTCTTCCTCTGAAAGAGAGTGCTGTCAGTCTGGGCATCAGACAGGGATGGACAATAACCTCGGCTAACCACGGAAACCTGCTTTTTCATGTGAAGTAGCTTTAATTGTTAAAAACACACGGGTTTTGTGCTCAATCAGTGGTTGCCTAGCAACGGTGGGAAGACATTGAATGGGATTTTTGGTCTGCATGAGTTGACAACTGAAGGGAGAATGAAAAAGAAAGTGTAAGACAGAAAGGTTGTCATCAGTCTCAAGGGCAACAGACATTCAGGCTATATTATTGAAACCAGATATATTTTTATCTGGGTTTTGCATTCAGCTGTACATTTTCTCTAATTGACTAAAGTCTTTCTAGCGATGCTATCATCTAGTCCAGTTAATTATAGGAACAGTCCTGATAAAACAATCTGACAGTGAAGTAGTGGGTCACAGACATGTCCTACAAATTGTTCTGTAGTTCACACCTACTAATCAGAACATGTAGGTGTTTACACCTCCTCATTCATCTGCTTTAAATTTACTGCATGCAACTGTCTAGCACGGCTGATTGTTTTGTCCAGGGCTACGATTCTTATTTATTATGGACCTGTCTGTGGGTTTGGATCAAATTAACTCTGGGGTTTCTAATAAATGTATGTACTTCGTCTGCTGGGTTCCTGTGTGTATGCACACACCTGGGTCTAGACCATCAACTGGTACTGTATCATAAATGAGATGAGGATTATAACATGCCTAACTTGTCTTTGAGGAGAGCCATGCACGTTTGCTTGCACTTTTGAGCATGGTATACAGTATAGTAGCTTTCTCTCTAGATTTTTTCTTTGGATCTGGGCATGATGTCTAGCTTTTTTAGAGAATCTTTTAGTCTACTTCACTTTGTCAGACAGGTCCTATTTAAGTGATTTCTTGATTGCGAACAGGTGTGGCAGTAATCAGGCCTGGGTGTGGCTAGAGAACTTGAACTTAGGCGATAAACCAGAGTTAAGTTATGTTTTAACAGGGCTATGTGTTTTATAGTATTGGGATTTTGTTTTCCCTTAATAATACAAACCTTCATTTAAAAACTGCATGATGTGGTTACCTGAGTCCTCTTTGACTAATATTTAAATTTGCTTGATGATCTGAAACATTGAAGTGTGACAAACATGCAAAAAAAAAAAAAAAAAAAAAAGAAATCGGTAAGGGGGCAAACACTTTTTCACACCACTGTATATTAACTTATTTGATGTATGTTCTTCCCTTAATGTACAAATTAAAGTGTTTAATCTCTAATAAATAAACATTTTAATTCTAAATCTGAATCTGTCCTTTCTCTTGGTAAATATATTGTGCCTGCTGTTTGCTTTAGCAATACTGTTTCTTACAGTATGATGGTCATGCCTGTGAAGCCTATAGGTACAGAACTATATACTGTAAATATTCAATATTCCGGATTAAAGCCTAGAAAGATCAGCTCTAATAAAGCCAGTGTTTACGTCTCTAATCAGATTGATCAAAAACAGTACAGCATTAAAACTGATTAAAAAAAATATTAATGTATTATTATTATTATTGTTGTTGTTGTTGTTGTTGTCGTCATCATCGTCGTCTTTAGAGGTGCTAAGATTAACTTAAGAGGTGCTAAGGGGTACTTGACCTAAAGGGTCTAAAATCATTTAGAAAATATTATCCAGAACAAACTGCATTAGGAATGTATTAATGTTTTAAAAAAATATTTTGTGTTAAACCTACCTATATATCATGCAAAATTCAGAATTCCACTCCCTGTGTATTAATGTTATATGGTAATTTTTGTTCATTTTCATAGATGGCACCAATAATTTTGGAAGTGACTGTCAGACTGTAAATAACAGTTTATGTGTGACTTCCAAATAATGTATTCACTCTGGAGTGTGACACACACAAACACACAATCTTGTGTTTTCTCTGGCATTGTTAGATTTTGCTAGTGATGTGACGGCTCACGTAGTGGTGTGGAGGACAAGGCAAGGACCTCAAGTCAAAGAGAACAAGCGTCCGACTGGTCTGTTTTCATTCCTACTCTTTGCGGTCATCTCTTTTGATGTATACGCGTGTAAGACGGCGCTCCTGCTGTGCGACTAAAACATTCAGAGTCCACAATCTCCACTCTGAATCAGACCACACTCCAAAGTCTAGCCTCTATCTGGCGTCGTCAGCAGCCGATAATGAAAGTTACATGTTCAGACCAATTATTCACTGTATTAAATATCCATCTTTGAAAGTGCATTAGCACATCAAAAGTAGTAGTGCCTCATGGCCCGCCTGCCTCTCTACTGAGCATAAGAGAAGAAGAGAGGAAGTGTGGAAGAGGAAATTGGGTAAGAGAGATTACAGTGTGAGATGGGATTGTTTGTGTAGCAGGACTGTGCGTGCACGCGAGTGTGTGTGTGCACATGTTTGAGAAAATGGGTGCACCGTGATGTGTGATGTTATGTGAGCACTCTACGGTTTGACAGACAGCAGCAGACTCACATTCAGGTGAAGAGAAAGTTGTAACTCGATGAAAATAGATGCATAACATATGGAAGCCTCACCGATTTTGTTTTCCTGAACCCCCTGTAGTGTCGACTTCATTTAGGCTGTCAGGTTTCCCAGAAGTCTTAAAGTTCTTATGGGAAATGTGTGTGGTTGTATAACTCACTTAAGCGTATTCCACTTTTCCTATAACCATGTGTTTGAATATAAATGTAGGTAGGGAGAATACACGCTGCACGGGGAGTCAAAAGTCTGGCATCTTCTTGTTTTTTTCTTCTTCTTTAAATATAATATATACAGAGATTCAATTTATTTAGTTTTCCAACAATCCCAAATGCATCTTAAAGCTTTTAAAGAAATATATGCAGAGGAATGGTGCCATGAAGTCTGCAAAACAGAAACATGGTCTCACTGTATAAGTGAATCAAAGTGTCATCAAACATACTCACACAAACACACACGGTACTACAAAATACTAGTGCAAAAAGAGGTTTTAAGGACTTTGAGAAGTGCCTACAACATGCCCTACATACAAAAGGGAGACAAGTGGAAAACTGCCCTCAGCACAATAATCAGAGCATTATGTAGAGTACTTGGTAATGCCATCTGACCTGGTCAATGCCTCCTCAGTGTTTCAGGCATTTATTTATCATCACTCACATTCTTACTGCATATACTCAGGAGTGCTCGAAAAAAAGGAAATAAATAAATAAACCACATCAGTTTTCTTAGTTTTATAACTTAGATACCAGAAATCACTTCAAATTAAGACACACAGCATTACAAACTCGCCGAAATACAATTTCCTCCCACTGTGGACTATGGTTCACACAGCTGACGTCGCACAATACTTTTGCACAGTATTCCACACACTACACTATCATTGCACACTCACTGCAGACTTTGGGACATATACTGCATCTGGTTTTGTACTCTACTCTGTATACTTACAGTATGTACAGTATGTACAGCAGAGGTGGGTATTAACGAGTTACATTTACATGCATAACTTTAAAAAAAAAAATGACGAGTGTAGTTTTACTGCAGCATACTTTTTACTTTTACTTGAGTAGATTCGTGAAGAGGAACCATTTATTCAACATATTAGATATTCTTTATTTTTGCCAGAGAAATGCAGCTGGTGGCTCTACAGCACCACATGACTGTGTTTCACCAATCAGATGTAGCAACAATAATCACATGACTTCATCTGACCAATCAGCCGCAATAACAATAGTCACATGACCACACACAAACTGGCTGCATAGAGGGAAAAAAAAGAAAACAGTCTAACCTGAGGAAATATTTCGCGGGTCGTTTAGCTGTTTTATTTAAATGTTGCAGTGTCAACATCTTTAATTAGTAAATAAACTAAAGGCTGAAATATATAATTTCCTTACATTTGTTCTGCTGGACACAGTTTATGGTAAAGTGAGACCTCTTGTACTGTACATGTTCTAATATTATTTTCTGCTGAGTCATTTGCAGGGCAACTGAATATACAGTGTATCTTCCACAGGAAATAGTCTACACTGTTCAAACATACAGTACATATGTTACCTACAGTAGGGATTTATTTAAAAAACTTTATATTGTAGGGAGATTAGGATATTTGTGTTTCTTGTTCCTTATTTTTATTCATTTATTTATTTTATTTTATTCATTTCATTTATTTTATTATTTTGAAATGTCAGAATTTGTACATTATTCCATCATTTCGTCTAGGTTGCTTACATAATTTATATATATATATATATATATATATATATATATATATATATATATATATATATATATAAATAATAAAAAATCGGATATTATGAAGAAACAGTTACTCAGTACTTGAGTAGCTTTTCACCGAATACTTTTTTACTCTTACTTGAGTAATATTTTGGATGACTACTTTTTACTTCTACTTGAGTAATATTATTTTGAAGTACAGCTACTCTTACTCGAGTAATTTCTTTGGCCACTCTACCCACCTCTGATGTACAGTCTAGTTGCTTCCAGTATATATTTTCATATGCTGCTTTTAAAACTGTTTTTAACATATCTATTCTTTTGTTTTTTTTACAAACATTTTATTTACATACAAACTTGAAACAATGTCAGCTTCACTGTGCAAACTGTGCGTGAGTGATTGAGCATTGTGTTCAAAACTCACTTTTTACACTTGATGTCATACCTCAGGTTTCATTTACAACATAGCGATACTTACTGTAAGGATGTTTTTGGATTTTTTGTTACTTAAGGAAGTTTGTTTTGATGTCCATCAGTATGCGAGTGTATTAACATCATGATTGATACAAATTCCCTCAAAACATCGGGAAAACGGGGCTGTGTTCGCATACTATCCCTATTTACTTTATTTCAAAATAAAATAAGTAAAGTGCAAATGTGCCATGTCTTTCACAAAGCCAAACTGAGCCTTCGCTATCTACACTAGTTAGTGTTCAGACTTGTTTACAGTCTGTTTCTTAAATTAACTGCATTTCTGTTTTCGTGACATGTTGGCTGCATCCTTATGAGAATGAGGGTAGAATCTGCACATGTGTATTTGTATCTGCAATTAATTATATGGATTATATTAGAGTCAAACATGAAAAGCTAAATATTCAGAAAATTAAATAATATATGAAATAAAAACAGCCTTATTGTTTTTGCTGTGTGTCAAAAGGCACCTTGTTGTGAGGTATCTGTCAAAAGGCATGCTGTTTTCTTTCTTTTCCTTTTTGGTCTACAGATCAAGAATGCTGCTGCTGGTTTATGGGTGTCAGAAACCATGGCCATTACCATGGCAACAGATCCCTGCAATACCATGTGTTTCTGCACTGCAGCGCCGGCACTGGAAAGAGAGCGAGCATGGTGAGTGTCACCCGAGGACCCTGTGGAATTCTAATCAGCTCTTTGTCCTTCAAACACAATCACACACACATACTTACAGATGCACAGAATGTCTGGATGTATGGGTGTCCTTTATTACAGCATGGCCGACGCTACACAATCGTTCTGTCTTCCTCAAAGGCAATTAT
This sequence comes from Clarias fuscus, assembly GCA_030347435.1. Classification (NCBI taxonomy): domain Eukaryota; kingdom Metazoa; phylum Chordata; class Actinopteri; order Siluriformes; family Clariidae; genus Clarias; species Clarias fuscus. Next base: position 27,774,775 of record CM059215.1, on the reverse strand, counting down.
ATCCACAGAGCACTCAAGACGAATCTTACATATGATCTGAACATTAAACCTCCACACCAGAGTAGACCTAGAGTAATGTGCAAAGGTCTGGAGCCAAGACCAATTTCTTCATATTAAATTAAATGATGTAGATTAAATTAAAGAAATGGGAGCAAATGTTTTACTCTGGCAAACTGCAATGCACCCAAGGATACACTTTAAAAACTGGTTGTTTATTTAACAATTTCAGCAGCAACCTCATTTCCCCTCTCGTCTGTTCCAGCATCACCAGAATACTAATAACTGACCTGATCATCTAACATCATCTGCACCTGTTTCTCACTGGTTCATACCTGAACAAGTGCATCAATGATTCTTAGATCAGTGTATGGTTTAACAAACAAAAAACATTCTTCTGAAACTGCCCAGTTACAGGGACTGGACTGGCAATGAGAGCTAAAACGTCATTTAGGAAGCTTGGAGAACTCAAGACTATGTTTAAAAACAAACAAAAAAACAAACAAACAAAGGCTAATTCTTAGAAAGAAAAACATAGTACCACTTTTGTTCCCGTGCCATCTATATAAGAGCTCTCTGCACCAAAGACGGCCCAGTTTCACTCAGTCTATTCCTCCTCCTTTGGCCAAATCTAGATCAGATTGCTTCTCAAAAACATGCAGTGGAGCAGTAGAGCTTGGTCAATGCAAATTCAAGAAACAATCTAGTCCTTGACCGTAGAGTTGAGTAAAAACAATTTTATATGAATTTTATAATTATATATATATATATTTTATAGAATTTTACAATTTTATAATTTTCTTTATATTCATTATATATACAGTACAGTATATCCATTTGTCTCCAAAAAAGTGGACTTTATATTACTTGAAATCCTTCCCCATTATATTGATCTTTCAGTTTTATCCATACGTCTTTCAATCCATCCATTCATCCATCCATCCATCTAAGAATCTCTGTAGATTCTTGTATTTTTTCCCATTTTTACAACTGTGGTAGGATCTCTGGTCAACATTCACACGCTCATTCACACACCAGGGGCAATTTAAGAATGCAAATTAGGCTAATGGTGGCATCATGGCTTAGTGGTTAGCACTGTCACCTTGCACCTCCAAGTCCTAGGTTCGATTCCCGTGTCGTGTCTGTGTGCATTGAGTTTGCATGCTTTCCACGTTGCTCTCTCTTTGTACTACCACGGTCGTACAAATGGGAATACTGTAAAGACAATGGCCCATTGGCCTCCATAGTCCCTAGTTGGACTACAGAGATTCCTAAATAGATGGAAGGAATTAGCCTACTATGTACCTACTGTATATCTTTGGACTGTGAGAGGAAACCGGAGTACCTGGAGGACAAACTCCATGCACAAAAACCCCAAGATGGGAACTGAAACCGGACCTTGGACGGGCAAGGTGACAGTGCTAACCATTAAGCCACCATCTTGAGTTTTATAGCACAAAGATATACCAGGGACTGATTCATGGTAATACCAAATGAGGATGGGTTACTTGTAGAATATGGTTCCTCTCAAGGATTCTTCCTATTGTCATCTCAGGGAGTTTTTCCTTGCCATTGTTGCCCCTGGCTTGCTCATCAGGGACAAACTATATATCTTTTAAGCCTGTAAAATTGCATCGTGATAATGACCATTGTTAAACGCACTATACAAATAAATTTAAATTATGTGTGCTCTCTTTTCAGTGACAAACAAAATCCACTTTATCTTCAGTTTTATTTGGGATAAACAGGAAACAAAATGCAGTAATAGAATGGATACATTTCTAGCTTTATAAGCTGATTTGGGCATGGGCGAGATATATTTTTCTAAATATTTATTAATTTTTTTCCAAAAGGTAAAGTAAATCTAAATTACAATAGCATGTTTCTACCTGCCTCTTGTTGTCGACACTAAATTACTTTTTATTCAATTTTAAACAGCACAATAAAATCCCATCATAAATAGTAAATGAAAATAGAAAATAAAAATCCAGCTTGCCTTTTGACAACACACTTGGGTTTGAAGCACATGGTGGAGAAGGTTAATATGGAGCCAGATAATGCTTCTCTCGATAAGCCAGATGACTTTATGTCCGACATAATGCCCAACGCTTTCTTCTGGATCAAACAAGCTACAGTACAAGTATGAGCGCAAATACATCTAAATGATCTGCAAGAAGACCTGAGCAAACATATACAGTATACAGTACATGCTGTGTGTCTACATGGTGCCTGTGTTTTAAATTCCCCAGGCCTCCAGAGTATATGTTCGGTATAGAGTCATGAATGTCATGAATATAATTCTTCACAGATGGAGATAGTGTGTGTACGTGTCACAGATATAAATTCAGGTGGGAAGGAAGAGAAGGCACTAAGTACTCTGGAGTGATGGTGGAGTTAATGGGCCTTCTCCTACCAATCAATCTGAGGAAATCTCCTAGTCTGGACTTCTTCAGCCAGGTGAAGGGTCATGATTCCATCAGTCTGACGTCTAAGAGCACACTGATGCAACTAATGCCCTCCCTCATCCACCCTGCACTGGCCTGTTCAGGGGGAGCAGGACGCAGATGCCTTTGTGTCTTAGAGAAGGGACGGAGTTGTAACAGTTCAAAAGTCCAAACTGTCTCTCTGAGAGTCTATTGTCCACTACCTATAGTAGAATTTCTCTTATTTTGTAAGCTTGTTCATTTATTTCAGGTGGTTATTAATTCATGAGGATAATGCCTACGAGTAATTGAAGAAATCTACATCCACATCAGTAGTTACTTCTTAAGAGGCAACACAAAATCTAAAATGCTAAGAGCAAAACTGTATCTTAATGTTTAAATGGAATATGTGAAATATTATGGAACTGATGTGGAAACAGGATGTGTTTCATGGAGCACATTTTGAGTGATGTCATGGGTGACATACTGTAGATTATATGATCTACAACTTTCTTTAGCAGATCAAAAATCTGTTGGGTGACCTTCTTCAACAATGTGTGCTCATCTTATCATTGGTGAAGTTTAGTAGACAATGAAACTCTGACAAGCTGAAACTCCTGGGCCCTTGAGCGAGGCCCTCAACCCACAACTGCACACAATTGCTTCTGCTAAGAAATGTTGTTTCTTTTTTTCTTTCTTTCTTGTTTTTGCAATAATTTGGTTTTCTTTGAGGATATGGGTAACCTTGATGGCTCTAGACACAAAATATATTTATTTTCCCATGTTACTTATAGTGATGCAATGTAATGTTTCAGTAACATGCTCACATGTCTGTGCACACCAAACTTTCACAAACACACAATATCTGCATCAAATCACAACAAATTTTATATTGGAATGCTCAAGCTGGGCATGTACCCAGATAAATGTATTTAATCAATACCGACAGGGTTTAGGACATGTTTAAAACGAGCAGAGCTCCATTCTAAACCCAGCTTTATTCTATTTCCCACATGTCACCCCTGACACAGCAGTCAGAGAACGGATCAGCCAAGTGTTTCCTTTCCGCTGGCTCGTGCCAACACGCCATGGGAGTGGAAAGGTCTGGATGACTTGCTTCCTGGACCACAAATAACACAATCCACCCGAGATCTGATTTTTACACCTAACAATAATTATGCTCCTAGCTGATGAAGGGAGAGAAGAAGGATGACAGCGAATCAACACTACGAACACACAAACCAACCTCCAAGCTGTACATTTCCACCGTCCTCTTCAGGGGATCAACAATCTGCCAGCATATCAGGATGCACAGATCAATTAGCAGCATTCCCCCCACAATGATCAGCAGCTTCTGGTCCTTGATAATCTGGAGGAAAAGAGAGAGCAGAAGAGAGATGTGCAGATGTGAAATGTGGGAAACGAAAGAAAGTGAGCCGACGCTCCGACAATTCAAAAGGGAGTATGCTGAACTTTCGGACGATGAAAGCACTGTCTGATCTTTTCTTTTTATTTAACAGCATTTGACCCTGACAGAATCAAAGGAAAGGGCATGGAGAGGAGACACTGGGTGCACTTTAAAGGTATCACATTGCAGAAATGCCCCACTGCATGGCTCAGAATAGAGCTTGCGATTGGTTTTGATCCATAGGCTTTTGATGGCTTTGGAATTGCTCAAACAAAGGCAGGCTAAAACCTTTCGTGTCACTGGAAAAATTGCAATACATTAGGGTACAAAGACCCGGTAAATGGGTCCATTTGAAGGGCAAGACATCCCAGAACACCCACAACGTTGAAGTTCAATCATAACTAACCTGGCCTATGCTTAGCTGTCAAGAGTCATGAAAATTGTGAGGATAAAAGGGAGAGATTTCCTTTATCCTCAATCAGCCCAAGGTGAAAGGGTCAAGTAAACAGTCTAACATTTCGAAAAATGGAAGATCAGCGCATTTCACATAGTATTAAAATTCAATTATTTGACAAAATGCATTTTTATATATACAGTGGAACCTCGGATTGCGAGTAACGTGGTTTACGAGTGTTCCGCAAAACCGAGCAAAGATTTTAAATAAATTTTTAATCGGAAACCGAGCAAGTATTAGTTTACGAGCGCCGAGTATCATGTATCACGCATGCGACTCTTATTTTGACACCGAGCGGCAAGTGATCACAACTGAGCCAATGATTTTTTCTCTCTCTTGTGCTGTGGGAATTATGGGTAATCGTCTCCCCTGCTGCGTCTTAGTGCTCGTCTCTTACTGGTATAATCAACATCTCCCTCTCTCTTCTGTGTGCGCGCGCATAATTTGACACTGTGCCCCACACACACCGACACAAACACACACACACACACACACACACACACACACACACACACTTTACTCATGTGTACTTTGTGCGCGCGTGCGTAAATTGACACCGACACACACACTCTCCCCGGCAGCACAAGCATTTATTTATACAGAAAACTCAGCTCTGTCGCGATTCTTTTCTTCATTTGTTATTTTTTATTTTTTACTATACAGCAGTGATTCCGTTAGTATGCTCACGCGAGTATCATTAGAGAGATTTCTTTTTTCCCCCGTTAAAACAGTGTTTGCATTGTGTATGTTAGTTGTGAAACTTAAAAAGCGAGGTGTGAGGAGGGAGGAGGAGTTTTACTGTTTAAGACGAGGCGAGGGGCTAATTCTACACACATACAAATACACGGCGCCTGCGTGCACAAACGGAAACACTTATCTGTCTGGATTTTTTTTTTTTTTTAAATGTTAAGTGCAGGTTAATTTGTTTTATTTTTACTTTATATATTGTATTAATTATGTTTATGTATTTATTGTTTTGGGCTGTAGAATTAATAATTTGAGTTTTAATTATTTCTTATGGGAAAATTCTATTTGGTTTACGAGTGTTTTTGAAATACGAGCCTGCTTCCGGAACGAATTATGCTCGTAATACAAGGTTCCACTGTACTGTATAAAGTGGTACTCTGGTTTCCTCCCACAGTCCAAAGACCTCCAGATTAGGCTAATTGGCATTCCCAAATTGCCCGTAGTGTGTGAATGAGTGTTTGAGTGAGTGTACAGTATGTGCGTGTGCCCTGTGATGGATTGGCACCCTGTCCAGGGTGTACCCCTCCACGTGCGCTAAGCCTCCTGGGATAGGCTTCAGGCCCCTGCGACCCTGAATACAGGATAAAGCGGGATAGACGATGAGTGAGTGAGTGTGTGAAAGTGTATAAAGTGGCTATTTACAGTATACAGTAGTTACTCATTCATATTTTTACTATTATAAATAACTTGGTTATATGTTAATACAAGTGTCTAGAAAAAATTATTTAATGGTTTCTTCATTGTCTTTACATCACTGCTGTCAGCTTTACAGAAAAAGGAACATGGTGGAATTCAGTTCTAGTGTTTGGATGATGGCAACAACAAAACAGCAAGATAATTGGGATGCAATTGGGATAGGATGAGCATTAGCCTCATCAGTATTTGAGAAAAACTGTTGAAGCTCTGGGCCTGAGGTTGGTCCACGCACAGGAATCCAGCGGCATAAAAACCTATCACACTGAGCTGCTTTCCCTCTAAATCCTCAAAAAAATGGGAGTATTTTATTTTATAGTATTGTCACCCTTGATGGTGAGCTTTTCTTTTGGAAATTTTCATAAGAAGCCCAGTTTAAGCTTAATAAGGACTACGATATTGACCAGTTAACAGCATAACTAACACCTTTTAGAAACATCATTGACGTACTACAAGCATGGTGCGGATGGGAAAGACATTCTAACGAGGCTGTCACTCTGTTGTGACTGTGTGAATGGAGTTCTCAAAATGACCTCTTCAGGCTTGTGCTATGACCATGGTAGGTCCATGCCATGCTGTTCAAAATCACATTAAGTTCATATTAAATTTCTGTATTTTTTAAATATCACAAACCCTATCTAAATATGTACAATGATAATCTAGTGTATTTTAAAGAACTATTAAGTTTAATCAAAATCTTAATGTATCTTACTGTAATATAATCCTGTAGACAATGGCAGCACTGCAGCTGAAGTTCAAGAGCTGCTACATTTTTGTGTGTGATAAGTTGAACACACACTCTGGCCTTTGCACCATATGAGCACATGAACTGTCCTGATTTGTAGAACTAGATCACAGTCAGAATAGCTTTTATTTCTTCACAACACCTTCAGCATGTGCTTTTTGTGAGTCTGTGTGTGTGTGTGTGTGTGTGTGTGTGTGTGTGTGCCATGAAATACTCTTGCAAAAGAAATTCTGCAGGGCTTGATAATGCAGCACTATACTCAGCATGCTCTCAGACTCTGCCTTAATGCTGTTGGTGATGATGGCAGCCCCTTTCATTGCTCCAGCGCCAGCTGTTTGTGTCTCAGCTTTATCAAAAGGTGCCAAACATAGTTCCAGAGTGAACATCAGCTATTGCTTGGGCATGCTATAGCGCTCGCATGAGTTCTGCATGCTAGACTCAGAGAATCTAATTTACAATTGAGCATTTGGCAGATACTCTTATCCAGAGTGACTTATATTTCTATCTAATTTATTTATTTATTTATTTATTTATTTTTAACATATGAGCAATTGAGGGTTAAGGGCCTTGCTCCTTGCTCAAGGGCCCAACAGAGGCAACTTGTTGGCGCTCGGGTTTGAACCTTCCGATTATTTATCCAATGCCTTAACCACTGAGCTACTGATCCCCATAATATCCTTGTGAATTAAAAAGGGAATACAGTTTTTTTTTTTTTTTTTACTTTTTTTTTTTATCATTACTCTTACTCTGATATACAGACAAACTAAGAATTGCTAACTGGACAGGATATGCCCTCTTCTGCTGTCATCCTACAGGAGAAATGTGGTTACGTCTGCTTTTAGAACGTCAATGCAGCTGTACTCTTTGAGCATGATAGAGGCTGAAAATCTGTCAGATTATGTTTCTTCCTGTCAATAAACTCTCCTTTAAGTGTATAGATGGTCTGGCTCGGTGTCTGTTGTGATCCTCCCACTGCCATGCTATATATACCTTGCTAGTTAAATACTGATTATTGATTTAGTTGTATTTTACATGCTTTATGACTGACAGACGAAACGTAGTCTGGTTGATTGCATGCTTATCTGTCTGTATTATCACACTATGGACCATAGTCAGTGTTGGTGAATTTCATGTGGATTTCTGTACATCTCGAACAGTGTGCATTTAAATGACTGCAGCATATGTTTTTAGAGCTCCACCCACAGGATTCACACCACTCACAAGCAATCATTCCACAACTAACCCCAGGGGTTTTCTTGCTCATTTTGCTAATGCCATGACTTAATCCATTGTTGTTGTTTTATTATGTTCTAACATCTTCTGTGTTGTGCTTTTTGTCCTAGCGGCCAACACATTAAATCACGTGATCTGTAAGATCTGGCACAGGTTTTTATGTGGGATGCCCTTCTTATCACAACCCTCACGCTTTCTAACCGGGCTTGGAACTGGCACTGCATATGGTGGGATGAGGTTGTATGGGTCTTGGGGTCACAGGGTTAAGGGTCTTGTCCAACAGCGATCAAATTCCCATCCAGTTTATTTAATACACCTTTACTTGTACACCTTTATGCTGCCACAACATGTCAGCAATATTTCCACAGAAAAAAGGTACATTATTGCATTCATTTAATGCAATAATTTGTGATAAACAGCTCATTTAACTGTGCACCATTGTGCTATGCTTCCAGCTCACTTTAAGTTAAGGTAGTAAATATTTTCAGTCATTATAAAACATAGATATTGTTTTCAGCCAAAACACGACTTTCTGCTATGGCTTCTTGCTTTTTCTCCAATAATGATAACATGCTGTCAACAGAACCGCTTGTTTACTTCCTGTTTCAGCTCCACCTTGTCTACATCCCTTGATCATTGTTTGCACCTGTGTCTAGTTTGTTCTCGCTGTGTCTTGTATGCTTCTGTAATTACTACTGACTATGTGTATATATACACACCCTTTAGCTTGTTTTCTGTCTTTTTGAAGTATTGAGAACGGTACCCCAGTAATTATAAATGATGGCACAATACTGTATTATACAAGGTAGTGTCCCTGGTTCACTCCTAAACTCAGGTAACTGTCTGTTTGGAGATCCATACCTTCTCCTCTTATCCGTGTGGGATTTCTTTGGTTTTTCTATGGTTTCATTCCACCTCCCAAAAACATGCCAGTATTTGGATTGGTTACATTATACTGGCCCCATATGTAAATGTATGCATGCATGAATGTAATCCTGCCTCATGCCCTGGATACACCCTTGCCATGAATTATAACATTTGCAATAGGATTCATGGTTTTCAGTTCCTAGTCTCCTAATTGTCCAAGTTATGGTTTGCTCCCACTGCTTTTCCAGAGCAGTGCACTATATTGTTTTTGGACATTTATTTCTTGTCCAATTTTTTTATTTTCTAGGTAGAAATACTCTATATTATTATTACCCATAGCTCCAAATAAGTGAACTGGAAAACTAGTCTATATTATTATTGCTCCTCAAAAGGCCAGCATTAAGAGTCTAAGGAGAAGCTTCTTCCCCAAAGCCATGACAACTCTGGACTCATGACCACTACTCCTGGTTACACTGCTCACAATACTTCCAAAATACACACCCATCAAGAAGCAAGACATGGCTCATACATGTCAAATATGATATACACTTCCCGGTCAAAAAAAGTCAACACCTGGATTTACTGTACAGTAACTAAGCAAATACTGTAGGCAAGAGCCTGCCATTGGGATGCGCTGGAGAAAGCTTCATACACGTTCACATCTCATACAAACTTGTATAATTCTTTTGATTGTGTAAAGCTGCTTTGCGACAATGTCAATTGTTAAAAGCGCTATACAAATAAGATTGAATTGAATTGAATTGAATGGTGTTTTGAACCTACCATCATCAATACAAGGTCAAAAGAGAGAAATTAATATAACTCTGGACTAAAATTGTGAATTGCTGAGACATTGCATAAATTTATCAAAGCAATTCCATCAAAAATGTAAATCCAAGCAAAAGGTGGTCCAACAAAATATGTGTGTATATCTTCAGTCCAGAAATGTTTTTTGTTTTTTAAGCCACACAGTTACATGTGAATCATTCAAGCATAAAAAGCATCTAATTTAGGGCATAAACCAGGGAGATGATGCATTATCTTTGTAGATGATCAGGCCAGTGATTAGTATACTGATGATGTTGAATGCTTATCATGTTGCAGTCTATTACAGTAAACTTTTTTAGTTGAAATTAATTTAATATGATGAAATAAATAAAATGAAAAAAATGTAATGAATAAATAAAAATATACATTCCTTTTTTTATACAGTAGGCATATTATTTGAATAGTTTTTAAACCATGTTATTGTGTATTTCTTTTTTGTTTAGAGATGTACACGGTACATTAAGTTCTAAGTTGGGTTCAAAAGATCTACTTGGGTGTAAATGTCACTGCTCCTGCTGATTCTATTGCTCCTAAACATAAACTCTCCTCTACCATTGTTCATTCTCTGCATTTTCAATGACCATTACATGTTCATTTCCCCAGGCTTATGACTGTACACATCTGCTACTATCTTACCTCTTTATCTCTCGCATTTTTTCACTTAAACTCCGCACCCACACTGGTACAGCAGCAGTACAGAACAAGAACAAGAGTGTGTGTGTGCGCACGCTCTATAAATAAGAAAGCTGTGCAGTTACAGGCTAGCTCTCCTTTACATAATGCCTCACACAACAAAAAAAAACCCTCTGTGTCATCTGCCTCCCTCTCCATTTTCTTATTTCACATCTAAAAGTGTGAAGCAGTGGAAATAGAAAGCTTGTCAGAAAGGAGGTCAGCGAGAGTGTGTATGAACACGTGGTGTCAAAATCACACAGTCTTTGATGAAGTGTGTGTCAGTTTTGTGTATGTATGTATGTACAGTATGTACGTGATGATGCAGTATTACAGGCCCGGGATCTCGCTAGTTTTCGTTGGGCAGTAAACACGAGGCTATACTGTATGCTGGTGACTTGCTAATTCGTTCAGGTGTTGATTCTTTTCCCCTATTTGCACACAGCTGCTACTTTTGTGGTTAGAAATTAAAAGCACTTTTCCTGACTTGGGTGTTATGACTCAAGAGGTAGTGTGGCATTACAAAAATAGATTTTTTTTTCCTTCTTATTTTGGTCACCTGCTTATTCCCACTCACCAGCCAGTTCTCAAATGACAGCTCCCAGCTCCTGGGAAAGGTGTGGGCTAACATGTGCTTCCACTGTGCAGACACGAAACTATTCAACCGCATCCTTACACACAACACACCTGAAGGAAATTACCTCTTCCAGATACAAGAATGTACAGACACCCACTACCGGCCAGTGTCACTGTGATTAAACAAAGCGTTGTCCATCATGGCCAACCTCGATAACACAGAGTTTCAGAGTGTTCAGTGGAAGACTTCTGTCACAAAGCTGCTCAACTGGCAGTTTCAGGAAATCCGTTGTCCCCAGAGCCATTCGGCTTTTCGACACCTCTCTACAGGGGCATGGGAATGGAGACTGGGAGATCTAGGCTATATATATACACCGCATATCATGGTGCTGACCGCGTAACTCTTTTAGCTTCAAGATCTGCTCACTACTCTCAGTTATCCCAATATGCACAGACTCAGTCAGTTGTCACTTTCACGATGTTTATCGCACAATTATTTAATTTTACATTATTATTATTCCCTTTAAAAATATATATTTTGTTACTTACTAGCATAAGTACAGTAGACGTTGTTGACGGTTATAGCGTCTGTAGCAATAGTTAAAAGATTAAAGCTAAAAAATCTGGCACATTACGGCTCATAAATTCCTACTCAGCATTTTGATTTCATTTCTGGCACAAAGATCAGTTTTCATAGTGTACATACCATGTTTTGCGTACACCATGATAAGTCGTGCTGCCATGTGTGTATTGAGGATTGTGGCGGCTTGTAGTTCCAGTTCTTTGTGTTCTTTGTCTGTCTTTACATGATAAACTATTGCATTGATTGGCTCTGTTGAGTGATGCGTATAGCCACACCCAACTCGAGGCAAAACCGCTAAATATATGTTTAAAAATGCTAGACGCTGTGACATAATCTCAGCTGCTCATAACATTCCTTCTACTCAACATTTTGATTTCATTCATGATGCAGGTTTAACTTTAGGCAAATACAGAAGGACTGGCAAAAGGTTCATTAAATTCTGTCCAGCCAGTTTTGTGGGATGCTGTGACAAAATCTGTCTGGACAGACATATAAACATACAGAAACATTTTTTTCTATGACTGGTTTTGGGTCCTCCAGTGTATGGAAAGGTAAGATATCATTAAAAGACTGAGCTCTGACCAATGTAGAGACAAAACTTTTTTCTGCATCGCAGAATTTTTTTTTTATGTAAAAAAGTGGTCTATTGACTTTCTGTAAGATTTCACACTGTATACAGTATGACATTTACAGACTTGTTTTTGTGTTATTGTGTTCATTGCAACTGGATGTCTGAAATTTCCTTCTGGAACAATAAAGTATCTATCAATCTATCTATCTATCGCTCTAACCCAGAGAGCACAGATTATTTAACTCTCTTTGCCCCAATTCAAAAACGGTTCTACCACAGTCCTGATGAGAGGGTGAATATTTTTCTGTTGTGCCAGTTGGGAGGCGCAGAGATGTTTTTTTCATAGTTTTATTCAAAAGTATGCTAAATTCCCCACCCTTTTGATGTCTATTATTACCACAAATGCAATAAAGAAATTCTGCTTTTCTTATTTCAAGCACAAGCCTAAGGTTGCTTTCACATACTGTTTAGATCTGTTTAAATTGAACCCTGTTGCATTGCCTTATTTGGTTTGTTTTGTTAGTACTGTACAGTTCAATTCAATTTGATTTGCATAGCACTTTTAACAATTGTCATTGTTGCAAAGCAGCTCTACACAATCAAAAGTATTATTTAAGTTTGTATGAAATGTGAATGTGTATGAATCAGAATGGTCAGATAGTCCCTTAGTCCTTAAAGCCTTAGTCCCTTACAGGTAAAACCCTTTAACGTTAAACATTAACATTAAAATGTTATACACACATTTTTATGATAATTTACAATCATAATCATAAGTCAAAGGTTTGGTTACTATTTTCTGTTATTTCCTATTTGTGACCTATGAAAGCATCTTAAAAGCTGTTGCTTACTGTATCTCGAACACCCTGTTTCAAAATAAATGGTTTACTTTACCCTTTAAGTACTGACCAAATACAGCCATGTCATTTTATCCGAAACTAATAAGAGCAAATCAGTTGGTAAATGATTTGCACACAAGTACATCTTTCACTTCTCCGTCTTACATGTCCTATTCTTACAATGAAAACTGCATCAATATATATTATGCCCAAATATAATCCACCCCCTAACCTAACTATCTAACTGCTAGTGGACTAAGCATCCCCTGAAGAGCCTGTTCCATAGTGCAGACCTGTACCTCGGTTACATCAACCTCTTCATAGCTCAGGCTCTTAGCTGCTTCCAAAGCCAGCAATTACGGTGTGTGGGCTGTATTCAGAGTTAAGTTCAAAAGATATGTCAGGGGATAAGTGGGGGAAAGTTATCCATATTCAGGCTGGTGTTAAACAGGTGCTTAACATGCTTTTTTAGAGGAGTTCATGCAGATCATTCGAATGACCTGTGGGCAAGCTACTCTCGCAAGGTTGCCAGATTTTCCTTTAGTACACAGATCCTAGTGAGGAGCGGCTGAATTGAGATATTCACAGATGTCCATTACTGGACCTACAGTATGTACTACATATACTGCTTATATTGGCCATGCGTATTTATTTGTGTTATAATTCTCAGTCTCTCATTATACGTCAGTCATTAAAAAAAAGAAATCATGTCACCAGAATTTGTAGGTGGCAAACTATTCTAGTTAAAGTTCACTAAAAATGGTAGCGAAAGCTAATTACTTAAACCCATAAAAAAAAAAAATGTTTAATTGGATTGCGAGCACAATTCGTATATCAAAATCAAAGCGTAAGACAAAACATAAGAAATAATGAAAACTCAAATTATTCATTCATTTCACAATAATTTATACAAAATAAAAAGTAAAAATAAAACAAATTAACCTGCACTTTACCTTTAACAAAAGTAAAAAAATAAAAAAAAACGACAGATGAGTGTTTCCATTTGTGCACACAAGCGCTGTGTATGTGTGCGAGTGTGTTTGTGTGTAAAGCTAAAGTAAGAGGAGAGGAGGAATGAGCCCCTCCCCTCTCCCTCTTCTCGTCTTACACAGTAACCCTTCCTCCTCTCTTATTTGAGTCACACACATGCACTGATAGAAACACAGTTTTATCCGGAAAATGAACAAGAAATCTCTCTAATGACACTGAGTGCACAGTAACGGAATCACTGCTGTAAAGTAAAAATAAAACAAATTAACCTGCACTTTACCTTTGAAAAGAAACACGACAGAGCAGTGTCTCCATCAGAATGTCTGTGTGTGTCAATGCGAGAGGTACCACATGCGTACAAAACACAAAATAAAATATGTGCACACACACATGGTCACAGTGTTATAGTAAACAGTACATATGCGCACGGATGTTGATTATACCAGTAAGAGACGTGCACCAAGACCGAGCAGGGGAGACGATTACCCACAATTCCGCAGCACGCGCGAGAGAAAAATTATTGGGTCAGTTGTGATCACGTGACGCTCAGCGTCAAAACAAGAAGCGCATGTGTGATAAATGATACTCGGTATTCGTAAACCAAGACTTTGTTTTTCAAGTCAAAATTTATTACTAATTTTTGCTTGCCTTGCGGAACACTCGCAAACCGCGTTACTCGCCATCCGAGGTTCCACTGTACTTACAATTGATCTACATCAGTTATCAATTTATCTACATCAATCCATCCAGGAACCTCTGTAGTCCAACTAGGGGCCCTGGAGGTCACCACTGCATTTATTCCCATTTTGTTTGACCTTGGTCAACAACCAATCAACATTCATACACTACGGGCAATTTAAAATCTGCCTGTCTTTGGACTGTGGTAAAAAACCCACCAAGCACAAGGAGAACATGCAAACTCCATGCACACAGACCTGATGTGGGAATTGAACCTAGAACCTAGAGGAGCAAGACGACAGTGCTAACCATTAAGCATATCCTGTCTTGGAGGGGCAATGCGGGGGAGGGGGGGGTTGCTGGAGCCTATCCCAGGTAACAAGGCAGGTTACCTGTTACAGTGCACCAGCAAACACACAATCGCACACTATGAGAAATTTGGAACCAAGATCAAGGCCACATCTTATTGGATTCTAGGAAGAAAATACCTTGAGGAAACTCACCAAGCACCATTAGAACATGCAAACCCCATGCACCCCATGCTAACCACTTGTTAATTACAATGATAAAATAACCAGCAACACTAGTTGAGTAAAACTAGTATTCACTCATGGATTCGCTTCACTCAACTTGCAGCTACGTCACTCTGTTAGACCGGTGCTCATATATTTAAGGTTGAGATGTTACTTATGTTCATTACAGTATTAATATTTAACAGTTAGTTATAAGCTAGTTTGACAGGGTTTCTCAATAATCATATAGAGAAGCCATGTGTCTAGGAAGGGCATGTGCTGAGAGTACCATTCCAGAAAATATTAAGATTTTTTTATAATGCAAAACACACCGAAAATGACAAGTTAAAAGTCTGTTGTCTGATGAGTGGTAATCTTTGCTCCAGTAAAACTCCTATTATACTTAACCCTGCTATTGAAGCCCACAGAAGCAGGCTTAGGGTGAGCACATCATTAAAGTTGTTTCAGGTTGACAGTAGGGCAATTGTTCTAGGTGGATTAATTAGAGTGCATGGATGGAAGGTGATCTTTTTGCAATCGGGATAACAAGAAAATGCAGGTAAATTAAGCAAACTAAAGCACGGTGCAAAACCCCTGCTAGCAAAACATCCCCGTACGGGCCAATGAAACAATTGCTGGTTCTTAGGTGCCTTCTCTGCATGTTTTATAGGGGCGGTGGTGGGTCAGTTTGTTAAGGCTTTGAGTTACAGACTGGAAGGTCGCGGTTCGAGCCCCAGCTCGGCTATGTTATATGGTCCTTAACCCTGTCTGCACCAGTGGTGCCGTATAATGACTGGCCCATCGCTCTGACCCCAGCATCCTAACAAGAAGCTGGGATACGCGACGAATAAAGACTTAAAGATATAAAGATCAAATGTTTGTTTGTTTGATTTGGTCTCTACTTATGCATTTAAGTAGCTAACTACACGTACTGGTTGTGCGCTATTACATTTTAGCCTAATCGGTTAGCTTTCTAGGCAACCAAAACCTGGGAGCAGACAGCACACTGGAGTCTTTACCTTAATTCCTTATTATTAGCCGTTACCATTGTGTCATGTTGTTTTGTAAATTAGTTGTCTTAGCTAGTCAGCTGATTAGGTGCCTTAGCTTGTTAGTTTTTTCTTAAATTATGTTGTCAATTTATTTTGAATGTACTGTATATGTAGGACCTTGGTCCTTTAGGAACGTTGATTCGTTTCACTCTGTACAGAACTGTATATGGTTTAAATGACAATAAAAGTGTACTTGACTTTTAAGCAAGCTAATGACTTCCTGTTGTGTCCATCAATGCCTACATAACCTCATTACCAGTACCAGTGCATTAAATAGATATATAAATGTTCATACAATTTAACAATAAATAAATAAATAAAATGTCTTGCTTGATTTTGCTTCTAAAAATACATTGTGCTGGACTGGATCAAACAGCTGTAAGGCACTTTAGCTCGAAATCTGAATACACGTATAGAATACGTTCAAGTAAAATATAGCGGTTCTGTTGAAACATCTGGTCTCAAAGCAGTTCAATAGTTGGATATTAATTAAACGCTCACCTTTTTCTTCATTTTTACATTCTTGAAAATAGCATGTACTCTCCAGGTCTTTGCAAACATCGCTCCAAACGCTGTTGTGTAACCCACGATGAGGATCCATGTGCGAACCTGAGCAAGAAACACAACAGTTCAGCTAGATCAACTCCAAACAAACTTTCTTTACTGACAATCAGTTAAGCAATATTCTCTTTTTAAGTTGGTATGCACTATGACAAGAAAATTAATACAAGATGTTTATACACACACACACACACACAAAAAAAAAAGATTTTTACTTGCAGTCTTTACAGGCTGATTAGGTTATAAAATGCGATACTGATTCTTTTTGCTCTTGCATGATGCATAAACTGACATTATTGTGTGATTATCATTTATAGTGCACTTTGATTTCTACTTCTGATTGATTTTCGTTTGCTTCCTATAATTCATATAATGACAATAGTGTGTGTAAAGACTGTGTTTTAAGGGTCAGTGTAAGGTAGCAACAGTATAAGGTATGGCGGCACGGATGGTGTAGTGGTTAGCCCTGTTGCCTTGCACCTCCAGGGTCTGGGTTCAATTCGATTCCCATCTCTGTGTGCATGTTATTTGCATGTTCTCCCCGTGCTTGGTGGGTTTCCTCCGGTTACTCCGGTTTCCTCCCACAGTCCAAAGACATGTAGGTTAGGTTAATTGGCGTTCCTGAATTGGCAGTAGTGTATGTGTGTGTGTGTGTGTGTGTGTGTGTGTGTGTGTGTATGTATGCGCGCCCTGCGATGGATTGGCACCCTGTCCAAGGTATACCCCGCCTTGCGCCCTAAGTGTCCTGGGTTAGGCTTCAGGTCCCCTATGACCCTGAATACAGGATAAAGCGGTATAGATGATGAGTGAGTGTATAAGGTATGGAAAGTGAAATGGTCCGAAAGTTCTTCTGTTTTAAAATGCTATAAGACATGTGGAACCCTTAATATAATTAGTAAATTATTATTATAATTAGTTTCATGTCTTAAACATGATAACCACCCAGCATCTTGAGATAACAAGTGCATTTGAGTGAAGGTGCAAGGCGCGGTACTTTTAAAGTTTAATTAACTAACACTACATTTAGACTAGCAACTGAAATGTCAAAGAAAAAGTTTGCAGTTAGTTGCTTGGAGATGTCTTACCTAATAATACTATAGTTTGTTGAGTGCAAACTGTTCTTTTTTTATTCCACTAGTCCATTTATTATTAGTACACATACTAAATATTCAAATACGCATATGCAAATTAAGTAGAAATGATAAAAATAACGATTTAGGTCACGGCACAAGGGGATCACGTAGGTAAAAAAAAAAACTCATTTGAGAAGCTGCCTTCTGGATCTGAGATTTGTGTTTGCGAAAGCTTGTTTGTGTTTGGATTGGCCTCCTGTCAGTCATTTTATAGACCTACGCAAAGCCCTGTGATACTAGCTGCCCCATCTCACTCTCTGCAAACAACTCAAATCTGCAGTCAGGTAATTCTCCAGTGAGGCAAAAACCATGCTTTGCTTAGAAAGATAACAACAAGAAACAAAGTAAAAAACAGAACAAACACTGGCAGTTCTTTTCCAAGACTTAATGGTGACGGGAATGAATCTGGTCACAGAATTAGGAATGCTGCATCAGGACACGTATGTAATGGCAATGAGCTTTAATAAAAACTTTGATTTGATTGCCCTGCTGGCTTTACATAACAAATCATGCAGGTTGGGTTTATTTATTTATTTTTTTTAAAAGAAAGAAAAAAAAAGACAAAGTGTTTTTTTTTGCACATCTGCATAAATTCTACAGGTTTAGAGTTATAAATAGACTTTTGAATGACCTGTGTTTTAGTTAGCAATGCGAACATGCAAATATCAGGTTTAGAGCTCATAAGAGCTTGTTACGAAGAAAATACACACATTTGTGAACACACATTATTTTGAGCCAGACACTACATTTTCATAGAACTGGAGGGTAACATGGCTACTAAAGTGCTGAATTTGTGAGTGCACTTGAAATTGATGTCGTGCCAGTCAGTGCTATGGTAAACTCTGGTAAGTAGTTGAATATATATTTACATTATATTTATATTTTAAATATTATATATTTACACAGTGTATATATAAAGTGTATATCATTCATATGTACAAAATCTTATCTTATTCTATTATATACAGAGTCAGCCAAGAAAAATTAATACACACTTCAGGAAAAGAAAATTAGTATGATGTATATTAGATAAATAGTGATAATATATATTATAAATCACAATAGTATAATATTATTAACTAATATATTTATTAATAATATTACAAATATTATTAATATATGACTTATAGCAATAAGTGTAGTATATACCGTCTGAGATATACAGTATATATAAAATCTTTTGAGAAAAAATTGTAAAAAAAAAAAAAAAAAAAAGTTGTTTTGCAAAATATGAAATAATATAGGGTGGCACAAGACTTACAGTGTGTGTTTGCATGTGTGTCTGTGTGTGTGTTTTCATCCCAGTTTCATAAAAATCTTTTATAGAGTCATGACATCTCCTGGAAACAGTGATGTGGCCTTTAACCTTTATAAATACACAGTTCATTCAATAGCCAGTAACCCCAAGATAACTGTCCTTCCATGTGTTGGAATGTTCAGTAGTGTCTAATTAGAAAATGAAATTTGGCATTTGTTGCTGCAGCTTTGCTACTCTGTTCATAAAACAGCTGTTTACAGACTTGAGAGATGAGTCAGGGGTGAGACGGGCTCATACATCTTACACTTATATTCCTTAAGTTAAGATAGGTAGGAGAAAAGCAGTGAAAGTACGAAACACTCTCTGGCGAAAAAAAAAAAAAAAAAAAGATCTGTAGCATTTCATCTTCATCATCTTCAATTTTTGCTTTCATTATTGCTGTCAGTGTTGTTTTCTTTTTTCTATTACCCCTCAATTTAATCTATTTTTTATATGAATCAGTGGATGATAAATCCTGCTCTTATACTGTTGCCTGAATAAATCTGCGATGAATAAACAGAAGAAGGTCAATTTCAGCACTGGGAGCTCATTTATTTTTTTGAGATTACTGAAGACGAACTCGTACATATGCATAGAAAAGCTAAATATTATAATGAATGTCAATCATTTTAAACTATTAAAAAATATATTTTATATGAAAGATTTAATTACAAAGCTGGATAGTTTGAGGCAAGCAAATAATTTATTAAATCATCTTGAGGTAAATAAAATAATTCCAACAAAGAAGGGATTTATATATACACACACGTGGACAAAATTGTTGGTACCCTTCGGTCAATGAAAGAAAAACTCACAGTGGTCACATAAATAACTTTAATCTGACAAAAGTTATAATTGAAAAAAAATTCTATGAATGTTAACCAATGAAAGTCAGACATTGCTTTTCAACCATGCTTCAACAGAATTATTTAAAAAAATAAACTCAAACAGGCCTGGACAAAAATGATGGTACCCCTAGAAAATACTGAAAATAATGTGACCAAAGGGACATGTTAATTCAAGGTGTGTCCACAAATTAGCATCACAGGTGTCTACAATCTTGTAATCAGTCAGTGGGCCTATATATAGGGCTCCAGGTAGTCACTGTGTTGTTTGGTGACATGGTATGTACCACACTCAACATGGACCAGAGGAAGCGAAGGAAAGAGTTGTCTCAGGAGATTCGAAAGAAAATTATAGACAAGCATGTTAAAGGTAAAGGCTATAAGACCATTTCCAAGCAGCTAGATGTTCCTGTGACTACAGTTGCACATATTATTCAGAAATTTAAGATCCATGGGACTGTAGCCAACCTCCCTGGACGTGGCCGCATCTGGCACAGGGTGTCTTGAATCTGTGCAGGGTACAATGAAATCTCAAGACTATCAAGGGATTCTAGAGAGAAATGTGCTGGCCAGTGTCAGAAAGCTGGGTCTCAGTCGCAGGTCATGGGTCTTGCAACAGGACAATGACCCAAAACACACAGCTAAAAACACCCAAGAATGGCTACGAGGAAAACATCGGGACTATTCTAAAGTGGCCTTCTATGAGCCCTGACCTCAAACCTATTGAGCATCTTTGGAAGGAGCTGAAACATGCTGTCTGGAAAAGGCACCCTTCAAACTGGAAACAACTGGAGCAGCTTGCTCATGAGGAGTGGGCCAAAATACCTGCAGAGAGGTGCAGAAGTCTCATTGACAGTTACAGGAATCGTATATGATTGCAGTGATTGCCTCAAAAGGTTGTGCAACAAACTATTAAGTTAGGAGTACCATCATTTTTGTCCAGGCCTGTTCCATGAGTTTATTATTTTTTTAAAATAATTCCGTTGAAGCATGGTTGAAAAGCAAGTGTCTGACTTTCATTGGTTAACATTCATAGAATTCTTATTTATTATTACTTTTGTCAGATTAAAGTTATTTCTGGTTTTCTTTCATTGACCGAAGGGTACCAACAATTTTGTCCGTGTCCGTGTGTGTGTGTGTGTGTGTGTGTGTGTGTGTGTGTGTGTGCGCGCGCGCGCGTGTGTGTATATATGTGTGTATATATAGCGTGATGTATTGATTTTTCTTTCAGTCCTCTTTTCAGTTCTCTTCTTTTAGTTTTCTCTTTTTTTCTTCTCTTTATCTTTTTACTTTTCTTTCCACTATCATTTTTCCTTTCCCCTATACCAGAGCACTGCTCTCATACCTGGTGCTATCTAATGTTCATACATCGTGTGCTGGTTTCTGGGGGTTTAAATAACCTGCCGAACAGGTGTAGCGCGTTTTCTCTGATTGACAACATGGCGGGGTTGTCTAGCAACCACAGTAGTCCACTGCTCTGCCTGCTGTATCAAATCTGCATAGTTGTCCGGAGATTTGCCCTTCGCGCGGGTGGCCATGTTACACGCAGTTCACAATATTACATGTAAATAGCTAAATAAATGATTAAAAATTAGGTTGTAATGCATTAAAACTTGTAATCATGAACAAACTGCTGTAGTACAAGAGAAATAAAGCACACCAACCCATAATTAATGATTTTTAAATAAATGCCCACTTCGTTCTTTTTATTTCATGCATAAAGTTCTGAAAATACACAAGCTCTGTGGCAATAAATGTTTTTGATTCCTACTGGAGAGTATCTAAAATTGTTTACATAGGTATATGTCAGTTATCATATAGGGTTTATAAAGAGATATGACATAACCCTATGGATCCCAGTCTTATGGAAAGCATTCCAACCTACTTTAAGAAAGAGGAACATAAACACCTTATCTCCTATGTCTTTGCCTGATTTACTTCAACAGGCTCTGTCATCAAACGATCGCTGCAGAAACATTACAATAGGAAAGCTTAACTACAGACACAATGATTTCATCAGAGCTGTCTGCAGGAGTACTGATTGCTCGGCTGGCATCCATCGTCACTTCCATCAGACCGCCAGCTTTTGTCTCAGCTGTTTGGATAGACTTGGCTTGGGCTACGAACCTACGTCACACACCACACGATTTTTGGACTTTCCCCAAGGGCTTATGCCTTCACAGCAATCAAAACGTATTAATTAAATCGAGGGTTGAGATCATCAAGTTCCGACAAAAAGTAGCAGGACAACGTGCCAGAATCATCTTAAGGGAAGTACAGCATTGAACAGCATGCCAGGATGTGGTATGGAGAGTGAAGGTGGAATTGTTCCTTAATTACATTTAGCTGCACATTTAAGTCACAACACAGATGCTGCTGAAAGAGCTGTCAATACTTACGGTACATAAGGACTCGAAGGCTTGGTCCGAGACGAAGGAGCCGTCCAGGCCGAAGAGGAAGATGGAAGCGTAGGACAGCATGCCTCCAAGGATGATCAGGTTGTTCATATAAGGACTGGACATCTTGATCAGCCTGTGCAAGGACAAAAGGAAACATTGTACTGACGCTCAATCATATATTAATAACATACTGTATGAGGCACTGGTTCACAAAGTGGGACCAAAATCTCCATAACATATTTTCTTTTGTTTGTTTGTTTGTTTGTTTGTTTGTTACAGCAGTGAAAATCCCAGCCTACCATTATCATTGTTAATAATAATTAATATCATTTTGTTATAATACTGTTTAGACAGTGGTGTCTCAAACGGTTAAGGCTCTGGGTAACTGATTGGAAGGTCAGGGGTTACAGAATAGCCCCACCGTTGACCTTGAGCAAGGTCCTTAACCCCTATCCCCTCTCGGGCATTGTATCTCAGCCGACCCTGCACTCTGACCCAAGGTTCCTAACTGGGATATGCAAAAAATAAATAAATAAATAAAAGAATTAAATAAATAATTTTTCTGTGCTGTAAGGTACATGTGGCAAATAATTTAATCTTAACTTACTTAAAAGGTCATCTATTATGCAAAATGTATTTTATTAATCATTTTTGGACATGGGTCTCTTCTACGTGCACACACACAATATATGAGCAAGGACCATACCGTTTTCATTTGTCCATCTGTGTAGAAACCTGTGATGAATTTTCCTTCCTTTATGATGTCATATTGTAAGAGGACTAATTAAAAGCAATAATTAAATAACATTCTGACCTGTGGTTTCGATTTTTGATGTTGAAAAACAGGAAGGCGCCTGCCATGAGCATGCCCAGGATAGTGATGGTGGACAGGATGCTGTAAAGTGGTACGTTGATATGACGTCGCTCCAGGCGCACAAACGTCCGGTCTTTGGGAGGCTCCACACCTAGGATGGAGATACTTTCAGTAAGTCTTTAGGAAAAAATACACTTTAGTGCATGCTTAGATTTTTTCTAAAACGACATGAGAAAAAAAAGAAAAAACATCATAACGTAATTTATTCACACTTCAAAAAGATCCTCCAGTTGGGAAAGACTGATAAAAAACTGAGTTAAATAATGGCAGAGTTTCCTAATGATTTGTTCAGCTTTTAATTCTTTAATCAACTCAGAATACCAGCTGGTCTAAGGTACACATGGCTTTCAGCGCACTGCTGTTTATTTCTTTGAGGAAAAGTGGTGAGAGAGATACACAGATATTGGGCTAAATATAAAAACTTGGCTCGTTAGTTTTCATCTGCATTAAACTTCTACATACATTTGTATTCATAATACATTTGAATACATATTCTCAATACATTTCTAGCCATCTTGAAATCTGTTGCTGAAACCAGTGAGGATTGAAATCTTTTGTCTCTGGTAATCAATATATCTTCTAATATCACTTCATATTGTCATGCCTTTCCTCCATTTTTTGTGTCTTTTTATTTGACACTACCTGAATCACTGCTGGGATTGTCTCTGAACTGCACATCCCAGAGTGCACCGGGGTACCTACAACTCTAATCAGTTCTCAGTTCTCAGTTCATTTTCACCTTTTTAAGCACTCACTCTGCACCTAAAACCTTTGTGAAAGAAACGCTTAGATTTCCAGTGACTGCCTCTTTTCCTACGTTTGGATTTGTTGGTTTTTGATTATTTATTTTTTTTGACCATTGCTCTGCCTACGATATTCTGTTTGCACATTGCATGACCTTTTGCCTGTTTGACCATGCTCTCGCTCATTGTGTTTTGGATTGTTTGCCATTTTAAAGCTCAATAAACATTTGAACAGCATTTGCATCCTGCCTTGCCTTATTTCCTGACACGGATTTAGACATTAGGATTTTAGGACCCTATAAAAAACATACAACTCTTTCACTCACTCATTCTCTATACTGCTTATCCTATCCAGGCTCGCAGGAGCACAAGGCAGGACACACCCTGGACAGGGTACCAATGCATTGTAGGGCACAAGCACCCACACACTCACACACTATGGGCAATTTGGAAACACCAGTTGGCCTAATCTGCATGTCTTTGGGAGGAAACCCACTAAGCACAAGTCAGGAACTGAACCCTTAACCCTGGAGGGGCGGAGCCACAATGCTAACCACTGTAAATGTTTTATTTTGTAATACATTTATAAACAATAATGATATACATTATAATTCATAAAGATAATAATGATTTTTAGTGGATTTTATGACTAGTGTATGATTATGGCTTATATATACTGAGGGGCCCCCAAAAATTATACATATTTATATGTGTATATAAAAAGCTTATATACCCCAGTATGAAGATGCAAGGTCCTGAGAAACAGTCTGCTTCACCACACTAAGATGGTCTTAAGAATTCAAAGTCAAATTATCTTCAGTCTATTTGTTTAAGTTAAAAAGACTTTGCAAATAACCCACTGTTGCATGTTTGTGGTCAGTGACCTGCAATGGTTTTTTTTCCTCCTTTCTTCTCCCTTGCAAGCTTTTGTCAGTGTTCCAACTGGTTCCTATGGGTTGTCTTACTATGTTCTATTTGAAGATGAGTCTGACGTCAAAAAGAACACCTATTTGTGTGTGTGTGTGTGTGTGTGTGTGTGTGTGTGTGTGTGTGTGTGTGTGTGTGTGTGTGTGTGTGTGTGTGTGCGCGTTAGTGGAATGGACTAAAGAAGTCATGGGAATCAAACAAATGACGACAAAGAATGTGAACTCAAATGGGCATTGGAGGAAAAAACAAACTAATCAATAATTCATTAGCTGATACAAGCAAACAAACACATGTACACACACACAGAGGCACACTGTTCTGGACTTTCCTTACCTTGGAACCTGATGGTGTTGTTGATAAGGTCCAGGATGTCAGCGATGGCATTGTACTCCCCAACCTTTACCTCCTGGCCCTCTGCAAGAGACAGCAGAAAGAAGCTGAGAACAGCTCTGATAAGAGCTCTAGTCTGAATCACTCCTTTAGTCTGGGAGATAAAAATACATCATGTCTAGTGATGGAGAAAAAAAAAAACATTAAGTCAAGTGAGCAGTAGAGCGTCTAAACACAGTTTTTCGCCACTGTGTGTACTATGTCTATAATGCACGCGTGAGCTGTATGTACTGTACGGTAGTCTTTAAACAACACGATACCTCGAGTAGAACTTGCTTAGGTATTTGGCAAAGCCCAGTCTAATAGCTTTCATGTTTGGGGGAATAAAGGGCCGCTCCCTATCAGCAGGGCAAGCTAACACATTTCAAAGTCATTTCCGAAATTTCCTTCTGATTCTGTAAAGATGCTTTGTGACAGACAATCGTTAAAAGCTATGTATTGTCAGGGGTAACCCCTAGAGGGCGCCGAGCGCCCAGAAATTTATGTTTGTAGTTCCTTTTGTGTTTAACTTCAGTTCCCATTATGCACCTCAGTCAGGTGACGTGGGCGCTCACCTGAACCGAGTTGCTCATTAGTTTTATTATAAATAGTTTGGTTTCGTTGAGTTATGTGTCTTGCATCTGTTGATTTCACCCCGTAAATGTCTGTGAGTGTATGTCGTGATTCCCGGTACCTTCTATACCTGTTTTAGTTTGTTTTACTTAAAGTATATTTGTTTGTTTAATTTCCCTGGCGTTTGTTAATAAAAACATAATTCCTTTAAAACACCTGGACCTCTGCGTTTATGCCTCGAACCTCCAAACCTGACAGAATGCAAGACCCTTACAGAGGCATAGCAGAGGAGCCCCCCCGGGAGATTCTTTTGGGGGGGGGGCAACAATGTTTGCGCGATAGGAGGACGACGCGAAGGGCGAGCAGATTCCCAAGCGGCGTAGCGGAAAGAGGAGAAGGAGGAAACCTGGCAGGAAAGAGCAGGAGGAGCTGAGATGGCAGTGTGACTGGGATGGCTGCCGGCTGGCGATACGGCGCACGTCGTTCAGAGGTGGCGCAGCTCGGAGTGACATGAGTCCCTGCACCGACCTGAGGGCAGAGACCGGGCGGTCCAGATTCGGTGGTGACCAGGGTGGAGGGTACCCCCCACAGCGTGCAGCTACAAGGAACAGCGTGTGGGCAGTATGCACAGCCGGGAGCAGCCTCCCAGCTAGCAAGGGAGCAGCATATGGCAGCGCGTGGAGCAAAATGGCGAGCGCATGCGTAACCTACAGGAGCAGGTTGGAATGCTTCAGGAACTGCTGAGGCAGATACGTCTCGAGGAAGACCCCGACCTGCCAGCTTCTCCGCCCGAGCTCAGGAGCGACGAAGAGCTCCTTTCTCCGCCGCGCAGCTGCGGCAATGACAGGCGAGCTCTATATCTTGCCGCGTAGCTGCTTCGTCGTGGACAGTGAGCTGCCGCCGCTGACCAGCATCGCTGAGAGCAGCGACTTTCATCCGCCACATCTGTCATGCAGCGTTGAGGACAGCGAGCTTCCTCCGCCGCTGTCATGCAGCGTTGAGGACAGCGAGCTTCCTCCGCCTCCGTCATGCGCCGCCGAGGACAGCGAGCCTCCTCTTCCTCTGCCGCCACTGTCACGTGCCGCCGAGGACAGCGAGCCGCCTCTTCCTCCGCTACCGCCGTCATGCGCCGCCGAGAACAGCGAGCCTCCTCTTCCTCCGCCGCCACTGTCACGCGCCGCCGAGGACAGCGAGCCGCCTCTTCCTCCGCCACCGCCGTCATGCGCCGCTGAGGACGGCTCTTCCTCTTCCTCCACCACCCGGCAACGAAGTGGACGACGAGCTTCCTCTGCCTCCGCTTCCTATGCCCGCACTGCATTCGGCGCCCTGCAATAAAGAGGATAGCAAGCAGCCTCTGCCTTCGCCGCCCTGCATCAGCAAGGACGGCGCGCGCCTTCTGTCTCCGCCGCCCTACGTCAACGAGGACGGCATGCTTCCCCCGTCTCCGCCGGCCTGCTTCAACGAGGGCATTTCTTTTTTATAATTCCGTTGAAGCATGGTTGAAAAGCAATGTCTGACTTTCATTGGTTAATATTCATAGAATTCTTATTTATTATTACTTTTGTCAGATTATTACAGTTATTTCTGTGACCATTGTGAGTTTTGCTTTCATTGACCGAAGGGTACCAACAATTTTGTCCACGTGTGTATTGTGGTCTAAAAAAAGTAAAACCAGGCGTTTCAGTTTCATTGTCCAAATCCTGTATATATATAGATAGATAGATAGATAGATAGATAGATGGAGAGCCTCCGAGTGGCGCAGTGGTAAAAGAGCTCGCCCTATCATCCGGAGATCGCCAGTTCGAATCCCGGGTGGTGCTGTAACCTCTCGCAGCCGGAGGTCTAGAGAGAGCTGATTGGCCGAGCTCTCTCAGAGGGGAGGGATGAGAGGTACTTAGTGCTCCCACATTAATCACGGCTCTACAGCCAGTCAGGGGCGTCTGTGAGCTCGCGCGACGGAGGGAGTGGATAGCGCTGTCCTCCGAGTGTGTTACGCCGCCCCCAACGGTGTGCGAGCGAGCAGTTCAAAAAGATGCGGTCGGCTGGCGTCACGTGGTTTGGAGGAAAGTCTTCGGCCCTCCCGGCTGAGTGGTAGTAGTAGCCTTAATGTGGGAGCCCCCTAGTGACAGGGAGGAATTGGACACGACTAAATTAGGGAGAAATATCGGGGGAAAAAAAAAAAGAAGAAATGAGTCTACCCCACATCATTCACCTTCAACCCTAATAATTGAATTGTCAAACTATTGATAGATATTAGACCTTCCATGTAATATCATCTTTGTCATCACTGATGCAGACTGTTAAAAAAAATTAGAACATACATTTATATTAATATTCATGCTTCCACCAGGCACAATAAATGAAGTAATGTCTTACCTCCTATGAGGAAAAGATGTTAGAATATAATGAAGCAATAACACATGAAGGCTATTGAACATTAGGTTCTGTAACTAGATATGTTTGTGGTTTTGTGTCCGTAGGTACCATCGAAAATGCCCTTGAATAACAGTTAATTCCAAATTAAACCCGAGGTGTCTCACATATATCAGATCTGATATGATATTATTGTTAGTTTGTTTATGTCTCATGGGTGTGCTACAAGAATTGCTATAGGCAGAGTGACACAGGGAGATCACAATGAGCAGATCTGTAATGTCGTTAATCTATTTATCTCATCTCATGTGCTTATGGGTTTTCCTACAATTCAATCAGAAGAGCCTTGTAATTTTGTTAATGAAACAGAAATCGTGTCGTCTTTAGTGCGTGTTAATGTGACTAAACACTAAAAAACACACAAAAAAAACTATATTAAAAAAATGGTTTAAATGACAGGATGGAAATTACAAAAAAATTACAAAACTATATTTTAACATTCATTTGAATCCTTTTTTTTTTGTCTCTGCACCTTGTGTGGAAATGTAGCAGAGGCTGTTTGTAGCTGGCTGAACTAGTTATGGCCCGCTGAACATCCAGCCATGCGGGTCAGCCCTCTCTGAGCCACAGTCTGAAACACCATTACAGGCCACGAGATCACTGCTAAGTGCACGCTCCCCTAGCCAAGCCCACCACATCTCTTTCTGTCTGTCTGTCTCTTTCTCTAAGGGTGTGGATTAGCAGTCAGTGCCAGACTGTCCAACCCCTTTTGCACTGCTTTCAGAAGACCTTTTTGTCCTGGGTGTTTACATTGAGGTGACAATCTGGTGGCTGAACTGGGCTAATGGGTTCATGCATTGCTGTTAAGTTTAATGACTGCTTCTAAGTTAACAACTCTTCAAGTGAAAGGTATGGCTACGGTTACTGAGCATTTTCTTGTTGCATACAGTATGTCATTTTAGTACAATAGAGCGTTGTATGTATAAAGAGTAACTGTTTGAAAGAATAGTAACACTTCAGTAGAGAGCAGAAGGATTCAACTGCAGAGAGCAACTTGTGAAAGTTTAGTTACATAAAATTGTCCAGATAATTCCAGGTGGCTACAGTATTTAAATTTTATATATTAACTATTTATAGTAAGGTAAGCCTAATACACATAGAGTTTATAAGGTTACCGGAACCCTTAAAACACTCAGAGGAAAAAACACTTCCTATCATCTTCAGCAAACAAAAGTCTCCATTTTGTGTCTCCCTCATTTAAAAAGCAAATGGAACAAATGTTTCACTGCAACAGGATGTAGAGTGCATAAGCATACAGTGGAACCCTGGATTGCAAGTAACTTGGTCTGTGAGCGTTTTGCAAGACGAGCGAAATTTTTTAAATGCATTTTAACTTGATTAACGCGCAAGGTCTTGACATACGAGTAGTACGCATGTGCTTTGTCTGCTGAGAATCACCTGATCACAACTGAGCCGATGGTTCTTCTCTCGCGAGCATTGAAGGATTGTGGGTAATCGTCTCCCATGCTCAGTGTCAGTGCGTGTGCGTCACTCGTATAGTCAACATCTGTGCAGACGTGTACTGTTTATTATAACATATGTGTGACTTGTGACTACATGTATGTATGTGTGCGTGCGTAAAAAGCAAAAGCAAGTGTCAGAGAGGTTCCTTGTTAAAGATCCAGCTTCCAGAATCTCTGACACTCTGTCAGAGAGCAGTGATTCCGTGTGTGCATGTGAGAGAAAGTTGTCCTACACAGTAGCCCCCTCCCTCCTCCTCTCCTCTCTCGTCTTACTTCAGCCACATACTTTTTCAAGGTAAAGTGCAGGTTAATTTGTTTTATTTTTGCTTTATATTTCGTATAAATTATTTTTATATTAATATTTTTGGGTTGTGAGTTTCAGAAATAATCAGAGTTTCCATTCTTTCTTATGGGGAAATTCACTTTGATACACAAGTGCTAAACGTGATAAAAATGAGAACCAAACAATGGACTATTTCCTGAGTCTAAGAAATTAACTTTTGCACAATACTGTATTTGTGACTGGCTAGTGTTGAAATTATTAACAGGGAGAGAGTATGAAATCCTGCTCATCCTGCCAGCACAGCAAATATGCTGTCATGGTAACCAACCACAGATGTCTGCGACATCTGGATTTGTGATTTATGGACGTTTTTTAATAGCTCCTGTTGTTACTTCATAAAACAGGTGAAGAGCAGGTAAATGAAGAAGGTAAGCCCACTAATCTAAGAGGATGGTATTCTATATCTGACATTGATATAACTAACAAGCATGTAATAATTAGCAAACGGTTTATTAATGTATTAATTTAGCATTTCCATGATTCTACCATACATAGGTGTGTATGCCTCTTACTCTCAATGTAAAGTGTTAGTGTGACATTTTTAGCTGAATAAATACTCAAGTATATACAGTATGTGTTGTGACTCTGTAAGACCTCCAATAATAAAAGATGAAAATAACTATAACTATAACACTAATATCTAATATACTATATATATTAGATATCTACTGATATCTAATATGTAACCCATTATAATGTTGTGCTAATTAATAAACAGCTGAAGGTTAGTGTCCTCAAAACTTCAGGATCACTGGTTAGAACCTAAGGTCTTGAGTTTATATTCTCTGCGTGGGCTTCCTCCTACTTCCCAAAAACATACAGGTAGGAGGATTGGTGACTTCTGTTTCATATCAGAAACCGCACTGTGTCTAAGAAAGGTTGGACAAAACATACTGTATGATGGGCTTTGTTGCAAATCATTACCATGATTTATACATTTCCTTCAGCCTTGTTCAGGTGTATTTAACAAAGAAAGATATGAGAGATGGGCTCAGAGACATATGGCAGCACTGAGCAGAGGCTCAACATTTCTCTATGAGGGTGAGTCAAGAATTATCCGCACTCCGGTTATAACACAACGTCATGCAGAGTAAAATGGCAGAGTATGGAAAATTTATGCTTACAGTTTTCTGGGATTCTCAAGGGCCATTATTGGAACAAATGATCAGGGTAAAAAAAAAATCAACAGCGTTTGTTATAGTGAGATGCTTATTGAAGAGCTGAAGCCTAAACTTCAGATTAAACACAGAGGAATTTTATCCAAGCTCGATGTGATCTTGCATAAAAATGCATGTTCACATCTGCACATTTTGCCCACAGTCTCGACATTCTGGAAAAACTTCAATTTGAGGTGTTAAAGCATCCGCTCTATAGTTACGATCTTGCTCAATCAGGACTTTCACCTGTTTGGTCCCCTGAAAGCAGCTGCGGGTGAGGGACGGGGACAGGGTTATTTGTACCATTTGGCAAATATGTGTACCATAAGGGCAAATTAAAAGGAAATAAAAAGAGACAGTTAACAGAGGGACTAGTTAAAATGAAAAGAAAATAGATTGGGAAATTATTACTGTATGTAAAGAAAGAATCCGTTATCAACATTTAGAAAGGATTTTTTATAGTTTGTAAAATATAGACATGACTCTGTTTATTTGGTGTGTGTTTTTTGGGTGTATGTGAGTGAGAGACAAGAGCGAGATAGAGAGCACTGCCATGGGGCAAAGTGCCACTCTTGTGATTGTACTTGCAGTGCAGTAGTACGTTTTCTCCGATGTGCCTTTCCACACTTATCCTTGGCTGTCAGTTGTCATTGAATAGGCAGCCAGTTCACAGCTTAATAGGTTTCCCTGTCCTAGTGCCTTATACATTCTCTGTCTCTCTCTGTCTCGCTCTCCAATCTCTCACACACACACATGATGATGTAACAGGCTATAGGGGATATCGCTGCACCTCTGCACAGAGGTAGATAAGACTGAATTGTTGGCTGTGGGTTATGACAAGGGAATCCCCAGTCAGAGATTAAATCCTCCCAAAGATCTAATCTTATCTAACTAAACCTCACACAGACCTCCAGAGCCTCTGTTAGAGTAATTAATTTGGGAATTCATGGTACAGTAAATTTGCTCAAACAGGCAAATTGTAACGTGTATTGTAACGATTGTGTTGGTGTTTTGAATATTATTACATAATAAGTACACAACCATTTTATCAAGACCTTCAGTTTAAATGGAAACTTTGTAAAGTTTTTTCCAGAAAAATATGGCTAACCCTGGTGAAAGAAAAGGGTTATTTGTACTAAATACTCTATAAGGGCACTGGTGGCTCAGTGGTACTGTACGTAGCTACCATGCGTAAGGCCTGTGTTCGATTCCCAGCCAGTGCCCAAACCCCAGCCGTGCCGGCTGATGCAGTGCCGGTCCCAAGCCTGGATAAAATGGGAGGGTTGCGTCAGGAAAGGGATCCGGCGTAAAACCTGTGCCAAGCTTGTATGTGCGGATAGGATGGTCCGCTGTGGCGACCCCGTGACCGGATCAGCCGAAAGACCAAAAACAACACTATACCTCTGACAGATATCAAATGAAGTTAGACTGAAGAAGCTTCATATGCTGAACTTTGGCATGCATTTTTGCACAGAACATGAATTACGGAATTTGGTCCTGATTATCCACCACGTGAATAATGGTGTGACATTCAAAAAGTTATTCCGGGTGACAAGCTTCAATCGGTGTGCAAAAAACTTACAGCATAACATCCAAGCCCTATGGTAATGCACTTTATATGCATTTATAAGTCCGATCTCTAATCTCAGTTTTAAGACAGATAGCAGACACAAAAGTCCAGTCTTCCCCTTTGTAGATTGGACTATTGTCTGACAGCTTGACAAACACTTTATGGATTGCAAAAATAAAACTAAAATATTAGCAGACTATATATTTTTAATAGCACTAAAATTTTAAATGAAAATAAAGTACATTTCCATAATAAGTTCTACTTTAGCTTTTGATCAATATTGTTTTTTTTTTTGTTGTTGTTTTTTTTTTAAAGAGGGTTATATGTTTAAATGACACAAGTGATGGGTTTAGCTTCCGGAGGGTCATCAAACAGTACTTTTTCCAAAAAGATCATGCAAAGAATCTGAATCTGTTCCCTTTTAGTGTTAAAATCTATTTCTTCACTCTACTTTGTATACAGGTTACTTCCAGTTATCAGTCTATTCACCTCTCAAACATGCCATGAAATCCAAATGCCTCTGGTTACTCAAAAAAAATTGTGAGAAATAAATATAATTATGTGGACCAGAAACGTGAAATATTTGTTGTTCTATATTTTTTTTTGTGATCTGGACTGGTGAATCTGAGCTTCCCTTTAATTAAACATTTTAAATACTTATAAAAATTATTTCTAAACATTATTAGTAGAATACACAGGTGATGATATATATATATATATATATATATATATATATATATATATTTTTTTTTAATTATTATTATTTTTTTGACAGGTAAAAGTGTGTAAATCACAGCATTACCCTATAATTACCCTATATAACATATATACAGATGATATATTCAGATGATATATACTGTATATGGTATATAGGTTAATGCTGTGATTTACACGTTCTAATCAGTAATCTCAATGCTTATTCACTCGACATGTCACAGCCCAACATGAAGGTGGCTTATAGGATAATAGTGTAAGCCAAAGAATGATTTCCAATTTCAAATCAATCCCTGACTGCAGTTTGCACTTACCTTGAAACTGTGTGAATTTGATAGTTCCCATTCGCTCTCCATTCCTGAACATCACTTGACCCTGTAAAAACACACACAGATAAACTGTTAAAAAAAAAAAAAACCCACATTGGCAGCTACTTAGGCAAGGAAACAGGCTACAGTAAGTCATTTCCATGTTTATGACTAGCCTTATTAAGAGAAAAGTTCGGCTTTACTGCTGCAGCCTCGACTCTTGGCACAGGGACAACCCGGAGTGTTTACCGTCCAGTCTGCCATGGTCCATGGCTCTGAGCTCATTTATTAAATTAGAGGTTGTTAAATTGATCATTTTATAGAGGCAAACATGATTAATACTGGCAAAATCGATTGGTTAAATAAAAGGAGAGCATGCTAAGGTTCCTAAGGAGGTCTAGTTCTTGTTGACCAGTTGACAAGCATATATCAGATGATGAGACTGAGGTCTCTTGTGGGAATACAAAGACAAATACAATGTGCCACCAATACTATACTAAATGGATAGTTGTGTAATATCTCGGAACAAATATAACACAAAACCCACTGAACAGTATAAACTTGACTTGACTTGACTTGACTAATGGCTGCTTGACAGGTCACTGTGCAAGACTGATCAGATAAAAGAAGGGAAAAAAGACATACTGTAATAAGAGGCACCATGGAACCTTAACATTTTGTCAAAACACTGTCTTATGCTCATTATAAGACAGTTAAGTGTTAGGCAAAGGCTATGTGCCAACTGAGTTGGCTAATGAGGAATTTGCCTGGATTTGGGTTCAATGGCACTGTAGTGATTATTAGTAGTCTGTTAGTTAGTACCCAGGAAAGGGCCTAAGTGCCCATCTCATCTGTGAAGACGTTCTGCTTTGAAGTCCTGAGTATGCTGGAGTCCCTTCATCATGTTCATCTTTATTTTGTATAAATGTTAGGACTGCAGTTTGTTCTTGTATGTCTCTGTAAATGTCATGTAGTATAAAACGGTAGTGGCTAGAAAAGAAAAGAAAAAAAAAAAAGCTCTCTCATTCATATGTCTCCCATTTAGTCCTGTTCACTACTGGAATAAAAAGCAAAGAGTTGTTTTTATGTTGTATTGTAAAAGTATAGAATAGCTCTGAAGCAAAAATCTCTGACAATAGTGTATACCGCAAGGCAGAACAACATGCACCAGGTCAAATATGTCATCATTTCTATAGTAACAGTCACTAGGACTTGTGTAGTGTCCACTCCAAAAATCTAAAGACTAGTACAAAATGAATTAAAATTAATTAAAATACTATTTATCAAATATATAATCATTGTTCTGGTGATTTTTCCTGTGAGCATACAGTACATTTAGGAAGGAGTCTCCAGTGTAAGCACTATTAAATCGAGGATGCATATGGCATTTCTGAACACGTCCATGTCCATGCCCATTCACACTTGACACCAGTGCAGGAGGGATCTATGCTGCATTTTTACCCATACCTAAGAAGACAAAATAAAGGCAGCAGAGGCCAGGATTGCCATTTATTTCTTCATAAATGTTCTCGATTTAAACACGAACCTATATAAATGCTATGTTTGTGAATACTAACAAATGTGAGCTTGGCTGAAAAGCTTTCATAGAATTGACAACAGTCTTCAATCGCATATTGTGTAAGTACTGAAGTCCATGCATATGGCCAAAGGTTTATGGACATCTAACCATTACACTTCCCTAAACCTTGGAAACTTGAAAGCATACTATCCATCCCTGCCTGCAAATGACCCAACCACCAGTTGGGAGAAAACGGGCCACACCTGGGCATGCAACTGTTTGTCAGCTATTTGTTCCATTATTTACAAACTGCCAAAATGTGTGTGTTCCAAAATTTATGCACCTGTATTTAATATCTAAGGTAAACAGCCTTTTTCTGTGACGATTAGCTTTTGTTAGGTCATTTTTGGTGGTGAAGGGAACCATGTTTTTTTTTTTTTTTTTTTTTTGATTTTTCCCCGATTTTCTCCCTAATTTAGTCGTGTCCAATTCCTCCCCGTCACTAGGGGGCTCCCACATTAAGGCTACTACTACCACTCAGCCGGGAGGGCCGAAGACTATCACGTGTTTCCTCCGAACCTACGTGACGCCAGCCGACCGCATCTTTTCGAACTGCTCGCTCGCACACCGTTGGGGGCGGCGTAACACACTCGGAGGACAGCGCTATCCGCTCCCTCCGTTGCGCGAGCTCACAGACGCCCCTGACTGGCTGTAGAGCCGTGATTAATGTGGGAGCGCTAAGTACCTCTCATCCCTCCCCTCTGAGAGAGCTCGGCCAATCAGCTCTCTCTAGACCTCCGGCTGCGAGAGGTTACAGCACCACCCGGGATTCGAACTAGCAATCTCCGGGTGATAGGGCGAGCACTTCACCACTGCGCCACTCGGAGGCCCGGGAACCATGCTTTTGAGCAACTCTGCCTAAGAAGTCTAAACTTTTGCCAACTCCTGCCAGATTCACCTCATATACCACTAAGCAAAGAGATGTCATGAACTCGCCATGCCTTATTTGATATTTAGAGCTGTTGTAGATTACAAACATGGACAATAAGAAACAAATGAGTTTGAAGTTCAGCTTCAGAGAAGGAAAAGCTTTAGCTGGCTCTCATCCAGTCAAAAGTTCAGCAGCGGTCAAGCCCTCCATCTCTCATTAGAGTGAGCTGTACTCCCCAGAGGCTTCACTGAGGTAATGTTTTACTTCCTGAAGTGTGCTGCTGCTCAATCAATAGCCCTGCTCGGTGGTTTCAGACTCTGACAAAGAGAGTCCGGGAGTCGGAGTTTACAGCATCCAGGGACTTGGTGTACAGGTAACACTGAACAGTAATAGGAAATGATATACACTTATAGGTGCTGCATAGCCTTACGAGAATGTCCTTCGAGAGAACAACTTTAACCTTGAATTAAAAAAATAAACAACTTGCAAAATGGCAGACTGCAAAAAAAAAAAAAGGCAGTTATACCGAGAAAAATGTATAGCTGACATTTCAGTGCTTATTCTGCAAATTGATCAGCATGGCGGGGGGGAAAAAACTCTCTCTCTGTGGGAACTACCACACCAAACTAGAATTCTTCTGAAAAATTCCCCACGCAGCATTTCTCTATAAAACTATCTTGTTTTGCCATTCTGCTTACACTGCTGCTCTCTTTCTTCCTAGAGAGCTGTTTGTTTTACTGCGGTGATTTTCCCTCCATTATTGTGCCATGCTGAAGAGAGAGAGAGAGAGAGAGAGAGGCTGTTCTCGGGGTATGTGATGTCAAGCTGAGCATCTACCACACTTCACCAGGGGGACAATGAAAGATGTGAAATATCCTCTGGCTAAGACCTAAGACCTAACAACTAATCTCGATGTACACTTTATTAGCTCTCATGCTTTGCGCTTTGCTACTGCAACAGCTGTATTCACCAGCTTTATGTACATGTGCTGTCAGTCCCACCCCCCCCAACACCTTTTAGCTCTCTTTTAGCATGCTATTGCTTCGGCCACACACACACACACACACACACACACACACATTTCTGCAGGTATGATGCTTAATACATACCAAATCTGTATAGTTTTCTCTGGCTCTCACCTCATGAATTTTTCTGTTCACTCCTGGTCTCCCCTGCCAGGTACTGATCTCTTACTCTGCCCCTCAAACTGCTGCCATTGCTCAACCCTGTCTCCACTTACTAATAGCTCGCTCATGCACGTCAACAGCACCAATCATAAAATGACTTTTATAATACTTGTGCCTGAGGAAATGTTGCTTGCAATCTCAGCAGAGCATGCATAGGCCTTGCTAGTTGGCCATAAAGTATTTATTTATTTACTTATTTATTCGTTCATTTCAGTAAATGGCTCCCAGAGATGCTAGGAGTTTTACTCTTTGCACAGGCATGTTGCTCTCAAATGTATGCAACTGTTTTAAAGCAGACAGTATGGGAGGATTGTTACTTTTACATTACAGCATTTGGCAGACGCCCTTATCCAGAGCGACTTATATTTTTATCTCATTATACACCTTATTCAAGGGCCCAACAGTGGTACATTTATGCATTTGGCAGACGCTCTTATTCAGAGGGACTTACAAAAATTGCTTTGAAGTTTCCGTCACTGGATAGATACTTACAGTACACTGGCTTACTAGGTTAATAACTAAGTGCCATCAGTCAAACACAGTTGGGAAGAGATGATTTATTTATTTATTTATTTATTTATTTTTGGGTGGGGTGGGGGATTAATCCAAATATTGAAAAAACAGATACGTCTTGAGTCAAGTTAACTTGGTGGTTGTGGGCTTTGAACCTGGGACCTACCGAACCACAGCTTTAATGATGCTGTTTTTCCTAACATACATGAATTTTGATCACATGCCACAAGGGACATCACAGTTCATTAAAGGTACGGCTGTCAGCCTGCATTTCATACTTGCACTGATAAGAATGACATAAGATCAGAGACTCACCGTCACTCCAAAGAAGTTGGTTTCATTCATCACATCCAGCACTAACTTTCCCACCTCCCGGTCATCCATGGTCATGTTATGGAAAATGTCATGCCTCTGCTTCTGACGGAGTTGCTCCATAACACGGCTTAATGTCTTAGCGATCACCCAGATGCCGTCGTAGGCAAAACCGTGAAATTTACTGGGCTCTACTCCTTTTTGTTCCCGCTCTGTGGTATACTCCCGCTCATACTCTTGGGGTGTCTGAACATGGAATAAAGCAAAGAGATTTGTAATGATTAATGAATATAAAAATAGGCAGAGGTAAATGCACGCAATATTATTAATATATAAATACAATCAACTATTACAGTATAAGGACGTGTCTCATTAACTATCAATTGACAACGAGTAAAAATGATCAGGACTATCCATTAGTCATTGGAATTACAATGTAATATTAAGGTTTTATTATAATAAAAATGAAAATAACAGATGTCAAATGTCAAAGCCTAGAATCAGGATAAATCGTAGAATAATATATTCTACTACACTATATGGCCAAACCTGCCTCTGCCTCTGCTCTTCTGGGAAGTCTTTCCACTAGATTTTGGAGCATGGCTGTGGGGATTTGCCCATTCAACCACAAAAGCATTATTGAGGTCAGGCGCTGCTGGCCGGCGAGGCAGCCTGGTGCACAACTGGCATTCCAATTCATCCCTAAGGTGTTCAGGGCTCTGTACAGGCCACTCGAGTACTTCCCTACCAACCTTTTCAAACTACACACTATATATGTATGTCACTTGCTTTGTGCATTATTCAAGCATACAGAAGGGTATTACTTTTATAAGAGATGTTGTTTTTCAAACAATAGCCTTCTGGACTTCTGGATGGATGCATGACTGGAGAATTGAGGTATGTCGAAATGCCAGACACTTACCCTTCCAGAGATTCCTTTAATCCGTTTGGCGCTGAGAGGCTCAAAGTCCACACTTATGTACCCTTCCATAGCAGTCAGCAGTTTCCTGGTGGTGCAGTTGGTAGAGTTCGCCTGCTCCCACCAGTTGCCTTGGTACCATCCCGGAATGATCCACTGATACTTACTGCCATACATGTTCAGGTTATAGGCCTAGAAGGCACAAACATGCAGAGGGATTGTTTGGAAAATCAATTATGAAACATATTGACAATACATTTTCTAAGGATAACAAGTGCTGAGGAAAGTTACATTAGTAAAGTTTTCATTATAGTGCATTTTAACCATGTATGTCATAAAAATATATTTATTACTTCAAAATGTTATGTTCTCCAATGGTATTTGAAAACATACTTACACAACAGAAGACTTTAGAGGCTAGGTTCTCATCAAACTGACCGATGATTATCCTTACATCATTGTCCTATAAGTATAGTAGACAAATATAAGAAACAAGTTGCAAGGATCGATCATTTATTCATTCACTCATTCATTCATTCATTTTTCATTAAGTGCTAATCCTGGTAAAGGTCATGGTTGGAGCTTATCTTGGAAGCTTTGGACAAACCAGAATTCACCCTGAATTCACCCTGCCAGTCTATTAAAGGGCATCATGCACACACATTAATGCATTAACTCACACCTACAGTATGGAAGGTTTATCATCACCAATTGACAAATCTTAATGTTTCTGGAAGGTGGGAGGAAATGAGAGAACATGAAGGAAACCAATACAGTCAGACCACAAGGAATTCCTCACACACAGTAGCTCCAGACTGATCTGCGGGCTCTGGAACTATGAGGTGCCACCATACCACATAGTTCACTTATTTATTTTCAGTAAATGTTTAGTTTATTCTATGGTAGATCCAGAGCTTGGAATATCCCCTGGTGTGGATGCCAGTTCATCAGGGGTGCCATGCACACACTCATTCACACTCTACCTAGAATAATTTTATTATGACTAATATTGTACTAGGGGGATGGGAATAAGAGGTAAAGAGTATCCTAAAGGAAACCTATACAAAAAAAAACCCTTCACTCAGGATGTGACCTACTGTAGGATCAGAACTTAACCATGGAACAAGGAGCAATGCCACGCTCTGTGCCAATCTGCTGCCCATGACATTTAGTTGGACAATTCTACTAAAATTTAATAATTAGACATTTCTGTCCAATACATATGCTTAAGTTAATCTTTCATTGGCAAAGCAGCAGAGAATAATTGTAAAATTGTATGGCATTTGTCAAAAATGAGATGAGGTGGCTGTAAAGGGCTATATTATATCAAGTGACTCTGTCTGTTACAGTGCAGGCAGACAATAATGCTGGTACTAAGAATGTCTTGCTACCCAAAAAGGCCAGAGCGCTGCTCTCTATCAGCAGGATATATCCATGCCGCTTGATTGAGTCTGTAAATAATTCAGCTCACTTGACTGCATTGTGTTTCCATCTCATCCAGTTCAGCATCACAAAAGATCAATCTTTCAGCAGCTCAGTACACTGAGCTAGGGCAGAATACAGACTCTAGGCTCACTACACTCAGGCACTGTAAGGTTCAGTACAGTAATACTGTATGATGTGAACTTTACCATGCCTCTATGCCCATAAAACAACCCCATCATTGTGCTTCCTGATTCCTCATATTATAACACGTCCTAAAGCCCATTTCTAGACAACTATACAGTACATACAAATAGCTCGTGTTCACTGGAACCCTTTAGTCTACGCGGAAACTGCTAATGTATTTCCTGTCGTCTGTCTGTCTCCAGGTCTCTCTATATCTTACATGTTAATGGCTGGCTCATTTGATGTACGGGGTGTACGTGACACAGGGCACCTGGATAAAAGCTTAAATACAGTATGCACTCTTTGTTGATAATAAACAGAGATCTTCAGACCAGGGCCAGTGGGTAAGCGAATCAAGATGTGGCGGATACATCAAGCAATAAATCTTCTTTTCATCTCACTCGATCATTGTTTATACCACTTTATCCTGTATACAGGGTTGCAGGGGCCTGCAGCCTATCTCATGAGACGTAGGGCACAAGGCGGGGTACACCCTGGACAGGGTGCCAATTAACACATACATACACAGTCATTCACACACTATGGACAA
The DNA here is from genome assembly GCA_030347435.1 of Clarias fuscus. Taxonomy (NCBI): domain Eukaryota; kingdom Metazoa; phylum Chordata; class Actinopteri; order Siluriformes; family Clariidae; genus Clarias; species Clarias fuscus. Next base: position 27,733,662 of record CM059215.1, on the reverse strand, counting down.
TTTGGGAAGGCCAATTAGCCTAATCTACATGTCTTTGGACTCTGGGAGAAAACCAGAGTACCTGGAAGAAACCCACCAAGCACACTGAGGCGGAAATCGAACCCAGAACTTGGAGGTGCAAGGCGTCAGTGCTAACCACTATGCCACCATGCCACCAATCTGCTTTTTATTCATCTTAAAACTTCTTTTAAAACTAACAGACTCAGACTCCGTGCACTAAGCCAGTGTAGATTGCAGGATCTATACTGAGTACACTGAGACATTGCAAGCTCTAGACTGCCCCTGCACTCATGGCACACTTGTACACCAGGAGACAACACTGTCTGAGCCAAATATACACTATAATTATGGTCAGAAATACAACTTTTTGAAAGCAAAATGACATAGACTTGACATCAATGTATCATTTTAAAAACAATTGATGATCCTGGCTGGTTTATTGTAAAATTATTATTGTTACATATGTTAAGAGAAAACAGTACATGTGAATACAGTATATGTTATTTATAACAATAATGCCTAAAAAAAACAGTTGGGGTATGAGTCACACTGAGGTGACAATCCCTAAAGGTGAGATGACAGACAGAGATCTCAAATATTCATGAATGTGACGTTAGTTTAAAAAAAAAAAAAGAGCCAAATGATAATAGAACTTTCATCTCTTTTATCCCTTTCATGTGAAGATAAACATGAAAGTCACATGACTACAAAAATAAATAAATAAATAAATAAATAAATAAATAAAGATGCATAAAGATTTATCTTTATGAATATTTATGGGATCCTTCACATAAAATGTTACCAATCACATTTAGCATACGTACCCTAACAGATATTGTGATGTCAGATTATAAATAAAGAAAATGTATACCCTGTGTTAGTTATTCCATTTTAATCCGGAAAGCTTTTACATCTGTGTAGCGATCAATAAAATCTACAAAATACTTCAAAGCAGCTTTCCTCTTGAACATCCAAAACCACAGGACACCCAAGCCAATAAATGTGCACTAATGAGCAGCTTACATTTGCACCAATTTAAAGCCTATAGCACTTTTCCTGCCAGCACCCACAGACGCAGAACAATCAAGTAAATTCATCATCGCAGAAGAATGCATAGTGTGTGGTCTAACAATCTCCTATATTTTTCTTCACACAGCCTCGCAGTGTGCCCGCAAAAACTCCTGGCTCCCCTCAGTATCTCCACGGCGGCTTCGCAACAGCCAGAGAGCATGCTGGGATATTGTAGCTTTTGTAAGGAACGGGCCTGCTTTCCTTTTCAGGCTCTTCCGCATGCCTCAGTCAGTGGAAACCGGTGCTCAACCCCCCTCGGGGAAGGCTTTTAACCTGTGAAAATGCTTCCAACCCTCCAGAAGTTCTGAGACAGTCAAATAAAGGCTGTATTGATACAAGTAAGGCAGATTGTTCACACTGATTGTGATATTCAGCAAGCCAAAAAGAATGCTGTATTCGCCAAAGAGTTTTCATTCTCTGAATAACCCCATTAAGATCCATTAGCTGGAGTACTAATATGGCTGGAATTGTACAGGGTGGACAAATTACTAGCCAGTGTACAAGCAGTTTATATCCGAAAGATATCAATTATTCATTGATAGACGCCAGACAGATAAGCAGGTTCGGTTATAACAGTCACTTTTTTTTTTTTTTACTTCTTTCATTCAACAACAATGGCTAGGGTTGCTGCGTCAGACTTCAATCCAGAGCTTACGTCACTGTTTGTATGGTGTTTAATGAACGCTAGGCGTGCCTCACGTACAGTTTTCTCACCTCACCCGCCCACGATGGGTTCTAGACACACCAGAAGTCCCTACTATGATGAAATTATATTAATGCTCCAATTGTTTTTATGCATATTGCTTCAGTATGTTTTTTTAAGGCCTGGCACCTGCTGAGCTCATGTATGCATGTGCACTAAGGATGTGGTCTTGGAACCGTCACTAGACATCGCAATTAGTATCAACAGATTCTAGACACCAGGTCTTGGAAACGGTGTCAATTGAGTAAAAATAGTGTGCAGAGGTACAAAAAAAAAAAAAATCATTGTTGCACGAAACACATTTGAAACACATTAAATTTACTCCATCAAGCAAAAACGAAGACACAACCCTGACTCAAGTAATGTATTTTGTGTTATATCACATAGTTAAAATCTTAGCCAAAGACTCTTTGCCTTGATATTTGGACTCTTGTCAAGCTTCTGGACTACAGAGCACACTGGAGCTTTTAATGGTCCAGTGGGCTACTTAATGCATTTATGATCTGTCCATTGCTGTGCATGAGTCACTGTAAGCAACAATATTTTGCCATCTGTGAGATGATGTCAACATTTCTGTGATGTTCTTTGGAAGAAGTCTGTTAAGGGGTTATGTGTTGTAGAAGGGAGCATGGAAAAAAAAGAAGGCAGTTCGAATGGATGCGGATGTGGCTGGGCAGAAAAATACTGTAAATAGTTAAACAGATCAAAGATCAATCAAGATCTCTGTTAGGAAAGCAAAGCACTAACGCCCATCACACAAATTATTTCTTAATCATCAAATTACTGTAGCCAATTAAACACGTTGCCAGTAACCACTGATGGAAACCACACCCACTAAGATGAAGTGCTTCAGCACAACTAAACATATAGTAGGGGAAAGCTACTGAAGGTTCCTATAATGTCGAAAAAAAATTACCTGAATTTCATTGGGATTCTGGAACTGTAATAAACTTCAACAAAAACTAACTCAGGGTCGAGAATTAGAGGAAATAAATAAATAAATAAATAACAATTTGAAATATGGACACAATAATAATTTAATTGTAACCAGTTAACTGTAATCTGCATCTGTGTACTGTAATGTGAATTTTTTACTTTTATTATTTGTACATTATGTAAATTTTACTGCTGAAAGTTTTCTATATTTTCTATATGGTAAATTTTGTTTTATTATTATATTCTTATTTCATATTTCATATTTAGGAATGCTCTAATTCCTTTAATATTTAGGTCATGGGCGTTTGTTAAAACGTTTCACTGCATATCATACTACAGTATGTACTGTAAGTGACAAATAAAATTTTTATTCGAATTTGCTTTAACACGACACAATGGAAATTCATATACATATTTCATTATTCACACCTTGTTTAATATAATTATTAATGCTAGCTTTTATTTGCTTTTCTATCCTTTAATGTAAAGTAGGACAGAAGTGAAACTAAACACATTAACCTCTTGCTCCTGTGCATTGCTCTATAACTATAAATGTAAATTTGGACATACTAACATGTAAAATACAATGCATTTGATTTTCAATTCACTCCACAACCCAGCACACATGGGATTTAATGCATTTCACACATTCTATAAAACTGAATATAAGATACATAATGAGTATAGATTGCTCTAGACATCTAAGCATTTAGATCCTACCATTAGTATTCAAGATCCTACCATGATCTATGGAATGTATAAAATGCGGAGCAGGCTCAGTTGACCTCAATTGTGTGTCAAGATCACAAGTAGAAAAGATCTAATTGACTTGGAAATATGGGATGTTTTTGGGGAACGGCAAAAGCTGCAAAGACAGCTCAACTGTCTCGGGTGTTTCCGTAGGAACAGTGACGTGTGTATTTCTATCTATGTGATTTTGAGGTGACAGGGAATATAAATTCAGACTGTCAGCAAGAACCACCACATGGTGAGGGATATTATTATAGTGTTGCAGTGCATAAAACGTTCATTACAAAGACAAATTTTTGTTTGGAGTTCAGTGGTGCAAGAAACTAAGGCATTGGTATACAGAGATTTTGAAAAGAAAAAAAAGAAAACAGTGATATGATGGTCAGATGAGTCACCCTTCACCATATTCTCAACAAGTGGGCGAGTACATCTGTGGCATACACCAAGAGCCTGAAAGTAAGAACCCTATAGCGAAGGGGTCTGGTTGCCTGTAACAGCAAGGGTCGCGGCAAATAAATGCAAATTATAGTGATACAATAGACTGATGGAACGTTTTTATCCTGATGGGAATGGGTTCTTCAAGAATTACCTCACCCCATCCCATCCACAGTGAGCTCATGAAATGGTTTAATGAGAATTGAAATGTTGTGAATCATATGTGATGTCATTCATTTGGAAAATTCTGAAATAACATTACTGTACATACAGTAATATTGGTTCAAAATTTTCCAAATCAAGGGATGATTATGATACTCATCACCAATATCATCACAAAACAAACTAACTTTTTTCCAGTACAGTTCAAGATAGAGACTTCTATATGAAGGGAACATTTGAGGTGTTCTGATTGCTTGAGAAATTTTACTTGCTTTAATTATTCTTTGGTGGAAAATCTACGAGATGTAAAGTGTTAATATTTCAGAAATAAATCATATGCTGTCTTACCTTCAGTTTCTTCACATTAACACACGGGTCATTAGAAAAACTCTCAGTGTCTGCTATCTGGATATCTGCCTTCTCAAGCTCATTGGTCAAATCATTGCGTACCTGCAGGACAGAGAGAGAGAGAGAGAGAGAGAGAGAGAGAGAGAGAGAGGGTGGGGGGAACAGGGTGTTAGTAGATGAGGAATAGCATTCAGCGAGCCAGCCAAAACCAATCTCCTTGATTTATGCCTGAGTTCACTCTAATCTCCGGTGGATCCGACACCAGAGACATGCTGTTCACATCCACAAAAGCCTGAAAAGTCTGCCAGATCTGTTCTCTAGTGGTCTACTGTTCCTCCACAGGATTTTGGACATGACTGGGCACTGCCTCTATTACTGCCCCCACCCCATCTACAACCATCAATTAAGCCTGCCAATGCATATTTATGTAAAATGGACCGGAACAAGCCATACAGTTTTGTACTTTATGTACAGTATGATGTAACCTTGAAAGTGCGAACCCAGCCATATGCTATTTGGGGTGCTGTGATCTCTAACAAAGCTAGCCGAAAAGCTCTTTTCAGCTCAGAAAACCAAGTTAGAGCATCTCAAATCAACAGACATCCTCATGATAAATGGATCCCAAATATTGCTCTAATAGGCAACTTCACTCTGGACATCAGACATTGTGGAAGATTGAATTAAGATTGATCACCGGGGCTTGTTCTTCTTCTGCACTGGATGGCATCTATAACTTTTAAAGCTTTCACAGAGCACTAAAGGGATAGCGAGAGAGAGCTTGTAGTAAAAGCATGCTAACTTGAAAGATGGATTATGAAAGGTCCTTCTCAGACTTGAACTAAAAAAAAAAAAAAACAGGGAAGAAGCAAATAGAAGTTGAAGTTCATGCACTGTCAGAAAAATGCTTCATGCTTCAAATATCAGAGTCACATTTGGTCTCATGTTGCAAACCGTCCACAATAATATACACATATAAATGAAGCTTACAGTCAGTATAAACTGCTACAAAGTGGCACAATAATGTCTGATTAGAGAGTACGTGACTAAACACATTTTAATAACACCACTCAAGGCCAAATCAGATGAGTATTGCCTTTATTACCATGGGTATGCGAGCCAACCACCCATTCAATCCATTCAAAAATGGATCGCCAATGAAATACAGCATCATGCTCCTATTAAGGGGTCGCCACAGTGGACCATCCGATCTGCACAATTAACCTGGAACAGGTTTTACACCACATGCCCTTCCTGAAACAACCCTCCAATTTTTATCCGAGCTTGGGACCAGCCATAAGGATGCCATGCATCTAGTGGCTGGGTATCAATCCGATGCCTTCTGCATGGCACGTGAGAAGCCCACCATTGAGCCACCATTGTCTAATTATCTAATTAAGACAATCAGCTTTAATGTAATGAGTAATATTTTAATTATTTCAGGTTGAAGGCCATATACAAGTCTACCTGCAACAAACATGAACCTTTTTGATGTTTAATCTAACTGTAATTTCAGCTGTAAATGTTTAATGTTTCCGTAATTTCACAAAATTCTTTCACGTAAAGAGATCACTGAAAGATCAAGGTCTGACCAACGTACAGGCGAAACATTTCTTTATCATTTATATAGATATAATTTGAAATATTCATGTTAGAGATGGACTGAGTTCTTTGATCACACACTGAGCTTTTCATGACACACAGTAAGTCTATTCAGACATTTAAAAAGGCTTATTTCATCAGGTGCTAGCTTTCATAAAGACAGATTGTTAGAATTTTTCATCATAACATGGGTTAGGAATGTGTTCAAGCTGCGCAGAATGAAGATCAATTCATGAGCGCTGGCATACACCCACATTAACATACTGTATGTGAATGCTTACGAATATTCCAACCATGCGGTGTGCATGGAGCTGGATGTGCCGTGTCATGTCACTCCATGGTTGGAAAAGGTTTTTACAAGTTTTTATTTAAGTTTATATAAGCTCATCAACACTGTCCTTAATTGTCACTGAATTTTTATTTTTTTTATTTTTTTTACAGACTGCGCTGGTGCTAGGATCAAGTCTGTCACAGGTTTAGAAATATACACCCATGTGACTCTCGAAGTCTTTCTTTAAGAAAAAAATGTCTTTTGCACAACTTTAACGAGCTTATCGACAGCCTACTGAATATTGAAATAAATCCTATAATCCAGATGATACTGTATGTCCCAGTGTGAGCATGTGCACGTCTACACAGGTCTTTGAGCACATCGATAAACAATATTGGTTGTTTGTGTGAGACTATACAGTAGTTGTGTGTGTGTGTGTTGCAGCACCCGAGACCTTGAGGCTCCATAATAGATAGCTCAAAGCAAAGAAGTGCAAGATGGGAGAGAGAAATGATCAGGTGTATGCTGAATGGCAAAAGGGCTCCAAAGGATTATGGGATTTGAGTCTAAAGCCAGGAGAGATGAGCGTGATGTGATGAAATTTATAATGCATTTAGGCACTGACCTGTCAGGTGAACCCACCCTAAAGAGAGTAAACGGGAAGGAGCATGACTCGAGGCGAAGTGTTGAGCATCAACTAGTCCTACAGCTCATTTACTATCAGCTGCACCTATTCATCACTTACTGTACATGCAGTTAGATTAGCAAATGCAGCGTAACACCAGGCCAACCATTACAATCCGATTGCATTACACTCCACTTTACAGACTTTCTGTTGTTGTGCAGGGTGAAGAGGCCAGCAATTCACCAGAAAACCAAACAATCGTGTTTGTCTCTCAGAACTTGGACTGGAGGCCCATGATAAATTACAGGGCAGGCTCTAGTGGGGCCTTGTTGTTTAAACAGGTTGTTTTTTTTCCCACCCTTTTGAAATGCACAGCGCTCCATCACATGCCCTCCAGTGATCTGCCGACTCTGTGTTTTCCATTTGTCACACAGAAAGCAAGGAGTGTGCAACATTTGTCCTTTTAAATCTTTATTTTTAAAGCTACGGTATAATAACCTAATTTATGGTTACTAATTTATGGCTGAAAAAAGTGGGCTTGATAATAAAAAAAATGAAATAATAATAATAATAATCATAATAATAATAATAATAATGGTTGTATCTAAGATGATGATAAATAGATACATTCTCAGTTCTTATATAGTTTATAGTTGAAACTTGTGTCAAAAGCTGTATGTAATGTAACATAGGTAGCAAGAGGGTACTTGCATACAACATGTATACTTGTGCAATAACTACGGTAAATAACACAATTGAATTATATTTCTATACACAATATATTGTTTGCCAAAATGGTTTTTGACATTCACACTCACATACAGTACTATGGGCAAATTTGGAACTAATCTGTGGGTTTGGACTGTGGGGCCCTGGTGGGAGGAAACCTATCAACTCAAGCCCAGACGTGAGGGCGGGACTTAAACCCCGGACCCTGGAGGAGCAAGGCCCCAGTGCTAATCTATCATACTAACACAAACTGTCACGCAGTAGCTACATTAACGACAATGAGTTGCTATTTCACTTATCAGAAGGCAAACAATGTGTAAAACCTTTGTTTTTCAAACATTGGCATGACACCTCCTGAGGTGTCTCGACACCAGAAAGTAAAAGAATAATTTTTTTCCCCCCTCTATTTTAAATGCTGCTTTGTGTCATTTGAGATGCTTCTCTAAATTGTCCTAAATAGAAAGCCTGACATACTTAGTCTTATAATATAATACATCTTTATATAACTCCTAACATTTTCTAAAAATTGATACATGTCAAGTGACATCTCTCATAAGATCAGAGCAGTCGAGTACCGTATGTTTCATAGCAGCTGTAATAAAGTGTATGCCAGCCAGGGCAAAAATAGCAAAGAATTTGCATGTGGCAGTGACATCACAGAGAATATCAACTATTGTGACAGATACAGGTAATGGTATCATAACAGTTATATAACTGGAAGAAAAAAAAAACTGTTACAGGCTATGGACCTATAATAAATCATCTAATAAAACAAAATCATGTAAACTCAATGATACTATATATCAATGCTTTACCTAAAGTACTAACTTTATAAGACAGAATGAATGAAGGGTATTAAGAGAACAGACATATAAAGCTTGTTTAACTGTACTGTGATATAGGATATAGGTGTAAAATTATTTTCAGTGACTCATGCCATTGTTGATTATTTTCCTATAACAGCACACCTATTCCTTACATACAGTACAGCCGGATGCCCCGCCCCCAACAAAATTCACAATGCATTCCACAATGCTCTATTTTTTAGATTTTATACCTATTTAGGGACATATATACAATATAGCACTGTCAGATTGAAATGTATCACCAAGAATAAGTTGCTTCCGGACAATTGCTTGATTCCTGATCGATGGATGAAAAGATTTATGCCTTGTCCTCCGAACTGTCTCTCTGAAACTGGTTAATGTGCCTTTCAACAGATAACAGCAATTGTGCTACTTGAAAGGTTGTCAGTTTACCGTGACATGATGCTGAATGATCGCTCATACGTCCAATATTTATCTCGGTGACCTCGAAATAAATGCCCATGGCTGGATTATGATTGCAAAAGCTTGCATACGAACCCATACATGATTGAGCGTGCACAAATCCTTAATCAAGACCTGCAGCAATGGGGGAATGCCTAACGTTTACTCAGTATCAAATCTGGCTTCATTTATATTCTGTTCACTTCATCTGATAGTCTTGGTGAAAATCCCTCTTGCACAAAAAAAACGCACCCAAACACAAGCAGACATGAACACACAGAGACAATCTGAAAGGTGTGTGTGTGTGGGAGAGAAGGGGGGGGGGGGGGGGCATATCGGACCAACAGTTCACAGGAAAAGGAAACAATGTAAACAGTTGTGTAGACAAGTGAGATCAATAGAACCTGCCTTTGCTCTTCAGAAATCGCAAGCACTCAGATGTAGATAAAACATTACGCTCATACCGCCGCAGATAAGAGATGTGCAAAAACAATCGGAGACTCCCAGCAGCTACTGGACTCATTGTTTGGATGAGTTGAGAAGGAAGGATAACTGCTTGACCTTTTTCTGTGTTTGATTTCGTGTCGGATTATTCCCACTGGCCAAACACGCTCACGCTCGTGTGGCTGTGGGAAGTACATGATCAGCCTGAGTCGAGTAAAAGACAAGTCTGGACCAGACTATGTGAAAGCGCTGGGATCCCCCCCCCCCATCCTCCCAGAGGAGCGAACATGCCTTCTAAACGGAGAGATGGCCCAAGCACAAATAAAGGCAGGTGTGTGGATGCGCATATATTAGAGCTAATATTCTATTCTTAGATCTATTTTTAATGAGTATTTCTGGTGAAACAGTCACAAATGAATATAAAGGTGCAAACGCACACATACACCCCCACACATCAATACAAGGGCAGGCCAAATGCTCCCATCAAAGCTGAAAGAGATGGATGACTTTTGCTTTGTCCATCACCTCAGGGAATGCAATTAGCTTTGGTAAGCTTGACTGATGTGCTTGTGTTGTTTGAATGTTTAGTGAGTGATCAAATAAGCTGAATCTCCTACACACACCCATACACCTACATCCTGTACTGTACGCACATCTCAAAATAAAGATCCATTACCGAAAGTGCTGGAATGTATCATATGAAGCCACTAGTGGAGCGCCGTGGTGAGAGAGAGAGAGAGAGAGAGAGAGAGAGAGAGAGAGAGAGAGAGAGAGAGAGAGAGAGAGAGACTATACCATAAAGAAAGCTCCACTTTTAAAAGTATATTTTTACACACGTAACCTATCTATTTAAATCTAACAGTGAACATACAGTAGTAAACATGGACATTATGGGCTGTTGCTACTCAAAAAAGGAGATGCATTAGAAGAATTATGCAAACACTCATGTAACTGTAATATGGGTGGTCTTCTGGTAAAAACAGACCGAAAAATTGTGTTTTGGCTGAAATTTGGCTGGGATCTTTGTCTACTGCATAAGATACTTCACTGGCTCACCTTTAAGAAATGATAACCATATTTCATTTAAATGGTATGTAAGCGTGTGCACAGATCAAGCTGGCTGAGAAACAAGTTTTAGAAGTGCAGTCATCCAAAACATGGCACTGGTGCTAAAAAGTGACTCACCTACTGTACTGTAGGTGAAAAAGTGAATTTTCAGATAGGATCATACAGTATAACACCATTCTTTCATAATACTTAACGCTTCATACGGTATCTTCAAATACATGCTTCGTATTTTTGTAAATATGCATACACATTTATATTTTTATCATCAAATATTTTTAGCAGAAACGCATTTTCTAAATACAAAGTCTTGCCCTTTTTATGTAGCGTCCGTAACTTGATTGTCATTCAGAAGAAACTTGGCCAATTTAGATTTTACATGAAAAGATATAAACCTGAAATTGTGTATTATTCTAAAATGCGAAATTGTTAAGACATTGCAACACGGTTACAGACACTACAGATTTTTTTTTTTTTAGCTTTTTAAGCTTTTACCACAAACCTGGAATGCTTTAATTTAAGTAAAAAAAATTTTTTACAGGTCATATGCTTTTAGAAGCTTACACCAATTTTAGTATCAACATTCATAAAGAAATATTAATAATTGTACGTATTTTAAAATAATTATTGTTTCAAGCAAGACCATAGAATGTAAAAAAAAAAAAAAAAAAGGCCATTTTGGGGGCACATATAAAATAATCTCTCCAACAAAAGCTGAAGTTAGCAACTTGACATTTTTAGGGAAGCAAAATTGGTCACATGCAGGTTCCATAAACTTCAGAAGTAGCTTTTTCTGGCACGCACATTTTCTGTATTATTATGTGTAACATAAAAATAAAAAATCTGTTTCAATACTCTCATTGTCCTTAAATATTTCTAAAACCGTCATGGCCAAGAGTAGCTTCCTATGCAGTTTCTTCAGGAATCTTACTGCATACAGCGAAGTCAGGGTTTGATCAAGTTCTTGGATATCTATATCTACAGTATGCATCATACTGGAACTGACATACAGTATGTCTAATCAATTGAGTTTATACTCAGATACACACAGTCAACTTTTCAGTGATGCTCGTGTCCCGCAGTCTACAGGGTCTTTCACAATATATATTTTTTTCTCTTATGGCTTTTGATATTAAGTTTTCACTTGTGCTTGTCGTACCCTGCGAAAGGAAAATACATTTCATTTCAACTATATAGCAGAAAGCTTTATCTTGCCGTGCAGCAAGCACTTTGAAGTTTAATATGTAATAATTACAATAGTTTAAAAGCCTTGGGCAGATATGAAGGAATTTTGTAAGCAAATATAAAACATATATATACAGTAGGGAGCAATAAACAGTAAAATATACAGTACACAAGCTGCATGAGTTCTCTCTGAGTGATACTGTTGTACATGAACGTCATCTATTCTAATATTTCTCATTTCTAATAATTATCACACATTTACATGTACATTTCAAATGTATCAAACATAACGTAAAATAACATTCTACCAATAGTAACATCTGGATCCACCACCAGAAAGAAAGAAAAATCACAATCTTACATAAGGTACATAAGGTATGCTTGATAAATATATTTTATTTCACACTGAGGTCTTTGTCATGTAATCTGTTGCTAAATAAAAATGCAGACCAGGGTTTAATCTGCGAGAGAGTATAGTGGAGTGTGTTCTTAATCCACTTACTGATAGACATGTGCGCCAAATCAAAGATAAACATGTGTTCATTTTGAGCGTGGCTGACGTTTGAGCCCAATTTTAGACAAAGCTGAGTCATACAGGAGTCATTAAGTGGTGTATCAAAACAATAATTCTTATGATACACTACAGTACATTACCAAAAGTATTCGCTCACCTGCCTTCACATGCATGTGAACTTGAGTAACATCCAATTCTTAATCCATACAGTAGGGTTTGATATGATGTTGGCCCCGCCCCCTTTGCAGCTATAACAGCTTCAACTCTTCTGGGAAGTTGTGTGTTTATGGGAATTTTTGACCATTCTTCCAGAAGCGCATTGTTGGAGTCAGACACTGATATTGGACGAGAAGGCCTGGCTCTCAGTCTTCGCTGTAAGTCATCCCAAAGGTGTTCCCAGAAGAGCTGAAGCTGTTCTATGCATATGCATGTGAAGGCAGGCAAACTAATACTTTTGGCAATATAGTGTGTTTTAACCATCCTCGCTTCCTATTGATTTGGTTATAATAAACAATTCTGAACTGATAAATATGTGAGAAATCTGTAGTAGTCTGTCATTCGTGGTGAAAACTGATTGGGCATCTGGGCATCTTGATAGGACACGTACATTCAGGTTCCCGAAGACCGCCGGTTCTGGCCTTCAGTTCTATCTTCTGTCAGCTGCCTCTTTGCCCACTCTCTCTTAGAAAAGGTTAATAGAGACATCTCTCTTTGGGAAAAATCCATCACATGACCAGTTTTTGACATTTTCTACCCTTATATATAGTTGTGACAGCTTCAGGAAGAGAACTGCATTTAAAGATTCTAATCTGACTTCACTCACCAACCAAGTTGCCACACTCACCTCTAGTTAAAACCCAATCTACTTTAGGAAGGAAAATAACAACAACAACAACAGCAACAACATTTTTTTAAAATTATAGTTAGAATAATTCCTGAGCAACATCCATATCAGCCTCTGTCCCCAGCTTATATAAAAACTGGTTTCATCATTTAAACAGGAACTTCATTGTCCGCTCTTCAGTAAATTGATCTCTAGCCATTTTAACACTGGAGGAAAATATATTTGCAGATTCCTTTGAGTCAATTTTGTTCTGTTGGCGAAATTTCATACTTTTTAGGTCATTTAAACATTCTAAGATTCTGTCTGCTGTGAATTCCTAATGTATTGGACTACCGCCCAGAAGGTTGTTGGTTCAAATCCCCAGTCAACAAAGCAGCCGCTGCTGGGCCCTTGAGCAAGCGACTGCAACTGCTCAGTTGAATAAATAAGGTAAAAACAAAATGTCACTTTAGATAAGAGCATATGTCAAATATAATAAATGTAAGATATAACGGCTGTCAGACATAACTTTTTACCGTCATGATTGTAAGTAGTAAGTAGAATGAACTCCTTTGGTCAGAACCACACTTTCCACCATTTGGGACTGTTTTCCGAAAATCATCTGTAGCAATATCAAACAGGGTTTTCCCTCACTCCCACACGTTCGCTGGTGTCACAGAGCGAAAATAAATAAATAAATAAATAAATAATAATAATTTTCCACTCTGATGTGTCGCATGAGTGATTGTCGCTGCTGAGCGGCTGTCCATCTCGCTCGACTGCGCAGCTGAGGGCAGCACGGTGGCACTAGCATAATGTGCTAATCACGCCGCCATAGCTTTCCTCTGGCAGGTTGATAGGACGTTGTCTGTTTATGCCCTGCAACTATATCGTGACAACCAAGATAACGGGATTATTCATTTCAGCTACTCTCGTAGAGACTTATTATTCCTGCACGGTCAAAAGACCAGGTTTAAACAGTCTGCTCTCCAGACATTTTTACATTTGGAATAGTTTCAAAAACAGGGCCATAGTCAAGAGAGTGAGGGCAAATTTTAATACATTTTTAATGGCATGGGAGTTAATTATGTCCAGTCATTACTTTAGACATGGAGAAATAAAACTTATACTGTACACAGTTGCTGAGCGTAACGATGTGGCTATGATGTATTATGCGGCTATGATGTAAATTCTGCTAAGGGGATTAGCCATCGTGGGGTGATTATTAAGTCACCCCACTAAAAATAAAACAGCAGTCTTTTTTGAAAAATGCAGAATGAGAGAGATTAGAAATGTCTTACTGCAATGTAAAAGAGTCTGTAAGAAACCACTCTTATCTATAAATAATGTCTCTTGCTCAAAGATGGAACTAAATGATTTATTTTTTTTCAAATAGTATAAATGCAGTAGAAATCTATACAAATTCCTTGTATCCTTGAAACAAAGTCATGGGAAAAAATGTACCAATAAGTGATGTATTGGAATGACATATTAACGAAGGGTATCATGCTAATCACTGCCCTAAGCTTGACATTTTTATGCACAAAAAGATATAGTGAAATTATAACATCTTCATCTACGGCCATTACTATGAGTTTATACACTGGTTCACCATAAAATGAACACCACAAGACATTAAGGAGTAACACTGATGATCAATTATTGTTATCTACAGTATATTGCTTTATCCTGTATACAGGGTCGCAGGGGGCCTGCAGCCTATCCCAGGAGATTTAGGGTGCCAATCCATCGCAGGGCACACACACCACAGGCAATTTGGGAACGCCAATTAGGCTAATATGCATGTCTTTGGGAAACCCACAAAGCACTGGAAGAACACGCAAGCTCCATGCACGCGGAAATCAAACCCTCGACCTTGGAGGCACAAGCGACAGTGCTAACCACTAAGCCACCAGTCCACCTGATTATCAATTATATACATTACCATTAAACTGCTAACAGGGTATTGGGCACCCAAGGTTTATCCACTCACAATATCAAAGCTTATCAAGATGTTGTTGCTGTCTGGCATTAAATTAATTCGATTAAAGATATATGGTCATGCAATGGGTTTCGTTGCAGCCTCACAGCCCTGGGGTCCTGGGTTTGATTCTGAGTTCGGTTGACTGCATCGAGTTTGCTTTTATTCCAGGGCTTTGAATATACATGATCAAATTATGTTGGCTGTGTACAAAAACAAACTGCGTTAATGCAAATCAATTCATTCACTTGGAACCAATGCACGCATTTGACCAAAAGGAGTACAAAGGCAACATTAAACAGCTACACTTTTTGATGTAGAACTGCATGCTCCAAACAACAAAGTACTCAATGAATAATGAATGAGTCAGGTTACTTGTTAATTTACAAACTAGTTAACATACTGCTTTAGTTATGAAAGGATATGGGAAACCCTCATTAATTAAAGAACATTCTTACAAACAAGATAATGAAATGACATAATTGATAATATATATATATATATATATATATATATATATATATATATATATATATATATATATATATTTATATGTATATATATATATATATTTTTTTTTTTTATTGTTATAATGAACTCAGATCTTTAGACTGACCTCTGAGAACCTCTGGACATCTTGAGTCAAAGTGCCCACTCTGCTCCAGTTGTAGTAGTTGAGGAACTTCACAACAGCTGGATTGACGGCATTGTCTGAAGGAACTGTCCTGAAAAAGTTCGGGTACTTCTTCTTGTCGGCCAGGACTGGTGTTGTTGCGGCAAAAGAAAGCTGTGGACGTGGAGAGAGAGTGGAAATATTGTTTTAGTAGATGGCACAAAATACCCAACCACTACAAAAAAAAAGAAAAGCTGAATACCAAAATCCAGCAAGTCTGATATGCCTGTTTATTTTGATGTGCACTCAAGGTCATGAGCTTTGAGCATTCAGTGATATCACCCCGAGTAATAAGGAGATCTGAAGCTTACAGTATATCCAAGTCCATAAACCCTGTGCTGGCCTTTTCGCACTGGATTAAGTGTGATGAGCCAGGTCAAATTCTCTGTGTCAGGACTATGGGAGTCCAAAGTACAGGTGTGAACAAATCAACACAGTCACACATTTCTATAAAAAGACAGCACTGACAAGTTCACAAGGTGCCTATGGTGACGGGAACCGTGAAAATTTGCACCACTGACAGTCAACCTCAGCTGACTGGTTTCTATGTGAGTGTGTGTGTGTGTGTGTGTGTGTGTGTGTGTGTGTGTGTGTGTGTGTGTGTGTGTGTGTGTGTGTGTGTGTGTGTAAATATATAATCATATCAATGAAGTCACGAAGAGCTTACTGAAAAATAAAGTGTTTTATAAAAGTGCTTGTAAACCATTAATTTACATACTTTTATAAAGATTGAGGTCTGTTTGTTTTTTTTTTTCTTCTTAAAAAGGTGCTTAAAAAGTATTATTGACGTATTATTCAATCCATTCATTAACCTACATTTTGGCACATAACCTTGTCCAGAGCGACTAACCATTATTCTTTTTTTTCTTATTATACATCTGAGAAGGGGTTGTGGGATTTGAACCTGGGACCTTCCAAAACATAGGCCAATGCCTTAACCACTTAGCTACCCCTGACCCTCTAGACCGTGTAGGCCAACCAGGGTCCGTGATCACCATTGGCACCCATTTTGTACGACTGTGGAAGTCACATCACTTAGCCTAATCTGCATGTCTTTGGACTGTGCGAGGAAACAGTGGGACTACCTGTGGACTGTGGAAGTACCTGGAGAACCTGGAGAAAACCCCCCAAGCACAAGGAGAACCTGCATACTCCATGCACACAAACCTGACCCGGGAATCAAACCCAGAACCTGGAGGTGCAAAACGACAATGCCAAACTCTAAGCCATATTATTCCATATTTACAGCTAAAATATTGAAATATTGTATTGAAATATTAAGCAGCTGTCAAAGTTGTAAGCAGGCTTTGGAATGAGTACATGATCTGATATAGATTTAAAAAGTGTACACAGCACTTCTACTGCACAGTATATATTTGCCAGTTTGGGTGTATATAGTCGTGCCCAAAAGTTTTGAGAATTACATAAATATTGGAAATGGTAAAAGTTGCAGCTTAAGTTTTTATGATAGCAATTTGCATATACTCCAGAATGTTATGAAGAGTCAACAGATGAATTGCATAGTCCTTCTTTGCCATGAAAATTAACTTAATCCCGAAAAAAAAAACTTTCCACTGCATTTCATTGCTGTCATTAAAGGACCTGCTGAGATCATTTCAGTAATCGTCTTGTTAACTCAGGTGAGAATGTTGACGAGCACAAGGCTGGAGATCATTATGTCAGGCTGATTGGGCTAGAATATCAGACTTGACATGTTAAAAGGAAGGTGATGCTTGAAATCATTGTTCTTTCATTGTTAACCATGGTGACTTGCAAAGAAACGCGTGCAGCCATCATTGCGCTGCATAAAAATGGCTTCACAGGCAAGGATATCGTGCAAGGCAAAAGTGATAACTAAGTGGCTCGGGGACCAAAACGTTGAAATTTTGGGTCCATGGCCTGGAAACTCCCCAGATCTTAATCCCATTGAGAACTTGTGGTCAATCCTCAAGAGGCGGGTGGACAAACAAAAACCCACTAATTCTGACAAACTCCAAGAAGTGATTATGAAAGAATGGGTTGCTATCAGTCAGAGGTCCTGAAAAAGAAGGGCCAACACTGCAAATACTGACTCTTTGCATAAATGTCATGTAATTGTCGATAAAAGCCTTTGAAACGTATGAAGTGCTTGTAATTATATTTCAGTACATCACAGAAACAACTGAAACAAAGATCTAAAAGCAGTTTAGCAGCAAACTTTGTGAAAACTAATATTTGTGTCATTCTCAAAACTTTTGGCCACGACTGTACAGTATGTGCACATATTCCTACAGTAGCTTACACTTACTCTATCATCTGGTTATGTGCACACCTAATTCTGATTTATTACAAATTTGTAATAAACGTTGAATTTTCAGACACTCTGAAGTTTGAAATGCACAATACTGACCAAAAGCATGAAGGATCATATGCCATGTACAGTCATGACCGAGTAATCTGGTTGGATAAGAGGCTTTTTTTTTATGAGTGGTGATAATGGACGGTAACATCACTTGGATGTTGAACTATGTTTATTGCTCCACATTTCACGTATTCTACAGTCTGGCTCATCTAAATCTGACTGGTTATAATCTACTGTATAGTGGCCATTTTTGCAAAAGAACATCTGCAGTGTGTATTTGTTCTGGCAAAATCTATTCACATTGAAGCAGTGGTTCAATCAGACTGTTTTTCCCTGCCACCAAGTTAACACCCTCCATCAGCACCGTCATACAATTTTATGACTTTCACAAGGTCTGATTTGGTTTTCCTGGACGATTATATCGGCGTCTTCTACAGTAATAGCAATGGGCTCAGATAATAGTCAATTGTTCTCAAATTCTTATTCCGTCCCTTCGAGCCCCCATTTTAATAATTTGACAGAAACTCTGTCTCACCACCATTGATAGTAAAGGCCAAGCAATAAATGCAACTACAATTATTACTTCTGATATACAGCACTCTTGCAAGAATGAAGTAGAACTGCATGTGCGTGCAAATGTAAGACAGGATATTGCAACAGCAGTGGGCTGTGACTTCTTTTCTTTCCAACTGCACAGTGACTAAGCTACCGAGTACCTTGCAGTGAATGAGCACGAGCTACCACCACTGCTACTGTACCACGCCAGCCTGAGATTTAATCACCTGTCAGCCTCCAGTGGGAAGACAACCCAACCTTACTGGAGAAGTAGTTATTCACAAGGACAAGACTAAGAAAAAGGATTGAGAAATGGGATGGAAACACTGATGGAAAATTAGGCAGTGCAAATAACATATGTTTTTGACTTGTCTATTTATCATCCGAACAATTAGGGATGACGGGACGGCTATTCGTGGCTCTCCAGAATAAATTCTCTTAACCAGTGCAATCAGTAGCTTGGAAACAACTTAAAACTACAGCTACAGTATGTTAATGACTTAATCCCATTAGAACAGAAGCAATTCAATAGATTAGCCTTACAGTGTTTTACCTGATGTCACCAAGACTCTCTCTGGCTCATAACAAATAACAGACTACAGATCCGAGTCCAACCCTTAATTGGGCAAATGGTTTTGGGAATCAAAGGCGGAGATGCAACCAGAGATGCGTTTTTTTTTTTTTAATGCCAAATGTAATTCACCAATTCACCAATCTGCCAGAACAATAAACCCATTTGCATTAAAACCACCAAGGTTTTGGGCACACCTAGTGCCACTGGGGTGCTTCTGGTGCCTCGGGGAACGGCTCTGCAGGGCGTCTCGGGGTGTGTGCTGTGAAGTTTGGCATTGGTATGTTATCCTTTTGCTGCTATTGGGTTATGGGGTAAGGCCTCCGTGGAATAGATTGGTTTGTCTGGAGCATCCAATAGGTGCTTGTTCGGATTGGGATCCAAGGAATTTCAAGGTCAGGTCGTCGCCCTTGGACTCGTTGCCTGCTGGGCCCCATATGTATGTGGTGGGCTGTGGCTGGATACAGTAGGTGCTCTGGTGCCTTTCTGTCATGGCCAGCTTTTTGACAGTGCAAATATAAAAAATGTGTATAAGGACATAGAATTACAGTTACATTGATTGCCATATCATTCATATTAATTCCGTGCACACGGTTTACATGTGATGACGTGAGAGTCTTTATTTAACAATATATTTTTGTACCTGTTCGTATTATCTCTTCTTTATTTACTGTGGCTTGAATGCCCTCTTTAGTTGCATGTTTTTATTTATTTATTTATTTTATGGGGATGTGATTCCATTGTTTGTGAGTCCATTGCACAGGGGTTTTAAAACCACAATCTGTCCCTAATGCAGAGAACAAGTACTAGTAGGTGCTCACATGCACAGTTTGTGTGATGAGCTACAGCATTAGGAAACCGAATGTTAATGTCAGAAGCATTACAATCTCATTTTGCAGCAGCATCAAGTTTAATGCTATGAGGCTTCATGTTCTGTACATACGTACTGTACATCTGGCACTGACTGCCAAAATCTATTTGGATGCCTGTTAAATACCTCAACACTCTGAACTTCATTTCACCTGCAGGTTTTACAGATAAATGAATATGGAAGTGAGACTGGATAATAAGATCTGTGTTGACCAAAAAATAAAAATAAAAAACAAAAAAAAGGAGCTACACTAACTTCAGGTTATTGGCTTGGTAACACGGAACAAGACCTGTTTAGCAGTAGTCTGGGTTGCAGAAAATTAAAGACCTTGTTAGGAAGATTCTCATTATCCAGTGTCAGCCAGAAGAGGATGGGCCCGCTTTTAAGGATGGGGCCGCTCAAGGTATCGTCCTTATGTTGTCTCAGAAAGATTCGCCTTACTACAGTCATCCCTGGCTTGTTGAGTAGGAATCTAAATCTATATATGTATTCCTGTAAGGCTCCCGTGTGACATTGTTAATGATTAAAATTGCAAAATAAAAATGTTTTAAGTTCAATTGATGGGTAATTTTATCACATAGCAAAGTACCCAGTCTGAGGGATAACAATTTCTCAACTGAAAAAAAGTGGCGAATTAACCAGTATTAAATGATATGCAGAAACAGAAAAATTGGTGGTGCTGCAGGTAGATCCAGTGGTAGACCAAGTATGGGACAATAAACATCAGGTGCTCATTTCCACAAAAAAGTAACAAGACAAACGGACTTTGTAGTACATGGGTTCAACTCAGTTCCAGCTCCTGGTAGATACTGAGGATACTGGTTTTGCCCCATTCAAATTTGGCTTGATGGAGTTTTTTCTATCAAGACTAACCCAAAGACAATAATGCTAATGAACCCATAGGGTATCGAAACCCATAAGCATGAAGGTAGCTCAGTGCTTTGGACTACTGTTCAGAAGGTCTCGGGTTCAAACGCCAGCACCACTAAGTCGCCACTGTTGAGCCCTTGAGCAAGACCCTTAACCCTCAACTGCTAATGTGTATAATGAGATAAAAAAAAAATTCTGGATAAGGGCATCTGCTAAATGCCATACTGTAAGTGTCCAAGTCAGAATGGATCTGGAGTATGGTAAATACCTCTCTAATCCCTGATCAACAGAACTGTTTGGTGTGTGGGACAACAGAGTGTACCTGTACACCCTACATAACTTTCCATTTTACTCTATTTAGGAATAAGCCCTAAAACGTGAACACGGTTGATATTCTGGAGCTCGGACCAAAGACTGAATCACAGCCGCGCCAATATCCAGCATAACAGCACTCCCTCTCATGTGATATCGCTCAATTATTATTATTATTATTATTATTATTATTATTATTATTATTATTAATAAGCAGGCAAAATGTTAATGTTGAAAGATCAAATAAACAGCTAGACAATGATGTAATCGTTTGTTTATTGTACTGCTGGTGTTGCAACCTTATTCAAAGTTCTAACAATATTTAGTTTTCATATATGTTTTATATAAATATGTTAAGCAAGAATGCTCACACAATAAGCCCTAAATTATCCATCATATTAGTGATCACACAGTCATTTCATAATGATCACTTCCCTTTTATTTTAGACCAACATGAATACACAATTAACACTCGAGGTACTGTATACACAATACAAAGTATGACTTGCACTTCGCTGAAGTTATAGCTAATGTTTGTTTTTTTAAAAAACAGTTTGATTAGGTGCACAAATCTCGATTGCGTACTATTGCGCACGCTCTCTGACAGCCGGGGAAGTTGTGAATAGCGACGCATTTTGAGTTCTGTTAAACTGTGTGAATAGCAACACGTTTTGCATGCTGTTAAAAAATGAGATAAAGCATTGAGAGAAATAATAATGTTTAGACAAGGAACGAGAGACGGTTTAGTCACACGACACTGTTGGTGTTTATTCGTATTAGAAAGTTGATGACGAAAAGGCAGGAACAGAGTGCAGCTTCAGCAGAAACAGCGGTGATGTCAGCATTATGTTTAATGGAGACGGGTGTAAATGTAGACAAGGTGCAAATGAATTTACAGCCACAAATAAATCTCACATACTCAGATGAACCTTTTTGTAAACCAAGAATCAACAGACTCAGAACTTTTACTGTCATGCACTGTTTTGTGTGACTTCAATGGGTCATGGTATAACATACAGTACCAAAGGCAAAACTTTCAAATGTGCCTCTAAATCCAAATAACTATTTATTTCACCCACAAAGAAGCTGATGGTCCATAACTGATGTATAAATTTCAGATCTTGGATCCTCTGTAGTCCAACCAGGTACCATGGACGCCAATGGTGACCATTGCATTTATTGCCATTTTGTATGACCGTAGTAGGACCTCCCGTCAACATTCACATGCACATGCACATTTACGCACTACAGTCAATTTGGGAATGCCAATTAGCCTAATTTGCATGTCTTTGGAGTGTGGGAGGAAACCGGAGAACCCGGAGGAAACCCACCAATCACAAGGAGAACATGCAAACCTCCGTGTAGGCAGATGCAAGGCGGGAATCGAACTTATGACCTGGAAGCACAAAGTGACAGGGCTAACCACTAAGCCACCATGCCGTCTTTCAAATCTTTAAACAAGCTGTGATAATAAAAGAAGCATGTGCAAACCTATATGGGCAAAAGTTTAAGTCCAAGCTACAGTACATGGCTATTAAGTGGTCATTTAGGGTGAGTCAACACTACATACTGTAGAGTGATGAAGAGTATCAGTGGTGACCACATTGTCTTTGCCCAGTGAGATGCTACCCGTCCTGATTAGGGTGGAATTTGACAATGATTACGCAATGCTCTAATCATCATTTGAAGACAACATCTCAAATGTCATTAGAGATGTCTTTAAACTGATTCTAAATGACATGCCATGAAGGGACAGGCCCGGAAAGCAATAGTTTTGCATTCTGCATTTAGACAGAAAGGTGAATTGGAGCCTTTTGTGTTTTATAAATGGTTCACATTCCTAGTATGGGATTACTAAGCAGCAATCAATAATGCACTGTAATAATTATAATATGTGAAATTTGTAAGCTCCATATACAGAGGTATAGCTGTTCCATCTAAGCCTTAATAGCAATTAATCTACTATTTGACTTGAGCGTTGGTTTGGCAACTCGCTTTAATGAATGTGATTTAATGCTTTGTTGAATAACATGGGAGTAATAATTAATGATATGGTAATACCTTGGACATGTACAGGCATTCTGTACCTATTTTGTTTGCAGGATAACCTGATTTTACAAAACAACAACAACCATAAACATGCGGCAAGTAATCTTACAGCTTTAATAAAGCATTATGAGTCAAGCTTTCAGCTCTATTATTCTCAGTGGTTTCCTTTACATTTGTGAATATGAGAATGTTACTGACAATATGCCTTTATGTGATTATGCTGATCTTACATCACCACATGGCTTTCATTCTGTACGACCGCGCCTAAACTTTAACAGTCAAATACTTCTTGTACAGAATAATTAGAAACCTGCTGCACGTTTTTAAAAATGTTAACCATGGAGACATAACTGGAAATTGAATGGTCAAAAAAAAAAAAAAACCTTCAAGGGTCACTGTTGGGCCCTTAACCCTCAACTGCTCAGATGTATAATGGAATAAAAATGTAAGTCGCTCTGGATAAGGGCATGTGCCAAATGTCTAAATGAAAATGTAATTCTTTCATATTTCATATTCATACACATTTTGTTTGTGTTAAAGCTCGATTTTCTTGACCAACAGTTTTTAAAAGCTGACTTTCAGAGAACACGCTCAACAGATGTGATGGCTTTGCCTCTTGGCACTGTTTCGTGATTTCGCTGGAGAGCACGTATTTCTTTAAATCAGTCACCCTGATCTGTGTCCTTTCTGCCTCTACAATAATGGCCCGTGGCTGTTTGAGGCTCATCCTGTTTTTCAAGCCAAAGTTTATAGCATGCAGTCAAAAGCAAGGGCAAGTCAAGAAAAGGTATCACACACAATTAGGCTTCCTTCCTTTCTGCAGATATTGTGTCAGCAGGAGATCGACTTTACCCACAGACACCCAGCCCAGAATGTCTTATTTAAAAGGGTATCATCTTCACTAGATGAGATACTTCTTTCAGATTAGGTCTTTCAGGCTGCAGGCTTATGCAACTTTAGAAGAAGTGAGATTTATACACATAGAGTTTTACCTTCGTTCAGCTAGCACACAAGGTATAGTAAGCGGTGCACAGACTAGTTGCCACATACAATTATTAACCAAGTACACCATACAGTACCGGTGGCAATGACGGCAGACAGAATATGAAACCTAAACGTGAACAAAACCATGTTGAAAACTTAGAACAGGCCCTCCTAGGAACTCGGGTGTGTTCTGACGGGGAGATTATAAGACGCTTTTTTTTTTTTTTTTTTGTACCATTCTGCCTGCTCCTAACGGAATTCCTCTTGCTGTTCTTGTTGTCGTCATTTAAAGGTCAGCAAGGTTGAAATACAATCCTTAGACTGTAACACAGTGAATTCCCACTCCGTTAGTTCCAAGCAGCACATTGCTTTTTGATAAACACCCACCCGCAATCATCGTATGGACGCTACTTACTGTAGGTTATGCTCCTACAGTACGAGTTCAGTGGTGCACTTTATACACATCCTGGTTATAAACCTTCCATACTCTGCTGTAGACATTTGTAGCACCATCTATTCAAAAGGACTGGTCATTGTGCTATAAGCAGGGCTTTGTTGATGGACATGAACTTCTTTCAGTTCAAGAATCACTGATTTCAGCAGACCCGATACACTGACTATACAGTAAGAATTGCATTATAACAAATGGCGCACGGATCAGATATAAACATTAACACCATCACCATGAACCAAATAACGTTGATCACCAACTAGGCACGACTAAACTGGTGACAGGATCATGGGCACTCAAGGCTCACCCATGCCCTCTGGGACCAAATGCCAGACCATCCTGTCTGATGCCACAGAAAAGTCAAGGTACACAGATGACAGAAAAAAGGTTAATGCTGGGCACAATAGAAAATCACCAGTACATCCAGTGCACCACAAGACCAGAGCCCGAGATTGCTGACCCAGCCTCCAAACTCCCCGGATCTCAGTCCGGTTGAGCACCAATGGGATGCCCTGGACAAACAAGTCCGATCGAATGAGGCCCCTCAACGTCCCAGTGCCGGACACCACAGCACAACCCCAAAGGTCCTACAGAATCTGGTCTGAAGGGTCAGAGCCAGTGCCCGGTGGCACAAGGGTGTTAATGGTGTTAATGCTATGGTGGGCGGGTGTTCTTATGATAGTATAATATGATTTATTAATTTGTACATTTGCTACCCTGATTGATTTATTTTGGTTGTTAACAGATAAGGCATTGAAGCTGAAAAATCTCATTTATAAATTGTCTATAGTTGTTTATTGGTGTGCTGTTTGACTTATTCTTTGCTGCTGTTCATCAGCATTTAATTGCACTAATAAAATAGCCTGAAAACAATTATGTCCTGAATCCATTCGCGCTTTAATTATGGAAAAGACAACCAATCTGCTATTTTTCTTAATTACCATTTAGCTTGTAAAATTGAATAAGGCCCCCTAGTGCATGGACACAAAAAACAACAACAAAAAACAACAAACACACGTATACCCTCAGCAAGTAGTTTTACAATTAAGCACGTGATCAGAAAAATACACTGACACACTTATCCATCAAACAGCCCTGTCAGTGATGCTGTCACACGCAGAGACAACCGGCACATGACCAAAACATTTTTTATGAGCTGCTCTGAAGTGGTGATGAAGTCTCCATTCGTCCCCTAATCCCGCTCTCCTCCATTCCCGCAACTGTCCCTCTATCCTGCTGTGCGTGCTGCCACACCTCACCCAGGTTTTAATTGCCACCACCTCACCCCTTCCAGGGGGTAGTGGCGAACCCAACAAGCTGTGTCTCCTTTCCATCAATCTCCTGGTGCCAGTGTTAATTAAAACTAGGGAGAAGAGCCTCTGTGTGTGACGCCTCGCAGCTCCGCAGCCATGAGACTGGAAGGTCACAGAGCTCCCCTAATAAGTCCAATATAGTGCAGCACACCTTTTTTTTTTTTATTTTTTTTTTTTAAGTGTAATAATAAATGACTTTGAAAGGTGAAGAAGAAATGCACTCGATGAAGAGAGATTAGACTGTAAAAATGTATCTTTAACCTCGTTATAATTTTTAACTCTTTTGAGCTGTAATTAGCACTGTAACCTAATCTCTCTCTTTCTCTCTTTGCACTATTGTAACTGTCTTTAATGGGTCCCTAGTGGCACAAGAGAAAAGCAATCACTTGAGTCGCAATTTCGAATCTCAGCACTGTCAAAGCAATCCATGCATGGGACTCTAAAAAGCACAAATAACCCCGCACTCTGGGAGGTAGAGATGGTACGCGCTCTCATACCCGTCAATCACAGCAACACTAGCCAATCGCCGGTGTCTGTACGGGAGCTCATACAAGTTGAAGAGGGCGGGACAGATTGAACAGATGTGTTTGGGTGGATTTACATGTCTTGAAGGAACCACATGTTAGACTTTTCCATCCCCAGTTAGGTGATTTATAATAAGGAAGAGATGGATTTTGTGGAAATTGTAAAAAAAAAAAAAAAAAAAAAAAAAAGCCAATGGTGGCCACTAAATTTATTCATTGCATCCCATTGGTAGACTGACTACGTGTATTCACAGACTACGGGCAATTTGGAAACGGCAATTAGCCTAATCTGCAAGTTTTTGGATTGTGGGAGGAAACCCACCAAGCACAGGGAGAACATGCAAATTCCATGCACACAGACCCGGTGCGGGAATCAAACCCAGGACCTGAAGGTGCAAGGCGACTAAGCCACCTTGGGGGATGTATACAATATGCAATTTATCATTCTTTGTCTTAACATGGCAAAAATGTGTGTGTGCGCATACATATGCATGAAGGAGGAGGATAGACAATCGAAGAATAATTAAAAAAAAAAAAAAATGAAACCAAGGCCATTGTGCATTCTGGGAGCTCACCCCAACTGAGTGAGGTCTCGTACAGCAGTCTCTCCTGACACACAGGTTGCCTGAGTCAATAGACAGTGTTTCATTCTCATTAAATTTCTCCAGCCAATTCCAAGCACAAGGACCTTACAGAATGTAGTATTGACAGTGCTGTACTAAGGCCAGCATCGACTTACCATGAGCAGCAAAGTTACTTTTTTTTTTAACTAAAACATCCTTCAGTATACTGTACTTTACACGGGAAAGAAAAATATCTTTTGCTTCATAGATCCTGATTTAACTGTATATACCCAGTGCTGGATATACTGTATTCTGTCTGCCCTAAATTAGGGTCGTAAACACCTTTGCAAGCGCCAGTTCTATGACACCACATTCCAGTGTTCCTGTTTCACACCCTATTTTTGGAAGCTGAAACCCAATTCCGAAGGGGGTTTTGTACAAGCTAGTAAGTATAAACAGAGCACTTATTGTAAAATATTATGTCTTTTTTTAGTTAAACTTAATTACAGGTTCTGAATGCATTCCCAAATAATTCCAGTGTAATTACATCCTCTTTAAAAAAAAAAACAAGTGAAAAATTGCCAGAATCACAATAAGCGTGTACACACAGATTTAATTGGGTAGTGTAGCTGTAAATGGGTCCTACAAATGCGACCTGATTGCCCAGGTTTTCTCACACAGCATAGAAAGGACAACGGGCTTCATCTGTCCCCTGTCGCTAAGATACATGCCAGCCAATCGGGTATCTGCTTGGTCACGTCAGACACTTGGCACAGTCTTCAGAGTACATCCAGCTGCTCAGCAATGCTGCATGGAGGGCATTTGGAGAACAGAGTGGTGGTGTAATGCTCATGTACAAGAGGCTGTTTTTGTAAACACTGGTTTAATGTTTGACTTTATGGTATACAATTCCGGGAATAGTAATGATTTATAAATCCCATTACCCAATGTCACCCAGAGGATGATCAGGCCCCTTTTGAGTTTGGCTCCACTCAAGGTTTCTTCTTCATGTCATTTCGAGGAATTTCCCCTTGCCACTGTCAGCTCTGGCTTTTTGTAGGGATCCAAGTCTGTGCATATGAGTTTCCATATGTTTTTTTTAATACCTTTTTTTGTAGATATTTAGTCATTTCCTGCTAACACAAGCAACAAAATTATATATATAATATAAATATGAACAAATATAGCCAACAATATAAGGGATGGATTTTGCTGAATTTTGGTCCAAATGCAAACCTGTTGCTAACCCTAACTAAAACCTTTTTATATTTTTTATAGCATGAGCGGTGCTAATTTGAAAGCGTGAGACCAAGGCTAAGAATGAAAGGTTTTGACTTTTTCTTTCTTTTGAGTTGGAGTTTTTTTTTAAGATTTTCAGTGGAAAAAGGTTATGTGGCCTAGTATATCTCTATTCCAGTGTATCAGGGTAAGAAGGGAAACACACGAAGCAATGCACTCATCGTACATACTGTAGCACCTACTGTACAAAATAGTATAGTATAATATATGATCTCTTTTGACATCGTTTGCACCTGAACATCCAGGACACTTGACTTGACTTAACCTAAAAAAAAATTGTTTCTTTACAGATTGTAGCCAGAACAGAAGATATTCTGAGCAGAGCTGGTTGTCCTACAAAGTCAAAGTCCAAATATAATCTATTACATATGCAATATACAAGAGATTTTGGTCAAGGACCTTCTAATTCGCTTCTTTACTTTCTGACACTCTATTTAGATATAGCCTACTGTATACAGTATATACATTTTATATATATATATATATATATATATATATATATATATATATATATATATAACAAATTAGTCATTTGCACAAACATCAAAGAACAGCTTCATATCTGTCTGCACATTCTCAGAGGACGAGATGCTGTAGCGCGACTCCACTAATGTACTGCTAATTGAGGCTATTTAACCCCAATTACTACAGCCTAGCTGGCAGGTTGTTTAGATGTCTGTTACCACTGGAAATGACCAGCAAATCCACTTTTTTTCTGGCTCCACAGTCCACTATTGAAGTGCTCATGAACTGGGGTTATGCGGGCATCCATCCCGCAGTTGTTCTTTATTTCCCTCCGACAAAATACAAAATTCTTTTCACCTGTTGTTTATTCATTTTCTCTTTAAATACGCCATGGGTTTTCCAAGATGATCCAGGATTAAATGCTGAGCTTGTGGATCAGTGCAGCAATAACATCCAACTATAAGTCAATAGAACGTGCTGAGTGGACTGATCTTAGTATTCTGATGATCAGCCTGAGAGACTGATGGATGGTTATAGTGATAGCCTCACAATTCAGCACATCAGGCCTTACTGCATTCCTAGCTGGACATTCTTCACCTCCGTCAACATGCCAATGCTCAATCAGTTACATATTTATGATTTCTCCATCGTGCTTCCACTTTCTTTCTGTTTAAGCAATGTGATCCCTTGGATACCCAGGCTGAAATTTAGACGGAGTGGCTTCGGGCTTTAACTGTCGTTTTATGAGATTCCATTGTGCTCAGTCTCTCTCTGAGGCTAGAAAGGAACGAGCATGCTCGGAGCTGGAGAGAAATGCATGGTCAGCAAAACCAGTGAAAGCAAAGAGAGAGACAGAAAGCCACGGACATTCACACGCAGAGCATGTAGAGTACTGCGTGCAAAGTCCTGCTCATTTTTTTACCTTCTCTCTCAGCAGGTCAGGTCATCTGAAGTTTTGTGATTTCCTGCACGGGGCTGAAGCAACAAGAGCATTAACTGCCGCTGAGTATTTCCTGAAAGAAGTGAAAGGCCTAAAAGTGGACAACCTGGTTAAACGACATGGGGATATTGATCTGGCTGATCAGGCGCCCATCAGCGTGCCCTGCTTCCGTGAAGGTAAAACTGCATTTCTCCTCAGCAAGGGAAAGAATTCACATGGGTCTGCTTTTCATTAGCTTATCGATTCCTCTCTGAAGAAGCCAATGCTGCACGACAGTACCGCATGTCATTTAAAATGCATTTCAATTAAGAAGCCTTCGCTCTCTCCATTGGCTGCACAGCATAGGCATGGGCAATGGTACAGTAGTAGGCAACTCATATAATCAGAACTTTGTCAAGGTTATCATAAGGGGCATGTTTGATGATGTTCACTTTGACTAACAATATTAGAAGGCAAAAACAGAGTGGTGAAGCATGTTTACAGATCCGCATTACGCATGCATAATTTACGTACATTATTGGGATGCGTGCAGCTCTGTGGGATACTGCTATCATGTTGGGAAGTGGGAAGTGCGGAACCACCACAATTCCGAACTTAATATGATCACTCTATTTCTGCCTCAGAGATGTGACCGGTTCCATGAAGAATTGTGAAGTGGTTATAGTCTTCCATATCTATCCATACGTCCATCTAGGAACCTCTGTAGGGGGGCCGTGGAAGCCAATGGTGGCTATCGTATTTATTTCCATTTTGTACAACTGTGGTAGAATCTCGGGTCAACATTCACACACGAACGACGGGCAATTTGGAAATGCCAATTTCAATAATTATTATATGGTGATTATGGTGAAGTCTGTGATTTGATATGACTTAAGATATGATGAGGTCTGTAAAGAGATATTTCTTTAGCATTTTTGGAAGAGCTACCCATTGACTGTGTTTCATAACACAGAGGGAAAAATGCAACTTTTAAATTCTCTCTATAACATTACAATTATTATTTGAGCTAGTAACGTTACTAAAATGAGAGGCTGGTGAGGGAATGACTTTGTACCTGTTGTAACACAAGTCATATAAGATACTGACACACGTGGACAAAATTGTTGGTACCCTTCGGTCAATGAAAGAAAAACTCACAATGGTCACATAAATAACTTTAATCTGACAAAAGTAATAATAAATAAGAATTCTATGAATGTTAACCAATGAAAGTCAGACATTGCTTTTCAACCATGCTTCAGCGGAATTATTTAAAAAAATGAACTCATGGAACAGGCCTGGACAAAAACCTTTTGAGGGAATCACTGCAATCAAACGATTCCTGTAACTGTCAATGAGACTTCTGCACCTCTCTGCAGGTATTTTGGCCCACTCCTCATGAGCAAGCTGCTCCAGTTGTTTCCGGTTTGAAGGGTGCCTTTTCCAGACAGCATGTTTCAGCTCCTTCCAAAGATGCTCAATAGGATTGAGGTCAGGGCTCATAGAAGGCCACTTTAGAATAGTCCGATGTTTTCCTCTTAGCCATTCTTGGGTGTTTTTAGCTGTGTGTTTTGGGTCATTGTCCTGTTGCAAGACCCATGACCTGCGACTGAGACCCAGCTTTCTGACACTGGCCAGCACATTTCTCTTTAGAATCCCTTGATAGTCTTGAGATTTCATTGTACCCTGCACAGATTCAAGACACCCTGTGCCAGATGCAGCAAAGCAGCCCCAGAACATAACAGAGCCTCCTCCATGTTTCACAGTAGGGACAGTGTTCTTTTCTTGAGATGCTTCATTTTTTCGTCTGTGAACAGCTGATGTGCCTTGGCAAAAAGTTCCATTTTTGTCTCATCTGTCCATAGGACATTCTCCCAGAAGCTTTGTGACTTGTCAACATGTAGTTTGGCATATTCCAGTCTGGCTTTTTTATGATTTGTTTTCAACAATGGTGTCCTCCTTTGTCGTCTCCCATGTAGTCCACTTGGGCTCAAACAACGATGGATGGTGCGATCTGACACTGATGTTCCTTGCATGAAGTTCACCTTGGATCTCTTTAGAAGTCTTTCTGGGCTCTTTTGTTATCATTCGGATTATCCGTCTCTTTGATTTGTCATCAATTTTCCTCCTGCGGCCACGTCCAGGGAGGTTGGCTACAGTCCCATGGATCTTAAATTTCTGAATAATATGTGCAACTGTAGTCACAGGAACATCTAGCTGCTTGGAAATGGTCTTATAGCCTTTACCTTTAACATGCTTGTCTATAATTTTCTTTCGAATCTCCTGAGACAACTCTTTCCTTCACTTCCTCTGGTCCATGTTGAGTGCGGTACATATCATGTCACCAAACCACACAGTGACTACCTGGAGCCCTATATATAGGCCCACTGACTGTGTACAAGATTGTAGACACCTGTGATGCTAATTAGTGGACACACCTTGAATTAACATGTCCCTTTGGTCACATTATTTTCAGTATTTTCTAGGGGTACCATCATTTTTGTCCAGGCCTGTTCCATGAGTTTATTTTTTTAAATAATTCCGTTGAAGCATGGTTGAAAAGCAATGTCTGACTTTCATTGGTTAACATTCATAGAATTTTTTTAAATTATTACTTTTGTCAGATTAAAGTTATTTATGTGACCATTGTGAGTTTTTCTTTCATTGATGGAAGGGTACCAACAATTTTGTCCACGTGTGTAGATATTTTTTATTCTTTCTTAGACATTTAACATCATTAACCTGTAAATGCATAAAAACACTGTATGTGTCATTATTTAATTAATAACAAAAATTGATGTGCTGTTATCGAAACAGGGTGGTAATGATGAGTCCAGTTCATGTTGGCCTGCATCACACCATTTTCTATAACATCACAATCCTTCTTGTTTTATCGTTTTTTTGTTGTTGTTTTTTTTTCATTTAATTGTTCCCACATTAAACGTGACTTGGCTATCCTATTCTCCAATGGTTTTCACATTACTAATACTCAAGCTATGTACACAAAGCATAGTCAATTACTTTTTGAATAAATATTTTACAGATATTTGATGGACAAACAAAAAAAGTTTTATTTATTCTGTTATGTATGAATGTATACATGTAACTGAGATCATGTGACATCTTTTGGCGTTTTTATCACATCGTTATTTATCAGTGTTTTTGTAAGTTATTTAGCAAGATTTCGAATGTTGTCGTTATTATTATTATTATTATTATTATTATTATTATTATTATTATTATTTATTTTAGTTAGTTAGTTTTCCAAACTACTGTACAGCAAGCAAGATCACAAAACCAAGCCCAAAACCATCCCACATACAGTATACAGTAAGTAAATACCCCCTTGAATTTGCTGTGAACAGTCTCAGGTCTCTGGTTATCCGTTCCCCAGATGAAGTCTTTAGTGTATCATACAAATGCATTACAAGCGAGCAAGGCATACAGCCAATTGACAAAGTCTAATATTGATCACTCAATGGAAATGAGAAAGAGAATGACATTATTGATTGACACACCCTCATTATCATAACCACCTGAAAATGCATACATAAATTAATGTCAGGACAGAAATCTGAGGCTATATAGGGTTTTTATTTAGTAAAACTGAACAGCTGAAGATAAAAAAAAAAAGACCAAGTGAGGCTTTGACCAAGTCAAGCCTCAGATTCCTGTTGTTGGCTTACAGTAATGGGATCTACAGTAATTGTGTCTTCTGCTTGTATAGCCTTTCTGCATCAAGGTGTACTGTACCATGTTATGAGATCTACTGTATTTCTGCTCACCAGTGTTGGGAAGAGTGCTCGTTTGAGTTACCGTTCCTGTGTGCTTAAACCAGTCTGACGATTTTCTTTTGAACTCTCTTATGAGCAAGGTGTTGCAGCCTGCAGAACTGTCTCACTGCATTTTTATTTCACACCATTCTGGGTAAATTCTAGAGACGGTTGGCACTGGCAGTGAAAATCTAATGAGATCAGCAGTTTTTGAAACACAGCTTGACAAAAGCCACACTATGGTCAAAGTCATTAGGATCACATTTTCCTCTTTTCTGATGTTTAGTGAGAGCATTACCTAAAGCTCTTGACCTGGAGCTGTGCGTATTGTGCCCATATGAGGCCATATATATATATATATATATATATATATATATATATATATATATATATATATATATATATATATATATATTTTTTTTTTTTCCTATACACTGAAAAACATTTAGGTTTAAGATTAAAATATGCACATGAAATGATAGATCAGAAAATCAATTTACATCTTATATCATGGCACCTTTTATTTAAACCAACCCTTTTTACAAGTGGTCAAAAATATTGGAACAAGGTATTTCTTGAATGATTATTATATATATATATATATATATATATATATATATATATATATATATATATATATATATATATATATTTTTTTTTTTTTTTTTTAAGTAGAAACCAACACAATTTATTTATTTGATAGTGTAATCTAAAATCTGTGGTCCTATCCCTGTCAGATTGTTCAATATAAAAGATTAATGAGCAGATCCTGGAATGTAGTAACCGTTATTTCTCCCTTTTTTTCCCCTTCTGAGTCATTCTTCTCCTCAGGCACTAAAAGGATTATATTGTATGAAGTGCTGTTTCTCCTCTCAGCTCATCATGCACCCACACACACACACACACACACACACACACACACAAGCACCTACGTACACTCAAGCAGCCCCACCCACACACACACACACACACACACACACACACAAAAATGCACACACATGGAAACAGACAAGTAGTGGTGTTCAGTGATTATCTCCAATACATGGGGAAGCACCTTTTTAAAGCATAAGTGGTAAATTAAAGGGTCAGTGATGTACTCTGTCAATGCTTGAAAGCCAATGAAGCCAAAATGAGCATTAAGGTACTGAGGTGAACACATCCCGTTGGTGGAAAAGCACAGAGGACGAAATTAGATTGGAAAGGAAGGATGTTAGACTTTCCCTGCTTGTGTTGCATGGAATATTCCTCCATTGGTAAGCAGGCTATGCAATATAATACTGTATGTGCTCGAGAAGTAACAATGACTTGCCAAAGCCTTAGAGGCTCGGGCTATAATTGGTTATTTATCCATAAAAGTGCTCCCTTGAAATCAATATAAGAGACAAGCCAATTTCCTCTCCCCATTAAAAATAATAATAAAAAAAATCTAATCAAATAAAAATACTAATCCTCCATTTTCATTTATAATGTCTTTGAGATTGGTACAGCCCTTTACTACGCATTACTGTACATCTCACCAGCATTAATTCACCCCCCAATATCAAATATATAAGCTTTTTTTTTTTTTTTTTTTTTTACAAAATGCTTGGCAATACTTTTCCTTAAACTATAAACAGCAGCTCGGACAAAAAAAACCAGAATTACACACAAATCTTCTGAATTACGCACGATTATTTTTGACAGTGATTTTATTCCATAGATACTGGGTATGAGGTGTTTCTGCCGAAATGCTGTTTGGTTTTTGCCAAACATACCACTAGGCATTAAGGCCAGTTATTAATGAGACCACTTTGGTCTCATTTGTCCATAGGACATTGTTCCAGAAGCCATGTGGTCTTGCTTCTGTGTTCTTTTTAGACAGAGGAGGTTTTCTCTTGGCAACCCTTTATAATAAACTATACTTGTTCAGTCTTCTTCTAATTGTGCCGTCATGGACTTTAACATTTGACATTCTCAGTGAGGCCTGTAGGGACAGTAGTTTTGTTTTTTCTCTGAGCATTGCATGGTCTGATCTTGGGGTGAATGTGTTGGGATGTTCACTAATGGGAAGATCGCCAACTGTGTTGAATGCTTTCCACTTTCTCACAAAATAAAGATTATATCTGAATAATCTTTTTCACTGTAGAACGCTGAACTCCAAATTGTTTAGAAATGGTTTTATAACCCTTACCAGACTGATGTGCAGCAAAAATTGCTTTTCTACAGTATGATCATTGTCTATGTCCTTTCCTTTTGGCATTGTGTTAACAGACACCTGAACGCTCCAGACTAGCAAATTTTCAAAATGTAAGCAAATCACTTAAATTTTAAAATACGAAACATACAATTGGTTGTTTATGTACCAACCTCAGCAGCAACCTCACTTCCCCTCTCGTCTGTTCCAACCACTCAGCATTAAAGACTAATCACCGGCCTGATCATTGGTCATCATCTGCACCTTTTTCGCCATGGTTCGTGCCTTAAGTTGTTTTTTAGTGCTTGATCGATTTATAGGTCATGGTGTGACAAAACATTTGTCTGAAACCAGTCAGGTACAAGGACTGGAGTGAAAATGAGAGACAAAAACTTACTAAAAATGAGAGTCAAAAAAGGGATACAGGAAGCCGGGAGAGCTATTGATCAAGACTTCATTTAAAATACAAGAAAGTCTGGCTCTTTGGAAGCAAAATATGAAGAAATGAAGAGTTTTGCACATACTCTATTTCCAATCCGTCTGTCATTGAGACTCACTACGTCATCCGTACAGTATGTCAGTCAGTGTTGATACGTCAGGTTATACAGGTTACAGTGGGACACTGAACAGACGAGTTAGTATAATAAAAATGGTAGTTTGTTCTGCACCTGCATCTGACTGTACAATTATATACTAGGAAATAAACATATAAATATAGATCATACCGTGAAAATGTGTCATTTTGAAAAGATCTCACTGGAGATGTATAATGTAAACAGCAGGATTTATGGGGTCACAGTTTGAGAGATATAAATTAGTGTGGGTTGAATTGTTGGCAAAAAAAAAAAAAGATTCTCAGTGTAGGTGAGTAATTTGTGAACTGATTGTTATTTACGTCCTCATTAAGTATTTTACAGGCAGGGTCATGACTGATCTGCAGATGAACCTCTTAGCACCAGGTTTGGGATAAGAATAAACGAATTATCGGATGCCAGTCTATTGCGGGCGTCATCTGGTAAAACATACGGCTGCAGAACCCCACACTGACAACCCCAAGATCGTTATCAATCCAAGGACCAATCCATTCCTTAAAGCTGTGAGACTGCAAGCACTGTGCTACCCAAATTGTTAATTATTGATTTATTGATTCATTTCTTTATTGGCTTAATGATTAATTTATTTATACACCCAATTATACCAAAAAAACATTCTTTAAAATGTTTGTTTTTACTCGTTGAATGGAAATCCTTTCTAGTTGCTGTCTGCCTAAAATCTGTGCCCCATCCTCGACGTCTGGCAGCCTTTTATCGCTTCATGACATGCTTGAGATGTTTTGGGTCACTGGGTTAAACCCCAATGTCTTGTTCACAGGCATATGACGATGGCATTTGTACTGTAATCAGTGGGAAGTTGGTGTTTATGTGATGCTTAATAGCACATCACCATTAATCCCATATCAGCTCTGAATGTGGGCCAAAGGACAAACACCCATGTATTATACATATTTTTATCATGCAGAAACCCATACACTCTACTGTATTTGGTGGTCAATTTAGTCTAAAGAGCAAAATAAGGCTCTGCAAGAATGGACCGAGCCCATATGAGCAGCCAGTGGCACATGAATAATGTATGGAACTTCTGTCCATCCCTGAAACTTCTGCTGCTTCGGTTTCCAGCCATGCATGAAGGTCTTGACATGACAGATTATGCCTGGTGGATTATTTCATGCCAGAGGGATACTCTAAGCCCAGGTGAAACACTTCTTTATGACAATGTCAGGAAAGTTTTAAACATGCAAAGATGGATTTCTGATAAGGAACATGACAAAAATTAGATTGTAATTAGATTAGTATTTACACACGTGGACAAAATTGTTGGTACCCTTCGGTCAATGAAAGAAAAACTCACAATGGTCACATAAATAACTTTAATCTGACAAAAGTAATAATTTAAAAAAATTCTATGAATGTTAACCAATGAAAGTCAGACATTGCTTTTCAACCATGCTTCAACAGAATTATTTAAAAAAATAAACTCATGGAACAGGCCTGGACAAAAATGATGGTACCCTTAGAAAATACTGAAAATAATGTGACCAAAGGGACATGTTAATTCGAGGTGTGTCCACTAATTAGCATCATAGGTGTCTACAATCATGTAATCAGTCAGTGGGCCTATATATAGGGCTCCAGGTAGTCACTGTGTTGTTTGGTGACATGGTATGTACCACACTCAACATGGACCAGAGGAAGCAAAAGAAAGAGTTGTCTCAGGAGATTCGAAAGAAAATTATAGACAAGCATGTTAAAGGTAAAGGCTATAAGACCATTTCCAAGCAGCCAGATGTTCCTGTGACTACAGTTGCACATATTATTCAGAAATTTAAGATCCATGGGACTGTAGCCAACCTCCCTGGACGTGGCCACAGGAGGAAAATTGATGACAAATCAAAGAGACGGATAATCCGAATGGTAACAAAAGAGCCCAGAAAGACTTCTATAGAGATCCAAGGTGAACTTCATGCTCAAGGAACATCAGTGTCAGATCGCACCATCCGTCGTTGTTTGAGCCAAAGTGGACTACATGGGAGACAACCAAGGAGGACACCATTGTTGAAAACAAATCATAAAAAAGCCTGACTGGAATATGCCAAACTACATGTTGACAAGCCACAAAGCTTCTGGGAGAATGTCCTATGGACCGATGAGACAAAAATGAAACTTTTTGCCAAGGCAAATTTTGCTTATTATTCTTGAAGCATATCAAGAAAAGAACACTGTCCCTACTGTGAAACATGGAGGAGGCTCTGTTATGTTCTGGGGCTGCTTTGCTGCATCTGGCACAGGGTGTCTTGAATCTGTGCAGGGTACAATGAAATCTCAAGACTATCAAGGGATTCTAGAGAGAAATGTGCTGGCCAGTGTCAGAAAGCTGGGTCTCAGTCGCAGGTCATGGGTCTTGCAACAGGACAATGACCCAGAACACACAGCTAAAAACACCCAAGAATGGCTAAGAGGAAAACATTGGACTATTCTAAAGTGGCCTTCTATGAGCCCTGACCTCAATCCTATTGAGCGTCTTTGGAAGGAGCTGAAACATGCTGTCTGGAAAAGGCACCCTTCAAACCGGTAACAAGTGGAGCAGCTTGCTCATGAGGAGTGGGCCAAAATACCTGCAGAGAGGTGCAGAAGTCTCATTGACAGTTACAGGAATCGTTTGATTGCAGTGATTGCCTCAAAAGGTTATGCAACAAACTATTAAGTTAGGGGTACCATCATTTTTGTCCAGGCCTGTTCCATGAGTTCATTTTTTTTTATAATTCCGTTGAAGCATGGTTGAAAAGCAATGTCTGACTTTCATTGGTTAACATTCATAGAATTCTTATTTATTATTAATTTTGTCAAATTAAAGTTATTTCTGTGACCATTGTGAGTTTTTCTTTCATTGACCGAAGGGTACCAACAATTTTGTCCACGTGTGTATTTCATGTGTACTGCATGTTGGCTTTATTAAAATGTATGACTGAACACAGAAAACCCTTTGTTGTATCTCTGTTGTATCTTTGTTGTATCTCTTTACATATATACTGTAGGAAATACAGTATGTATTAGTATGTATTAGTATGTGGTTACTAATATGAATCCAAATCTGTACCCTGTTTGCAGTCAATTAATAAACTCAATGACAATGAGCTACTATAGAGAAAATACATAAATTAAGAAACCAAATGCAAAAGCATAAGCTAAGTGAAGCATTGTTTTGTTTGTTTAGTCGTTCAGTCATGTCTGACTCCTCGTGACCTCTTGGACCAATAGCCTTCCTTGATGGGATTTTCTTGGTAAGGATACTGGAATGTATTGCGATTTCTTTTTACAAAGGACCATCTGCGGGCAATTTTGGAAATGCCAATCAGCCTAATCTCTGTGTCTTTGGACTGTTGGAGGAAACCGGAGAATCCGGAGGAAACCCACCAGGCTTGTGGAGAACATGCAGACACCCTGCACACAGACCCGGCACTGGAATCAAACCCAGGACCTGGAGGTACAAGGCGACACTGCTAACCACCTCTTACAAAACACTGATGTCCAAGACTTCTTATGTGTAAATAAACATGCAGTTTTCTTTGTTAAATACCTTAGTAATAATCCATTTAAGCATTAGATAATGTGGAGCGTCCATCAGATAAGTTCTAACTATAGAGTTGATGCATAAAGCTGAAACTGCTATAACTGCTGCTCTTATAGAAAATTAATCATCCAAGCAAGGAGTTTATTCCTTTAAACCAACAGGACACAAGTGTGTGTTCATGCTGGAAGACATCCGACACACAGGATTTGTAGGATCTGACTCCTTGCAGTGG
Organism: Clarias fuscus; assembly: GCA_030347435.1. Lineage (NCBI taxonomy): Eukaryota > Metazoa > Chordata > Actinopteri > Siluriformes > Clariidae > Clarias > Clarias fuscus. The sequence continues at coordinate 27,693,687 of CM059215.1, read as the reverse complement.
CCTTACATCTGTTCAGTCAGATGGAAGTTCACGAAGCTGCTTTTCCTAAAATAAAGCTCCATGCAGCATTTATGAATTCCCTATAAAATGCACTTAAGGGCAAGAATCCACAAGAATCTCCTCCCTATCTAGAGACAGTGTGAGGCTCAGTAATAGACCAAATGATAATGCATGCAGCAGTAATGCCCCTAAGTTTGGCTGTCCTGACATAGCGGGTAATTATATAAGTCCTAATGCATGGTGGTGCACTGGATAGCCTTATTTTGGGACATGATGTGTCTTTGCCTGGTTGGCGAGATCGAGTCCATTAATACAGTACTAAGGATGGAGGGGGTTTAAAGCAGTGAAGAATATAAGGCATTTTATCTGTTCAACAATAAAGAGGTGACAATGCTACACAACAGCAAATAAACCATGCTGGGGGTTTTTCCCCCCTGCATTTCTTAGGTAAAGAAAACAAAAGACAAATGTGGGTCCTGACTTGATCATTTCTTGGTGTTTCTTGGTGACAGAGAAAAGAAACTGAAGGAGATGAATAGGTAAGTACTGCGGGAGTTTGGGAAGGTAGGTACAGTATACTGTACATTCGCCAATCCAAGCTAATCAATTGGTGAAGGTGAGACAAAGTCATGGAGACTGGAACTGTGTCAAGCAGGAGACCAAGCTATAGCTAAACATGGTGGTATAGTCATTGTCACATTATGAAAATAAAGGAATGGATGATATTAAATGAGAGAGAAGGCATCACAGATTTTGATGTTTTTTAAATTTATTTATTTATTTATTTATTTATTTATAAATACGCCTTAGATAAAAGAGGAACAGGAAGATAAAATGTGGACATGCATGACCTGCAATATAGATCAGATGCAACATGACATGCCTCAGCATCACATACAGTACACTGGTGGCCAAATTATTGAGAGCCATGAAATTCAATGTTTTATGAATGACATTTTCAATTTTTTAAGATCAAGATAATATGAATCATTTATTATTTTATCTAATTAAATTGTTATTTACAACAATCAATATTTAGTATAACATCCTATATTCTTTAAAGTCAGCTGGGTCTGATTGGGAATAGTGTCAAAAAAGGCGTCTGTAATACTCTGGTGTGAGTTGACCAATCCATGCATGCTTGATTGCTTCATGAAAATCATGTCCAGAAGACACTGTCCTGACTGTTTCTGCCTTCAAATTTTCTATTCGGTTTAAGTTTGGAGATGACCCAGGCCATGACTCAAAAAGCTGAATAACCTTGTTACATAGCCAGCATTTCATTAGGTTTTCAGTTACTTAGCACAAAGTTTCAGCCAGACAGGAACTTATTAATGCAATCACCACTATAGGGACAACTATAATACATGGCATATTGTATGTCGTCTTAGTATTAATACATTTGGCCACCGTCGTACAGTATGTGCAGAATTAACATACAGTAAATAGGGCAACTATCTTTCCAATCCATATCTCACATGACTTGGTTATAAGCCCAATATTCACTACAGGCAGGAATAAATACTCTACTGTATATAAAAGCTCTTGTTTTTACGCGATTCCTCTACCTGCAATTAGCAAGAGCTCTCAGCTCTCATTTTTCTCTCAGCTAATGTTATTTTCAAGGCAATGTTTCACACACAGTAAACAGCATTTTAGACGGTTTTACGGCACAACAAGAGTCTGATTTTCTTTTATCTTCTTAAATCATTTATGGCCATGTCCTAGGTACAAGGCTATAATGGGAACACAAATGGAATGTGGAAAAACAGCCAGTTTTGCCGGATGTAATTGCACAATTCTGCTATAGTTTAAAATGTGATTGTACAAACAGCAGACCATATTAGTATTAAAAAAGACCGCAAAAATCATTGTCCTAACTAAAGGCCTGATCATTATAAAACTGCAGATGTTGGAGGCTACAGTAAAGTACTATTGTTTCTTTGCAACTGGACCAGATCATAGCATTGTAGTCCATTATGATTTGAATCACCTTGGCGCAATGGATGGCAGAGTGATGCAGTGGGTGGCTTAGCTAGAGTTAACATCTGTGTATATGTATAGTTCTTTCCATTTTGATGTAGGAACAATTCAAAGAGGACTGGCTACACTAAATTGCCCCAGATATGAATGTGTGTGCATCTTGCCATGTGTGATGGACAGCCCATCCAGGATGTAATTATGCCCTGGTCCCAGTGCTTCAAAAGCCTAGCAACGCCGACTCTTTAAAAACACATTTGAAACACTTCAGAAAATTGAAATGCTGTGTCTCTGCAAAGACATACTGACAGCATGCAATAAGACAGCTTGTGTCCTTTGTTCACATGCAGGTACTGTGTTCTTGCCAGTTAAAGTCACTTACATTGACAGCGTAAAAAGTCGGTCAATCAGATAAGAAAACATGTCAAATCTGATCACCATTATGCTAACCGCATCTCTTTTTCTTTTTCTTTTTTTTTTAAGCTGTTGGATGTTCTGATGAAAAATGATAATGAAAGCTTCATGTGAGTGAAACATGGGTTCTGTTGCATTATTCTTCATTATGCAGACTAATCTCGTAGCATGTACAGTAGTCACTAAGATGTCCAAAAGCGCACATCAAATAAGCTATTAAGTTGCATTTTGGGTGATATATATATATATATATATATATATATATATATATATATATATATATATTATATTAGATTCCTGGTTCAATAAGCTCTATTTGGATACCATGTTTATCGCCGCATTATGTCCGAGGGCATCGAAAAAAAAACCCTTCAAAGTCCTATTTTTAGATTATTTAAATGGAGATTCTGTAAACTAATAAGAAATTGAGAAGTCTCATTTTGACCCCAGGATTTCCCTTATATTGCGAACCAGCTGCTGTAACCAGCTTTGATAGTGCTCATTATTAAAATGCTTTAAAACAATATTAAGAATGAAAAGTTTCTCAATTCTGTTGAAGGATCAATGAAGATGAATTAATGTATGCAGGGGCGGATCTACAAAATTATTCATGGGGTGGAAGGGGGTGGCATTAAAATTATGAGAGGTGGCAACACTGAAGCAAGCATCCTTGCATGGTTTTTGTGGATTCAAGGAACGCGATTCAGTGTATACAGTAGGGTGCACATTTTTACATTGTCCTATAAAATTTAATAAAGGCTGATGTGTGATTGCCTTGAACCTGATATCTGGATTGGAACGTCAGATAAATTTAAAAAATCTTTTATTTTTAGAACACTAGGACACTGGTGCTGGGGTGGCAAGACTTTTTCTTAGGGTAGCAATTGCCACCCCGTGCCACCCCAGTAGATCCGCCCCTGAATGTATGAAATAATTGAATTTTGCCAAAATGGAAAAATATGGCACTAATCTGTGTGGCCTAATACTTGACTCGATATGACATGTCTCTGTGTCACAGCGTCTCGGTGTCCTCTGTGTATTTTGTTCTCTAACCTGTCAGCGCTTTCATGTTAGGAGCGTGCTGGACAGTGTGAGCGTCCCAGCCATTATATAGAGTAATAAATATAAAGTTCCACGCTAGCCGGAAACAGACACAATGGACGACTAATTAGGTCATGGTCAGGTGCAAAACAAAGCAAATGCAGTAAGGCGAAGGTCTCCGAGATTAAAATGGAATCGTGGCTTTTCTCGGACAGATGCGAGATGCTTCAGACATGGATTGGATTTAAGAGAGAGGCCGTGTGTTACTCTCCTGTGACGGTGGAGACGATGCGGACGGTGAGGTGGGGTTGGGTGGAGGGGGAGGAGACGGTGCGAGCCTTCAAGGATTCTTCCCGCATAAACCATTTCAATTTCATCTGGCCACTGCGACCTGCTGGCTGTGGCATTGATCATACTGATCTGAATCTGCAGACATATTGTGATTGCACTTTGCAGTGCTATCGACTTTGTGTTCAATCCTGACCCATTACATCACACCCCACCACAAACATATTACTGCCTTCTTGATTTGCTGCCTCTTTTTCCTAGTTTGCTTATTTTTCAACCTCTGCTTACCCATTTCACAATCCTAGCACACTGTTATCTGTCTATCTTTGGCTTTTAGGTGTTGAAGGAGCTGAAAAATGCATGAAAAATGCAGGCACATGTCATAACATGCAGTTTTCTCACATCATCATACTGTAGGTAGGATTTTCTCCTTTTATGCTCGGTGGGTTTCCTCCATGTACTCCGGTTTCCACCCACAGTCTAAAAACATGCAGATTAGGCAAACTGACGTTCCCAAATTGCATGTGTGTGTGTGTGTGTGTGTGTGTGTGTCCTTGTGCCCTAGGTCTCCTGGGATAGGCTCCAGGCCCCCGTGACTCTGAATACAGGATAAAGTGGTGCAGAAGATAAGTCTTAGAATTAAGAGTGAGAAATAAAGTACATGTACAGTATGTGAGCAGAGTTCTTATTAAACCACAGCTTTTTGTAAGGGTAACACTTAGGATTGGTCCTGTTTAAATGTCAGGTAACGCGTTAACACTATCGAGCGTTGAATGAAAATTATTTAATTTTTCATTTATTTCTTTTCTATAATAAATTGCCTGGATATGCACAGGGACTAACAAATACATTTTCAACCTGAACCAAAAATTGCTCTCTTGTGTCTCTGCGGCCTTTTACAATATTCTCGCTCATTTCAATCAGTTCTTTTTTCTTCTTCTTCTTCTTCTTCATCGGGACCAATTAGGATAATTATGTATTTCTGTTTCCAGCGCAGGTTAATCTTGCTAATAACAAAGGGCAAGGAGCAAGTGCCCAGAGGTCAGAGAACAAAAGTGCAACAGGGAGAAAATTCATTCTTGTGGCCCGAAAAAAACCCAAACAAAGACATTTTATAACCGAGTGTTTGAACCTCTTGAGACAGAGCAAGAGTATGCTTGTTTGTATTCATGAAAATTGTGACTATGAGTGCATAGTACGTATAAGCCCTGATTGTGTAAACGCCACAATAATCTCCTCCTCACAGGGCACATCAGTGAATTTCCAGTCATTTCCTACATGATGAAAGATGCGACGGTTTTGCAAAGCATTTGATGGTTCAGATGTCTCCTGGGGCTATCAGTGTACAGGATGAGGTTATCGAGTTCCTATCGGGGGAAAAATAGCTCTGGTAGCTTAGGCCCCGATTTCCTTCAGCACAGTTGAGTCCTCGAATATCTTTAAATATATTACTCTATCCCAGAAGGCGAAGGGGCTAGGCTGGAGAATAGTCATTGTACTGCAAGAGTCCTTATAGAGGACGTCCACAGGGGTTTGAGTTCACCTTTCCCTATCCATTTCTTGCTCTCTCTTTCTCTCCACTCCATCTACTGTACTGTATATCTGGGGTATATTGGATGACATGTTCAACATTTTTTTTGCATTTCTTGTTTCTGTAGCTACATTTAAATGCATATACTGCTTTATCCTGCTTTCAAGGTTGCGGGGAGCCTGTAGCCTATCCCAGGAGACAAGGCGGGGTACACCCTGGACAGGGTGCCAATCCATCGCAGGGCACACACACACACACACACACACACTCATTCACTTACAGCCTGGCCTGCAGGTCTTTGGACTGTGGGAGGAAACTGGAACACCCAGAGGAAACCCAGCAAGCACGGGGAGAACATGTAAACATGCACACAGAGGCGGGAATCGACACTAGCTGGGAATCGAACCCAAACCCTGGAGGTGCAAAAAATAATCAGATTGGTAACTTGGTTCATCCATACACATACAGTAGTAAACTGATTGAGTAACATTTCAATTGAAGGTTGGGTAAACCTTTTATCGTCAATACTTAAAATAAAAAATTAACACCATTAAAACATTTTTTTCAAACTGGCCACAAGTTCAGCATAGACATTCAGCTTGCACACATTGAAGAAGGGAACAACTATTCTCTTTAATTTTGCTAGCATTAAAAGTGAACGCATTATTCTGATGACTAGTGTGTGCTTTTTTCCTTTCAATAATATTCATAAGAACCTGACCGTCCTTGATCCTGAATGTTGGCTAAATTGAACATTTAGCAACTTTACTGCAGTCACAAACTCTTATTCCTGCTCTCTGTTTAATGATCACATTTGGATGACATTATTCAGACATGCAAATCCTTTTAAACTTGTTAAAACACGAGCAGCGTGATTCAAATCTGAAAGTGCTAACTGGGTTCTTTTTTTTCTTTTTTTTTTTTAAATAATAAATCTCGTTTCTTGCTTCTGGATTGCATTACGTGTAATATATGCATTTACAGTGCCTTCAGAAAACATTTGTCCTAAATTTGAAACACTTGGTCTAAAGCCAATGCATAATGTTCCATATAAAAAAATACAGCCCTGCAGCCAGGTAGCACCATCGGTGAGGGCATTATTCTCTCGGGTTGATTTTACAGCAGGAGGACAAAGAAAGCTTATTGTCATCGTAGGCAATAAAGATAGGGCCAAATACAAGGTAATTTTTGAGAAGAATCTGTTCCACTTGGATAGACATCTTCAGGGCAAAAGGATCCAAAGTGCGAGGGAAAAACTACAAAAGGTTGGTGTTTCGGATCGGCCGAGTCAAAGCGCAGATTAAAATCCAATTGAAAATCTAGGCCATTACCTGAAAAATGCTGTCCACCAACATTCTCCATCTTCTTTGGCAGAAAATTTGTTGGAGGGGTGGAGGTCAGGAGTGGCAAAATAAAAATATGTAAAAAGACAATTTAATTTTACAAATACTGCAAAAGGACAAGTCACACGGGAGGATTTTTAGATATTCAAAATTTAGAAAATGTTGAAATACTTGAATGTCATTTCTGTACACAGTTACTTAAAAGCCCTTCGGATATGCATTTATTTGATGCTGAAATGCAGCATGAACAGAAATAATCATTGGGGACTCAAGACTTTCTGGAGGCACAGTAAATGAAAATTGTCCACAGACTGTCCAGTTTAGGACACATACACAGTACATTCATATATATATATATATATATATATATATATATATACACGCACAGTAGGATACATGCATTACATGTTCAGTTAGAATTTGCAGTCAGACAGAATTCATTCAAATTGGTGAAAAATGCTGACATGTAAATACATAGTCTATGTTTTAGGCATCATATCATTTAAACCTTGGGTATTTGTATCTCTTTGGAATTTCTCATTTGTTCACACTGACTGTGGAGTTGTAGAGGCTGAGGGCACTTCACCGGGTGGAAATATTGACATAACTGTAATACTATGAACAGCAGTAGAACTGGGCTTTATAGTCATCTGGAACAGGTTACATTTTTTAGGGCACTTGTGGAATATTTATACATCTTAGGACTTCTGCAAAGAAATAATAATTTAAATGCTCTGCCTAATTTAAAAAAAGAAACTTCTATTTTTTCAATCAGACCTTACAGTAGGTACTTAATTCAATGAAACAAAAAAAAAAGAGAAAAGAAAATGTTAATAGAACCTGTAGTTAACTCATTAGTTGCATGTACTGTATGTATAGCTACACGTGATGGAATAAAATTACGTTTTTAAACTATTTTGTATATCAGTATGATTTGGCATCTTTTTAAACCAGGTAGATGTTTTTTGTTGTTTTGTTGTTGTACTTTCAATACATGTTGTTGGTATGGTTTATCAGAATGTGACAAACATCGAAGCACATTATCATATCTATTACATACAGTACATTATTATGCAGAGGTTTTATGCAGAGGTTTTAATATATATATATATATATATATATATATATATATATATATATATATATATAAAACCTCTGCATAATATATATATATATATATATATATATATATATATATATATATATATATTAAATGAATGGGGTCAAGAATACATAATATAGAAGCAGTATTCAGTTTATTATTATTATTAAAAAAGCTTCATACTGTAGTTGCTGGGAATCACCTAATCATGCGCAGTCACCCGGTAAGGAGTTTGATTATTGGGCAGTAGTGGCTCAGAAGATCGGCGGTTCGATTCCCATCTCAGCCAGGTTGCCATTGTTGGGCCCTTGAGCAAGGCCCTTAACCCTATCTGCTCCAGGGGCGCAGTACCATGGCTGACCCTGCGCTCTGACCCCAGTTACACTGGGATATGCGAAGAAGGAATTTCACTGTGCTGTAATGTATATGTGACAAAATAAAGGCTTTACTTTACTTTACTGATCTGTACAAATATTTATGTGACAAGCAGACTACATACTTCTTTTTAAATCATGTTAGTAAAAAGCTCTACCGTGGTTTGGCTTCTGACCCAGTTGCTGTAGCCTCTATTGAGCAAAGTATCTGTCTGCCTTCTGAAGACACCACTCCAAAACCGAGCTCCTAGAAATATCTCCTCACCAGGGACATGGCTCCGCCTGTCAACCTGAGAAACCAATGTTCTCTCTCCAAAGGCCAGACACTCTTGAAATAGTCTGCTTTTCATTAGACGAGGAATAAAGAACGTCTCTGTGATGCTGCTTACCATGAAAAGCCTGTGGCAGAAGGGATGGGAATGGGCGACTGCATGTATGCAACATCAGAGAAAATTTTTTTTTTTCCCAACATACTGCAGACTTTCAGTTTCCAGCAAAACACTTTATGGCTCTTTTCACTTCTGGAGTACATTTGTTCCATTTATGTCCCTCCTTTAGAAATGGTGAGAATATAGATCTGTTTAACATTTATGCATTTTCCATTCTGAGAGTCCACTTAAATTATTGACAAATAATTACACATACTGTAAAATGACAAAGAGTGAATGTCTTTGTTCTATTGACAGCATAAAGCAATAGGGATGAAGTAGGCATTTGAACTCATGTTTGTTCCAGGGACAGAGACGAACGGAGTTAATGTGCCTCCATCAGGGATGATGCATCTCCAAAACTAACCCTCAGCCCATCTGAGGTAGACACCTGCACTCCCTCATCCGTGGGATTCATTGTTAGGCCGTGATTACGGCACGTTAGCCTGGTTCACCGCTGACGTGACCGAGCTGCCAATAGGGCCCTCTATCCTATCTCAGGGTATCAGTGCTCATCTGTGGTGCACTGGCGCCAAGGACTCTCAATGTGAGACATGCCATCAGGCTCCCATCTCGCCACACAGCTGACTCCAACAGACTGCTTGTTTTAGGCAGTCTAGACCTAAAGGACATTTTACTCATAAAGCTGCACGATGATAAATACACTCAGAAAATAGCTCGTTCGGATGCAGGGGAAGATTGCTGCTGATTTCCAGCGGTGTATAATTGTGCAGGTGTTCTATAAAGATTCAAGACAATAGTCTGGTATTGTTTGGCAGCCTGGTGAAATTTGTCACATGTTGTTATGACTGAATTCTACAAAACAGTCAAAATAGTCTTTTTTGCAAAAACAATGCATTGACATTTGACTTAAAAAATAAAAATGGTAAGTAGCAAATATATAGGTTACTTTCCTTCTTTCTATGCATTATCCCCAAATTTTCCCCTCTTAATTCCCACTCATTAGACAGCTCTCCCATCGCATGCCAGCTAACATCCAGGGAGGATGAACACTTTTATATACCGTCTCCGACGCATCTCTGCCAATATCAGAGGCCGCTGCAACACACTCTGAAGAAAGCACCATCCACCTACTTTCACAGGCTTGAGCTTATAGACACCCATTACTGACACTTGAAAAGGGGTGAGAGTATGCCGCCACACCCTCCATGAGAGCAAGGCCAATTTTGTTCTCCATGTTCATAACTTAACCAGCAGAACAGAACTCACACAATGAACGACCAATTATTTCCCCATTATCGTCCGTTCAATCCCTGATCTGCGGAGTGAAGAGACTGCGGTTTGGTTTGAGCTTAAATGCTAACTTTTGGTCATCCAGATGATACTGACAATCAAAGCGAGAATTCATTACACATTCTAAGCATGAAACTCTATTATTTGACTATACTGTTGTTTTAGTAGATTAGGCTACAAACCCATTATCTATAGACCTTTCGCACGTGGTGTCAGAACATCAGTCCGTCAAGGTCCTGCCCAGTTCTGGCAAGAAAACTCATCTAATAATGTTTTACCATGTCTAATTGTTTCCAAGTTATTTTGCATAGTCTCTATACTTTCCACAAGCTATAACGCCACCTAGCTTCTAACACAAGGCTGAATAACAATCCCTCTCTAAACAAGGGCACTACTTGGTTTGTGAAACAAGGGATTCAGCACCCTACATAGTGCCCTAGATTTCCATTTTATGGTATTTGGAACAGATAGTCAGCTATTCAATGGAAATCTTAAAAACGTTACCTGCACCTGAATTAGTTATCTGGACATCATTTTATAAAGCGGAAAGATATATAGCGTAAAGATTCAAAATAAATGGGGAATCACATATTTATACACTGGCGTATGTAGTCACAGAATAAAAGCTATCAATTGGTAGTCATTCTATTCTGTATGACAAAGCACCTGGTAATCCAGTAGGTATTCATGTAATCAGTTCTGTTTTATTTTTGGAGGTGAAAAACACATACAGTAGTAGCCTATTGTCGGTTAACTCTGTTTCTGCTTTTCACTGTTGTGACTGATGTCATGTGACTGTAGAAGGTCTATACGGTACTGCTTATTCTGTGTAGTGTCATGAGGGCCTGAATTCAGGGCACAAGCCTGGGTACACCCTCAAGTGCTCATGATGACTAAAGCACAGATTCAATCTGGGCGGAAACCTGTCAAGCACAGGTAGAACATGCAAACTCCATTCACAAAAGCTGGAGGTGAAATCTAAACCACAAAACCTAGCACGGCAAGGTGACCCTTCTAACCACAAGCCAGTGTGCCACCCAAGGTGCTGTACCTTTTCTTTTAAAAAAATATATGATATCAACCCTCTACTCCACCCTTTTCCCCCGTTTGCTCCTTAACATTCTGAAGGTATATCTTCAAGTAACACAAGTACCACAAACTGGGTCAATCAACAATAGCTTTATTCTCGACGTGTCGATCATGGACCGTAGCCGCAGGCAAGTAGAATGAGAAATGAACTATAGCTATCACCCTGTCTCTGATAAATCTCACTCAAAGCATGTTTAATTTTTCAGCAACAGCTTTCAGATGATATCTCCAGCTCTGGCAGGCAGGCAGGCAGGCAGTCCACACTGCAGTCACACAACTTCATTCTGACACATGAGTATCAAAGCAGCAGTGGCCTGGAACTTGTCAATGGCGTCTTCCTTTTTAATTTACCCAGACCTGCATGAGTAGACATTCTCTGAGTTCACAGAAACCTGCTAAATATTTAAAATCCCATCAACCTGCTCCTGGGACAGACATGGTCTCGTGATCTGGGGCAGGTCAAAGGTGTCACACTAATAAGACATTGAGGTGACATCAAAGTCTAGAGGTCTAGATGGGTCAGAATTCATCGCTTTAGAACTACGGTTATTTCATACGGGGGAGGGTAAACCCAGTGCAGAGGAGCCTATGATCAGCAACGTAAAGGTAAAATCTTTAACGCAGAATAAAAGGAAATCTTAGATCTGTGTATCGGTCCGAGTGACAAAATGATCCTGAAAGTGAAACTTTTTTCTAGACAGTGGTGTGATTTGTTTTCTTTTTGGAGTTCAAATAGCATTATTGATCGAGTATGGGACTCCCTTTACGCTCCTAACACTTTATTTCATGGGCCTTCATAAACACAACATCAGCATTACATACTGTAGTATCAATAAAGTAATTGTCAGGTGAAGGGACAGAAGTTTTATGGTTATAATGTTCAAAACGTTCAACATTATCGGCTTGATTAGAATAACGGTAATTCCTAAAAAAAAAAAAAAAATCTAAGCATCCAGGTACAGCATGATAACTATTGATTATTATTTTAGTTCAAAGTCAAATATTCTTTCATTATTTGAAGTACTGTACGTATGTTCTTAAAGTTCTCGTATTGCACTGGTGCCTCTTAATAGGATTAAAAGAAAATGGTCCGCCAACAGTACAGTTACACATGTACTAACTCTATTGTTAGTTATAGTAATAGATACAGAAAATCCACTTCCAAAAAGGTAAGATGACAGCTGAATGCTTCTTAAACATGTCTCAACGCTTTATAATAATACAGCTAATGATTTAAAGTTTCACTCCCACCATAAAAGTTTTTAAAAAAACTAAAAAAACATCAATAGGTAAATAACACTTTGCTATAACGGGGCCAAAACAGACAAATATCTATCCATCTTCAATACATATAATAAAACTGTAAAGCTGGCATGTCTGTACATTGAAGGTATCTTTAAAAAAATTATTTGGGGGGGAGGGAGGCATAAGATGAGTAATAGAACACATCGAGATCGTTTTTGTGCACTACATCACGTACAAACAACTAATGGAGTATTTGGCCAAGCTTCAGTTAACATACACTGTAGGCTTTGTTTCATCGCAATCGGCCCAGGGGAAGAGAATCTACTGTACGCTAATTTGAGATTTCAATGGAAAACGGCCTCATATCCGAAAAAAAAACTACCTTAATAATTAAAAAAATGCATTGCGCTCTACATTTTTTTTTTTTTTTACACGCTTATGAGTGTGCAATTAAACTCCATACGAACGAAGACGCGGGCACATCTACGGTAGTTAATAATCAATAACTAATTTTTTTTTCAGAGTAATTATTCAATACTTGCACTAATCCATAGCACAACAGGGAATAATGAAGCATATACTGTACATTAAGCTGTTGAGTCTTAGCCATTACGAATGATTGATTATTATGCCTTGTTACTTTAATAACGTTTATTATGATATAAAAACTCATTTACATTAAGAAAGGTGGAACTGCAAACAGACGCATTATACAGTATTCTAGGCATTTAAACCATTTTATATTGTTGTTATTAAGCACCACCAATTCTAAACCAAACCTCAATAACTGATTTATCATAATAAAATAAATTATACATACATACATGCATACAGTACATATATGAAATTAAATACATTTTGTTAAACAAATGTGTACTAAATTCATCGTTACACATAAAAAGTTAGCTCTTAACCTCCTATGCAATCACTAGCACACTTATTTCTTTATATTATAAGGCCAAAAATTGGGTTGATATAAAGCAGGAACTTGCTGTAGGGATGCTGGCTTTAAATTGCTAACTGTCCCATGTTACTTAAATAGCTTAATTTAACCTACAGTATATTGTGTATATAAAGGACATCCTGCTGATGTAATGATGTTAATAATGTAAGATATCTTTATTAATACTCCAAGTCATGACAGAATGAATTAACAAGATGTTAATGCTCAACTACTGCATAACCATCACAACCGCTGTTCATCTCCATTTGGAAGCTGTAAGGTTTAGTGCATGTCCTAATTCATCGGTATGAAAGATAAGTATTAATATTTTACTGATGTGCAGACATTACCGTATAGGAAGCTGTTATATAGTTAACTAAATGTATTCTTCATCGTTACTTTCTAAAATAGTCATGCAGTGCATTTGAATGTCTTATGGAGTACCAGTTATCGTACTTTTCAATAGGTGCAGAAAGCACACAGATCAGGCCAAACCAAATGCAAAAGCCCATCTAAAGACCACAGCTGGCAGAAGCTAAACCCACGCAGGATTCATGTGAACAGAACTGTCTGATGCAATTGCTTGCATGTGCAGTATGTGCTTTCCTGTTAAGCAAGGTGCACACTATAAGTGACTGAAGATATGCAGCTAATTGTATCTGAAACAATTGAACACAAGCGGAGAGTTGAACTAATGGCTGCTCGACAGACCACATTACTCACTCTGACCTTCTGCCTCCAGCTTTTCTCTCTGGAGCAGCCGGAGACCCGGGGAAGAGAAAGAGCATGCTCGGGGAAGAACCCGAAGGACCTGTGTGTTTTATAGCATAGGTTTTTTTTTTTCCCCGAGTCATTCTTTTCCCTAAATAAATCAGCTTCTTTTGGCAGGTTTACATCATATACTCATATTAATGCAGTGGAAGTTAGCAGCATATCTAAAAAAAAAAAAATTTGGAATGATGAAAAATACTGTATAAGCATGAATGTGGTCTTGATTTCATGCTGTATTTTTGAGTTCGTTAAAAACCGCCATAAGAATAAACAGATATTGGGGGAGGGGAAAAACAATATATTTGTCATATTAAAGTCAGAGCACCTTTTAAGGCAGATTATATACACTCTAGTATACAGTATTAGCATGGTGATCTTTTTCTGGAAGGCAAAACAAAATGTCAGTACCGTGGTATTCAAGAGAGTTTGTTAGTTGACTTATGATGTTCTGAGGAAAGTACAGGTTACTTTCAATTATTTCTCTTATTCATATTTAATTGTGTTTATTGCTGGTAAAGGTCACGCTGGCTGTTTGTGTGAGTTTCTCAACATGAGAAGAGGAAGTCTTGCTGGTAAATCAGGGTGCCTCTTTAAAAATGTACAGGCTCCGCCGCAGGAAGCCGTGACCTGCCCACACTAACCTATTGAACAACAAATATCAGGAAACACAGCCAATCAACTCAAGGCACTCCCACTGGCATACCGGCGAAAGATAATTGTTAGTGGACGAGAGGAGGATCTTCCTCAGGATTGAAAGTGGAGCCTATAAGATGCGCGGAATGAAAGATTGGATGGTAAATCGATTTCGACATGCTAAGGAAATCATCTTTAAAAAAAAAAAAAATTTTAAGTTCTGGGAAATATTAATCATACAGACTTCAAATGAAGTTCATGTCCTGGCCTTCAAACCAAAGATTTCCCTGCAATAAAAAAAAGAAGAAGAAGAAAAAAAAAGTAATCACAGGGAAATGGGTTTAATCTAATGTGACTTTCAGAAAAACTGTTTGCAAGTATTACTTTTGAGTCAGACTTGCCTCATTCTGCGCAAAGAGAAATGCAATATCCCATAAGGCTCGTGGCGGCTTTTATGTTTACTACACTGTCAAACTTAATGCTCATCGTAATTAAACATATTGAGTACTGTTACCTTCAATAATTACAATTAGTTCAAATTAATAGACCTTGATGAGTATTTAGAACTTTTTGGTATTTATGAATTTGTAGAAATGACACTTTTCAAGTTAGCTGAACAAATTTGATATTTTAAGTAGCTGTAAGTGCTTAAGTAACAGTAACTGCCACCTTAAAGTTAAACCAACTTAAAATCTTTCAGACTAGCGATTGTGTGTCTGACGTCATCAGGGCAATAGGTCACACTTGTGGCTCAGTGGGAGGTGTTTTGCCTGCCATGCGAATGGCCCGGGTTCGATTCCCAACAAGTGGATGAAGTGTATGTCCCAAGCCCAGATAAAATGAGAGGGTTGCGTCAGGAAGGGGACCGGATTGCTGACCCAAGTCTAAACAAACTTTTTAAATGATTTGCTCCTACCATACAGGATGCTGGACAGTGTGTCAGTTTTTAGCGCACTAACTGCAGGATTATATAGGAATGGAAACAGAGGGTTTTAACACATATATAAATAATTTTAAAAATTAAATTAAATTTGGAGTCAGTATAGTGATACTGTACATGTATTGCCACACAAAAGAATACGCAACCAACCCCCCCCCCCCCCCCCCAACCCCCATGTCTAGTGTTTACATCAGCACAGAATGGTGCAAAACCTCAGTGCTACAGTAGTTACTGCTAATCGCTTATGATCATTAGATATAGATCAACTTTATTTACTATGAGAATTCACCATTGTCCTTAGGAGAAAAAAAAAAACTGCAGAATGCACTGTTCATGGACCGCTCATGTTTTGCTTTTATCTAATAATTTTTTGAGTACAAGAGACCAATTTTCAGGTTTTTAATTTTGGCTTCAGCTTCTGCTCAGGCCTTAGGGAAATGTGTTGGCAATATGGCCAATTTAATGCAGATATCGAATTAATTGTATTGACAATGTGTGCCAGAAAGGACATATTTGTACCAGACATCCATCAACCCAAATGAATAAGTGGAGTCTCAGTGGTCCCTATTTATATGGTGGCACGGAGGAATAGGGGTTGGTACGTTTGCTTTGTACTTCCAGGATACGGGTTCGATTCCAGACTCGGGTCTGTTTGCATGTTCTCCTTGTGCTTGTTGGGTTTTCCTCTGGTTTACACCCTTTATGCTCATTTTTAAGACCAGAATGCCATGTCAGCGAGGAAGACCACCCCTCCTCTCAATGATCAGATCCTGTGTCTTACTACAACTGATGTGAGGAAGAACTCAACACAGAGTTAACCTGCTAGACCAGACAACATTCCTACAAAAGAGATCATCGGGCAGTCTCTTACTTCCCTGTAAGACATTTACACCACACACACTGCCTCTGTAAAGCTACCGGCTTTGTGGATGACCACATGCGCTGCTCAAGCAAACTCTTCACCCTCCTGCTTTCTGGAAAAAGGTAGCGAGGCATTTGGGTCAGACTATATATGATTTTCTTTCCCCAAGCCATCAGACTCTAATCTAGGGACTGGTCCGAAAGCAACCCACAAACACCTATACTCTAATGAACGTGTTCCTTAACCTACTGTTAAAACACTGTAAACAAAATACTGAATTGTATTCATCACCTGCATTTTTTTGATGATGCAGTATGTTTGCATGTATTGGATTTATTATTATTATTATTATTATTATTATTATTATTATTATTATTATTATTATTATACTATAATACAATCATTTGCATTTTATTCACAATAGAACTGTTTCATGTATTGTAACACCATGGTCCTCGGGAAAACTGCTTCGCTGTGTACTGTGGCGACTTTGTATGGTTGAAATAACAATAAATGGCACTTGACATCAGGTTAAAGTAATTTCCAGTGAAGTTTCTCAAGATGGTGATCATATTCGGAACGAATCAATAATAACATGTAATAGAAGCCTTGAATACTAAGCATGTTAGGAGATAGGAGGTCATTTAATTAAAAAATTAAATAAAAAAAAATCGTTAAATCAGTTCGGCAAAGTGTGAATCCTAGTTTATTCTAATGAAGTCTCGGTCTTTCAGTTTCACAGACTTTAAATATATTGATAAAAATCACCACATTAGGATGAGTCGAATAAAATACACCGAGACGTTGATATTAGATACCAGTTTGCTTCACATGCCAATAAAGGCTTAAAATAGTGCAATGTCTTGTGTTTAAAAATAGAGTACCACAATATCTGGTTTAAATCATATATCGAGTAAACAGTGTAAGAAAAGAAAGGAAAATTACTGCAACATGATATGCAGAACAAATGATGAAAATGGTATAAAACAAGCAGGGTGTGTAGGGAGGAATGATCGGATTTCCAAGAAAACAGTAGTATTTCAAATGAGAGACTTTCCACGAATAGTACCTAGCACGAAGGCTATCCAAAACAGTGTCCAAAAGCTAAGGACACATACTGTACCTATCATAAGAACCAGAAACGTGTTTCATAAAGGACACAGCTTTCATTCACACGTACAGTAGCATCAGAACAATACACCCCATTTTCTGCGCTGTGTGTGTTCTAATGTCCCTCATTGTCAATGTATCCAAGGAGCGGCATTGTACTTTGTTATCTATTTATCTTTCGAGTAGAAAAGACTAATTTTCAGGTTTTTGTTTTGGCTTCAGCTTCTGCTTGGCCTTAGGGAAATGTAGGTATTATGCCACATTGAATAAATGATATTGACACTGTGTGCCAGACAAGAAATATTTGTACCACACATCCATCAACTCAAAGGTCCCCATCTACATTCTAGCACACACACACACACACACACACACACATTATATATATATATATATATATATATATATATATATATATATATATATATATATATATATATACTGTATAAATGTATAAATGTACACACACACATATACACAGAATGTCATTGCAACAATATATGATTTTTACACAAAATAATGGTTTATATTGTGAATATAGATTTTTTTTTACAAATGTAAAATTGTATTACTTTATTTTTGTTATTTCTAAATTAAATAAATATGTCTGTGGTGTTACAACAATAAATGTCATCTGTTTAAGAGAAGAAAGAAATCTGTGTGGACTACTTGCAGTGCGTAAAAAGTCATTGCAGGTGCTGGCTGATCTGAGGGGTACATGGTACAGTACATACATTCTTTCTTATTCATTTTCTTCAAATTTTCAAAAAGCACAATTTCTGACAATTTCATGTGTCACACTTTATTAGTGCCTGTGGTGTTATGTTGATAAGCTGCAGATCTGACCTGTTTTAATCAAAAGTTCCATTAATTCATACTGATTAATGTTTCCGAAATGTGCCCATATCTTGAAAATCATCATGATGGCAGCCGCCATTTCAGAAAAGTCTGGATTTAGGCTAATTTGTATGAAGTGTTACTGTTTTGGCAACTCTATAGTAACTCTTTTGGACTCTATAGTAACTCCACAGACAATAGACAATCAGAAATGTTCTATTTTTAATAAAACACATTATGATTCATAATTCATATAATTGTATCTCTTTTATCTATTGTTTTGCTCAATAATCTTCCATTTGTTAAACCTTTCATGAAATATGAAGTCTGTGGTGTTGTATTACTGTACGTCTGTGGTGTTACTTCAAAATGTATCTGAAATTTCTTTTCTTCACGGGCCATTTAATCTTATAAATTAATGTTTTTAGACCGTAAAGTAATTTCAGTCTTTTAGAAGAAACACTTTCAAAGGTACCACAGACAATTTTTCCTGTCTTTTTTATTTTTTTTATTTAGACATTCATTTTAAAAAAGAAACGAAGCTATTCACCTTTAGCAGAAACATGGGCCAAGTTGAACAATTAAACATTTCTTTTAAAAACTGAAATTTAAATAATCAATGAAATGTATGTCTTTATTTATTCATTCATTCATTCATTCATTTATTATTACCTAAAGTTGCATACCCCTGCTCATTTTAGAACAACCCAAAATGTTATTTCAAATATTGGTAACACCATAGACATACAGTAAGTGGTTGTGTCACAAGTGCTTGATTAAAATGATATAAAAATCTAAATGTTCTAAAGCTTCTATCAATGGATATAGTATATTAAACAAAATGTTATACATTTCATTTAAAAACAAACAAACATGCATTTTATAAATTCTGCATCTCATTTGCCACCCCAATTGAAGAATGACCCTAACATTAGATTAGAGCAAAAAAGTTTTTTTTATATTTAAAATTTTGTTCTTATCTGCTATAGATATAGTTTCTATAGCTAAAGTTTCTGTATTTTAGTCCATAATTTAAGGTCACTGGCTGTTGTGCAGTATAAGCATTTCACTGCATATCGTACTATGTATGACCGTATGTGACAAATAAAATTTGAATTTCAAATTAGCTATCTGTTCTGGCATTATTACTAGTAAACTAGCCTATATTTGTCAGCTGTTGATTTCCCTGTTTTCTTCTTCATATACTGTAGGCCTCAGTTTGCATCGTTACCTTGTCAGATATTCTTTCCAAAACAAACTAAATAGCAGGTTTGCTTGTAAACTAGCTACTGTCCATCATAAGTCCGGCCATAATATAATGAATAGACTGTATTTCAGTATAGTCCCTAACACTATATAACATTGGGTTGTCATCTGGTATGTTCCAGATGCAGAACCAACAAAGTATTTCTGCAGACTGCACCGAGAACTTGGAAAAATACTGCAGCAGCACTGATGAGCGCAGAAAGAAGCGGCTGTACTTCGCCGTCTCCCGTTTTCTAAATATAAACCAGGCTTCTGCAGTACAGCCGGTGTTGCAGTACAGTATATCCCAACACATGCATTTATGTAAATTATTTAGCTGAAGGCAGCTCAGAGACCAGTTACCGTACTACAGTACTGAGTTTAAAAAATAGAAGAAGAAAAAAATTCACAGACAATATATATGAAAAAAAAAAATATATATATATATATATATAAAATGAAAAATATGGATTTTGTTATAGATGAATGGACAGAGACGTACTGTACGTGTTTAATCTGCCTGCACCAAACTCAAAAAGTGAATTAATCAAATGTTGTAATGTGAAGCACCAGTGTGAAATAAAACTTATTTAGTGGTTTGAACAGGAAAAGAAATAATTTTATGAAACTAAACTACGGTAGCACACCATAACGTTCCAAACGATGCATCACTTATATTAACTAAATTAGAGGTCATGTCATTTTACTCCGTCTTACTTTTATTTAGTGACTGACTTTACCATCAGTATAATTAAATCAGCCACCCAAATAGAGTTAACTATTTTAATCAGAGTTAAACGTGATGCATAATTAAGGTTTCTTCCTTTATTATTATTATTATTATTATTATTATTATTATTATTATTATTATTATTATTGATCTTTTGATCCTGGTGCCCTCCTGTGCTTTCTGGTAATTGTGGCATTTCATCATTCTGCTCTGAGAATGCATGCCGCACTCGACATAATTTTTTTATTTGCTCTTTTTTTAATCCTGATAAGAACGAGCCTATTCGTTTCCTTTAAGCATTTAAATGACAACAGAAAGGGGTAATATAAAACCACTTCACCAACTTCCATTAGAAAGTTCCTGTCGTCTTTTTTCTCAGCCGTGTACAGTAGTTTGCTACAGTGGAACGCCGCGACAACTTTAACAGCGTGACTTGACTGGCACGCACTTACAGTACAAAGTGTCTTGGAAAGAAAGTTATTCAAACTAATAATATAAATTAGCCACATTGTCTCATTAGTCTGCTAAACAGCCTTACTGATGTTTTCAGCATTTCAGTACAAAACACATACACACGTTAACGCCAGAATGTTTAACGCAGTCATTTCTTCTGAGACAACTTGCTGTCTTAATTAATGAACGTGACTACAGGACGTCTAAACATATGCCACTCTCATGCAGGAATGCGTCCTGCCAGTTTACACTCCATACATTCAAGTCATGGAAAATAAATAAATAAATAAATAAATAAATCTGTTACCGGAGTAGAGTGTGTATGAACATACATGTGTATGCGTGTGGAAGTATGCGTGCATCCGATCCGTGCGTGCATTCACTGTGTGCACAGCTGTGTAAAGAAAACAAGAAAGATGTCTGATTGATTAGAAGAGAGCAGCCAAATAGCCAAGTGTTCAGGAAGTGGTCTCCATTTTGCCAGACTGCCGGGGGAAAATAGCAGCTAAATGCTTAGAAGGGAACCAATTTTTCTGAGCATAGTTGCGGCTGGGGTTTGGAGAACTGCTCCTGCATCCTCACTGATAAAACAGCGTTCATAACATCAATCTGACACTCTGCTCTGAGCGATGTCCTCGGCTTCTGATGTGCAGGAAGTGTGAATGGGTAGCCATTAGAGCTCCTCCACCCACCGTCACAGCAACACTTACTGTACAGTATACAGCAAGAGAACTCATTTTGATTTGTGTGTTCAGTCTATGCAGGAGATTATATGGTGTATGTGAGTGGATATATATATATATATATATATATATATATATATATATATATATATACTGTATGTGTATAATGAAATGACGCTTTTCCTTCCAGTTCCCTAGCTATAAAATGTGTCGTTGCTCATTACGATCAATTTTATACGGTACAAATATAGCCCAAAACAAGATGTACAGTACGTGCATAGACTGGACAAGTCATTTTTGGAGATTTACAAAAGCTTAGTGGTGCCCCGATACAGTCACAATCATGTATTACAGATTTTTTTTTTTTTAAATAACACTGGACAATAACAGCGGCTACAATGTTTTATATAATCTTGTTCTCACTGCCTATGTGCAAACTAAAAAAGCAACCGCAAATATTTAGGTATGGGTGACCCAGGCAGCCGCCCATGGTGGATGGTGGCATCCTGCCAGGGGAGACACTGAGCACGGGGGGGGCACAAAAAAAAAGAAACATTCAGAATGATGATAACATTTGCATGATCGGTTTTCTATTGCTCGTTTGAAGTCACATTTCACACTGATTCTATTTTGTGAGCGAGGCAGGGTACTGACTCCAAAGTACAAGATGGAGAAGCCCGAATGTTGGGGAAAAACAGGGGAAAAATGCACACGTCTAACTTTGTACAGCAATATAACTAGTGAAATTAACGACACCGCAAACTGCTGCTGAGTAAAAAAAAAACAGCGCACTCATAATACTGTGAATACACAGCCCCACTGCACTGCAGGCATATTTCACTCTGCTGTTTTGTGTGGAATAATTAAGCCTCATATACTGTACAGGGTACGCGGTTGAGTCGAACATTATCCGCGCTCTTCTTCATCAGAGGCGAATCTTCATCCTCGTAATGCTGCGTTCAGGGGACCATACAGGTGAAAGACTGATGAAGCAATATCAGGACTATAGAGAGGATGCTTTAACATCTCAAAACAAAGTTTTTGCAGAGTGTCGTCAGTGTGGGCAGAAGTGTGCGGCTCTTCAACAAGCTTCTTCATCAAGAAGCCTTCAGCTCTTCATCAAGCATCATCACGTTACACAATAGTTGCTACCAAGACAGTAGCCTTGAATACAGTGCGGTTCATTTTTGACTCACCCTTGTATTACCAGTCTATAAACCACAAGGTGACTTGGTCTAGTACTGACTAGGGTGTGCTCATATCCTGATGGTCATTCAATTACAAATCAACAATGGATTTTTTTATATATATTTATAGTTGTAAATGCTATGATTATTTATTTGTGTTGTCTGAATAACATATGAAAGTTTAATTAATTAATTAATTAATTAATTAATTTTATAGGGGTACTGAAGGGGAATTCGCCCACGGTTGCCGCACACCCTAAAACCACCACTGCATTCAGCTCCTACAGAAACGACATAAACAAGAATTACTTTTATAATTATAATTTTTTTTGAAAAAATAAAAATAAAAAAATCCAGCATTTTCAGACCAACGTATCTGCCCCACTCATAACCTCAAAGCTTCAGACTACATCCATATTGTAAAATATACAAAAGCAAACAATGTACTTTACAGAAAAATACTATCCAGTCATATCACTAACTAAAAACTTTGCCCTCTCCAGCAGCATTAAAAGCCGAAACACTGACATAAACGACACGTACTGTATGACATGCCACAATTTCATGAAAAATAGCCCACTTACTTGCACATGAGCTGCAATTAAACAAACCAGAGAATACATTTATACTCCGACGCTAATATAATAATAGTCACATATTCATGACTCTTAGAGCCAGTTGTTTTGTAAAAATTAGTTTTTGATTCTGTTAAATCAGAATTTATGACAATTCAATCACTACTAATCCCCATCAATAACTAGTTCTAACCTACTGCACAACAACTACCAACCACAGAGGGTAAAAGCCCGATGAGTGTCCTCCAAAGTGTTGTATAGTCAATGAACTGCTCACAGGGCCAGTAAATGTGCTTTGGAAAGATTCTAACTGCCATTTTCTGTCTAAATGTCATTATAGATTCCCACAATTATCTTTTACCACTCTAATAATGACAATGGTTTTCCCAGCAATCCCAGTAGGGATTTGAACTCACTCAGCTCACTCAAGTCGATAATCTACAGTAAGAACCACTCATTTTCATTCTTAAGACTGCATAACCATTCTTTCAACTTTAGGAGCAATTCAACTTAGAAAGCATAAACCTACAAAAAACCCAAAACGTGCAGGTTCCCCATGTACCACAAAAAAAAAAAAAAAAAAAAAAAAAAACAGCTCTGACCCCTAGAGGCACGACTCCGCAAGACCTCTGAAGGGGTTCTGTAGTATCTGGCACCAGGACATTAGCAGTAGATCCTTTAAGTACCGTACTATAAGTTGCAAGTGGGTCCTCCATGGATCATGGAGAATCATGGATTTGTTTGTCTAACACATCCTACAGATCATCGGTCGGATTGAGGCCTGGAGAATTTGGAGGCTAGATCAACAACCTTAAGCACTTTGTCTGATAAGCCCCTATATACAGTACAGTTACGATGCAGCAGGCTATGATGCACTGGGTTTTCTGATACCTTTCTATTGTGGCTAGCATTACCTTTTTTTCAGCAATTTGTGCTACATTAGCTTTTCAGTGGGATTAGATCAGACAGGCTAGTCTTTGATCCCTGCCGGCACAAATGAGCCTTGAGTGCCCATGATCCTGTCACTGGTTTTCTGGTATATAATTGATCATCAATGTTATTCAATTCACCTAGTGGTGGTGTTAGTGTTATACCCTAGCTGATCGGTGTATATTAAAGCAAACAGAACGCCCATACAGTGTATTAATGTGGTCATGTGTCTAGCAATTTTCAAGCATTTCTAAAAACTCCAACTGGCGTCTCATTTGTACTGATTTTCCGTTCGCCACTAATGTACAGTATTTTTTTACGAATAAGTTTCCAGTGCCTAACTAACCTGCTCTTATTCGCTCCTTGTCCAATAAACAACCTACTCATGGAGGTGGCTGATCTTGTCTGCAAATGCAACACACAAGGCATTCCCATGTGCACTTATGGCACTTTGTTACTCAGTGCAGCTCGTTTCAATCATTCTGGCTCGGCCTGATAGTGGAAAGCAGGATTCAGATTCTGTTTTCGTCGTATTCATACAGGTAAACAAACTGAGAACCAGTCATTTTACATCAAGGATTTTGGGCGACAGGCAAGAACGGATTGTTTTCGCACACTATCGGATGAAGTGTGAATGCGTGGTGCATACAGATGTGCATGGTAAGGCTGCACACAAGTCATTAGCTGGAGCAGCGCAGTGAAGAGGTGGACTAAATTGCTCAGTTAATGGCCTTCTAACACACTCTAAATGGACCATTATCAGAGCTTTTCAAATGGATCTCTCAACCTCACTTTTTACATGGTTAAAATATGTGCAGTGCATGAAATAATGAGCTTTGTCTTTGGGAGCTATACAACATGTACAAAGCATTTCATTTAGTCGATCTTGGTTATTGTTGCGACCATGAAGATATTGAGAAATTGCAGAATATATTTCGTTCTGTCACGTGTCACATTTCATTGATTCATCATGACTCAAAGCGTGTCGCAGGGCCACTGGGTCCGAAACAGAAATAGAGTCCATCATAGGGCACCGTTCCCACATATCCATGCCTAGAGGCAAATTAATGTAGACAATTCACCTACCAGCGATTTTATGGGGGTTGAAGGAAGCAAACATGGATATGAGAAGAACCTGCAAAACCTGGCACAGTTCCAAGTAAGCTGAGTTCAATATCAAACCAGGGACTCTGGAACTGTGAGCCAATGCTAGCTGTTTAGAAGAATATTGTTTGGATTTCTGCACAATTCCACAATAATTGCCACCTGGAAGGAGATGGGTACCCTGTTTTGTTCATCCCAATGCATGGTTTCTTCTTGATGCCATCTGAGTAATTTTTTTTCTTTTTCACCATCTCACCTTTGGATTGCTCATTAGGAACAAGGAGCTTTCTGACAATTTCCACTGTTAGAAACGCTATACAAGCAAGCTGAATTCCTAAATACTCACTCACCCATTGTCTATACCACTTTATCCTGTATTCAGGGTCGCGGGGCGCCTGGAGCCTATCCCAGCAGGCTTAGAGCATGAGGCAGGGTATACCCTGGAGAGGGTGCCAATCCATTCAGGGCACACACGCGCATTATGGGCAATTTGGGAACGCCAATTAACTTAATCTGCATGTCTTTGGACTGTGGGAGGAAACCAGTGTACCTGGAGGAAACCTACCAAGCACTGGGAGAACATGCACACATGAGACGGGGATCAAGCCTGGCCGGGAATCGAACCCGGACCCTGGAGGTGCAAGGCGACAGTGCTAACCACTACACCGCCGTGCCGCCTAGATGAATTTCAGTTGAACGAAATTAAAAGATTGACACAACACTCAGCAGTTAAACAGAGATAGAGTCTAAAACAGTGATCTGCTCCACTGAAAACAGCCTCTTCTCAAAACCGAGCTTCAAGCATGCTTGAGACCTCAACATCCTGACACACAAATGACGCACAACTCGGCTCAAATCAGCACATAAAAGAGCAAAAAGGTGGCAGGAGATAAAGCAGAAAGCGAGAGGAAGAAAGTAAAAGGGAAAGAGAGACGCTTCCATTCATGCAAATTAAACCGAATTGCCTCAATTTGTAACTCAGAGAGGTAATTCATACAAGAATTAGGAATCAACCTTGCAGCAGGATGATTGTGTGTGCGTTTGTGTGTATGTGTGGTGACGGGGCGTGCCTTCGGTTACCGCATGCTGTCAATTAGGAAAAGAGGAAAAGCCTACTGTATGTGGGTGTGGTGTCTTTCACGGGGCTCTCCTCCATTACATTACATTGTCTGACTCTCTCTCGTTGTTTCTTTCCATATTCTCCCACATTCGCATTGTGAGTTTATGTTACAGATATTAGTGAGCTGTGTCAGACATTTAACTACCCTTTATTGATCTCCAGCTTCGATCTGGCAAAAGTACTTTTTAATGGATTGTAATGGAGCTGCACTTTAAAGACTGGCTTCTCTCCAAGTTTGGTTTCGGTTTTATTTATTTTTTTGGTACTTCCAGATATGTTTACAGGTTCTTTTTGTTAACTGTCATGGTATTTATATTTCCATTCAAAGTATTAGATTAGATACTGTACTAGTGGTACTGTACATGTGTTTGTAAGATCTGCAATGGAAGTACAATAACTAGGACATTTCTTTGTGATCAGATACTATCAT
The DNA here is from genome assembly GCA_030347435.1 of Clarias fuscus. Taxonomy (NCBI): domain Eukaryota; kingdom Metazoa; phylum Chordata; class Actinopteri; order Siluriformes; family Clariidae; genus Clarias; species Clarias fuscus. The sequence continues at coordinate 27,667,045 of CM059215.1, read as the reverse complement.
GGAAATAGAAATGCAGCTGTGAGGAAGTTAAAGTCTCAATTACACATTGTAAGGGCATACTGTCATGTAGAAATACCAAAGACAATGACATTGAACACAAATCAAAAAAGAATAGAAAGCCCTAACATAAAAATAACAGATAACGGTACGTTCGTAAATTTAATTTCTCTTCATACAATTCTCCAAAGCTGCTTCAGATATTCATTGTTGGATGCATTATACAAAAAAAATGTAATTCCTAATAAATTTCAATGATCATTCCACAGCTCTTACTTATAATGCGCTCACAATGACCATCCTTTGAATGTGCTACATACTTCATGGCTCTATATTATACTACTATATACCTTTTCTTTTACTTCCAATAACCCAGTCACCCAGAGGATGTGTTCCCTTCTGAAACTGGATCCTCACAAGGTTACTTCTTCGACCAAGGAGGACACCATTGTTGAAAACAAATCATAAAAAAGCCAGACTGGAATATGCCAAACTACATGTTGACAAGCCACAAAGCTTCTGGGAGAATGTCCTATGGACGGATGAGACAAAAATGGAACTTTTTGCCAAGGCACATCAGCTCTATGTTCACAGACGGAAAAATGAAGCATATCAAGAAAAGAACACTGTCCCTACTGTGAAACATGGAGGAGGCTCTGTTATGTTCTGGGGCTGCTTTGCTGCATCTGGCACAGGGTGTCTTGAATCTGTGCAGGGTACAATGAAATCTCAAGACTATCAAGGGATTGTAGAGAGAAATGTGCTGGCCAGTGTCAGAAAGCTGGGTCTCAGTCGCAGGTCATGGGTCTTGCAACAGGACAATGACCTAAAACACACAGCTAAAAACACCCAAGAATGGCTAAGAGGAAAACATTGGACTATTCTAAAGTGGCCTTCTATGAGCCCTGACCTCAATCCTATTGAGCATCTTTGGAAGGAGCTGAAACATGCTGTCTGGAAAAGGCACCCTTCAAACTGGAAACAACTGGAGCAGCTTGCTCATGAGGAGTGGGCCAAAATACCTGCAGAGAGGTGCAGAAGTCTCATTGACAGTTACAGGAATCGTTTGATTGCAGTGATTGCCTCAAAAGGTTGTGCAACAAACTATTAAGTTAGGGGTACCATCATTTTTGTCCAGGCCTGTTCCATGAGTTCATTTTTTTAAATAATTCTGTTGAAGCATGGTTGAAAAGCAATGTCTGACTTTCATTGGTTAACATTCATAGAATTCTTATTTATTATTACTTTTGTCAGATTAAAGTTATTTCTGTGACCATTGTGAGATTTTCTTTCATTGACCGAAGGGTACCAACAATTTTGTCCACGTGTGTATGTTGTTACATTCAAGACTACATTTTTACAGCTGTATGGTCCATATGACAAATACTGTATCTCCAGAGTAGAAAGTCTTTACAGGCTTGGCGAAATGTCGACAAATTGCTTGTGAAGCCTCATAGATGGGAAACAGATCCTGCCTGCTCCAGGAATTCCATTACTACTAGCACTATCCTTGGTATCTCCCAGTTCTCTCAGCTGCTCGGTTTGTTTCTCCTAGTGTCTTACAATGCCAATACTAATCCAAAACAGAGACGGAATGGGGGGGGTGGGGGGGGGGAGACATTGTGAACAACACACCTCTTCTTATTTTTCAGGAACGAATACTGAGTGATGATGAGAGCGTCTTGCTGCTCACAGAGTTCTAATTAGCATGGTGGAGTTAAATTAATTGTACCCCTGGAATTTCCCAGGTGCTGCAGTGCCGTGATGCAGCTGCGTTAAAGCCGTGCATCGCTAATGCATTTTGGAAACAGTGGTAATTCTCAGCACTACTCAGTGTTTTATCTGCAACTTTTTTCACTCCTTCTCAGAGATAATTTAAACACCAAGCAGATGGGAACCATTCTGTCACTCAATAGTTCTCTCTGTGTGGGCCCATCTTTTGTTTTTTTTTTCCAAGACATCGAGTTTTTTCCATGTTGTCTAAAAAGTATACAGAATGAAATATGTATTTTTAAAATTATTATTTATGAACAAAGTCTACAATCCATTTCAGAAAAACATGTGATAGTCAGTCAATGTCTTTGAATTCTGAGTTGACTTTGTTTCTTGTTTAAACGTTTTTATTCGATATTTTGGTCTGTTTTTTGCATTTGCTTACCCACAATGCTGTTCAAGTTCCTGAGCATGGTGCTACCTTAAGACAGCAACGTAGCATGACTTTAAATTTCTTAGGCTCATTACCTGAAAAAATGTTTTTTACCAGGAAACCCATTGGATTGCAATTGCTACAAATAGAACATGACTTAAAATAAAGAAAGAATTGAGCTCCGCTCTTCTGTGAGAAGGGCAGAGATGCTCCCATTGTACTAAAGGGCAGAGTCAAGGTTGAAATATTTATGTCTTACGTACACTTTGTAACATTGTCTTTGCCAGCTATCTTTGATTTTGGAAATGCATATTGTGCATATTTTTTTATTAATCCGAAAAATAACTATGTTAACGAATAAAGATTCAAGACAATACACGAATAGCCTAATTTTTTTTTAAACATTTGGGAAAATGCGTCATTCTGTTAAAACACACACAAAAAACCCCTTAAAGTCATCACCATCCATCAATAATAATACCACTCTGCTACCAAAATAGTGTTATTAGGGGACAAAAGCCCTCATAGCCTCAGCTCACCATGCTAACAGAATGACAATCTCTCAATGTCAATTCAGCATTCTAACAAGGCTTTTAACCCCACATTGCTCCAGGGTGAACACTCAGACAACCCTTTATGGTTCGTTGCTTTAGGCTAAAGTGTCAGATAAATTACTACATGTAAATGTAAAATAATAGACAAGGAAAGAATTCCAAATCAGGAGAACAATCACTGTTAATTATTCCCACATCGCAGTCCTGAAAGCATGGTTATTAATGCTATTAACTATGCACTGTGAAATACAGAGTGGTATATTTAAAAAATATAGTCTCTTACTATAACGTCACTTCAATGTTATCTAATTTTTCTAAATTTGCAAAAAAAAAAAAAAAAAGGTGGGAATTTCTTTTAAATGTAATACCCAGAGATTTAAATAATAACTTTTTAAATAGTTTTTTTTTTAAGTTTAGAATTCTGAGAATTTTTTATGTGCATAAGCTGAGTTGATTTGAAAGTTCTGTTTTTTCTAAAAGCACAGTATTTGGAAAATTTGAAAACATTGGTTCTGGTGTTCAAAGCTCTTATTTTATTTATTTAGAAATATAAAAATCTAATTAACCTTTAATAACACTTATATATATACAGCATATGATTAAACAAACGTAAATAAGCTTTTAATAAAATACACTGGAGGCTCCTGGATACCCAACACCCAATCCCCCCCCCACACACACACACCCAAACCCTTCTTATTTATTATACTATAATCAACATTATAAACTGCATGTTTATAACTATAATTTTCCCATCCTGCTGATATTCACAATCATGTAACTACATTTTCAGTTCCCCCCACTGTTTCATGGTATGTCATCTTGCTTCATAAATTAGTTAATGATGCTTCAAGCGTTAAGTGTCCTAGATTACTGCTGTGTTTTTAACTTGATCTAACATTGTGTAAATTATGATTCAATACAGCTTCATGCAGATTAATAAAAATGCATTCATTCAAATATATATGTTCCTTTAGTCCAGGTGTGCTTAAATATTTGGCAGCCAGGGACCCCTCAAAGAAGAGGGTGTCGACGCAGTCCTTAACACAGATTCATTATAAGAACATAATTAAATTATTAATTACAGTAAATCACCCCTTTAAAATAACCACATTCTGTCAGACAGTTTTTTTTAATCCAGCTGTATTTACTCAGTGCAATTTTACATGTCAGGAAAAAAAATAGAAAAACATTCAACACAGAATCACTGAGTTGGAAAAGGATCATCGCCTGCTAAAATGACTTGTACACTCAAATCACGTAAAGCTAATCACCTTCTCAATGGCACATCATGCATAAGTCTGAGCTCTGACTACTGTAGGCCATGCAAACACATTGACCTTTTTCTTCTTTAATCACTACGTTTGTGGTCAGTTCATGGTGGAAGGGAAAGCTTTTTCCTATTGGCAGAGGGCAGCAGATTTTCCTCAAGAAATTGATGCTAATTTGCCCATCCATCTTTCTTCTATCCTGCCACGTGCTCCCGAGAAACACCCCATAACAGGATATTATCACCTCCATGCTTTAGTATAATAATGGTGTTATTTGGTTGGTGAGCTGTATTGGATTTTTGCCAGACATATGGTTTGGTGTTGTGGCAAAATAATTAGATTTTTGTAGCCAAATTAATTAAAGTCTCATCTGACCACCTGTGTTTTTGCAAAGCTCAGTTGTGACTGCATGTCATCTTTTTTAAGGAGTGGCTTTTTATTTTCCTTGCAGCCCTCCTAATATGTGGGCGTATATCTTTGTCATAAATTTCTGAAACTGCTTCAGAGTTGCTGTAGGCCTCTTGGTAGCCTCTCTTTCATCCTGGCTCTTTCATCCAGTTTGAAGCTGTCCTGATCCAGACGGGGTCTGTGTTATATTAATATATCATTAATAATAGATTTTACCATGCTTATATGTAGCGATAAACCTTTTGATTTTTTTGGATACATCTTCTGACTTGTACCTCCTGACTTTTACTACTTAAACTTCCCTTTATACGAAGATCTTTTGACCGAGCCTTTCCACCCATAATTGATTGTATGCTTCAGCTCAACTACAAAGGGAATAAAATGCTCCAGCTTTTCATGCTGAGCTTTGTGTGCCATTGAGAAGGTGATTAGCTTCACCTGATTTGGTTTACAAGTAATTTTTAGGGGGGGGGTTTCGTTTCCTGACAAGAATCAAAATGTGATTATTTTGACGTGACGATAGATCAAGGGGGGGTATACACACACACTACAAATAATTTGTGCAAATAGTCAGAGTTTTTTGATGGAAGCACATAGCTTTTTGTTGATCTAACACATATTTGTAAATTACAATTGTCTCTAGATTTAAACGTATTCATAAGCCTAATTGTTTTTTTTGTTTTTTTGAGTTATTAAGATTTGAATTAAAGTTACATAATCAAATCAAACTTGCTAATGACTATATGACCTCAGTGCTCACAGTGAAAAAAAAATATAGCTATACGTCACGGACCCCACTTAAAGAAATCAATGTTCTTGTTAATGAAAATAATTGTATAAATAAATGTAGCCAATTTAAAGGTTTCACTGTCTCATTTGTCTTTGCCAGAAAAAGTCAAGATATGTACTGAGATAATGCTAATTTCAAAACTGATTTTATAAAAAAAAAAAATCATTGCATTTTAATCACTTTTTATTGCATCCGTTTTCAGAACAATCCTGTTGGCACCCAAGACTTGTAATTATATTATTGAGAATATAGAATTGGCACCCAAAAATAAAAAAAATTAAGAATGAAAAATCTCTAAATCCTGTGTAAGGCAACCGAGGCATCCCGTTTAAGCCCTAGTTTTCACCAAATATGTTACATTGAGCCCATGAAGCTGTATTAGTGTTGAATAGTCACTAATTACACACTCTTTTCATCAATGCACTTCCTTGTTCACAAATGATCTTTCCTCAACCTCTTCAAACTGTTATGGAACACATGACTTAAATAAGGAATATGAAAGCCAAATAGAGGAATAAGAAATTAAAGGTGGCTTCAAGCAAAGACAGACCGTCAATGTGTTTCAGGAGGGTTTAAAAAAAAAAAAAAAAAAAAACTTAGAACCTGTGCAGTAAGCAAACGGTATACATTCACCTGCTCCTTGTGGAACTCAGTTAAGGAGCTGTTGATAATAAATGTGGCTATGTAGGTAGAGTAAATAAGAACATTTATGTAAGAAAACTAAAACAAGGAGATAATGTTGCAAACACGTGTAATCTGAGCGTACTGAGTCAAGAAACTGATACAACTTCACAGCATATTGTCACAACTAGCAATTCCTCAGACAGCAGGGTTCCCAAAGCTCATGTACCCTCCATCTATCTATGTATGGTGTGTGCTTATTACTTTAACACCTAGTTACATAAAAACTAGGATTTTTCGAGAGCTGTTGTTGAGAAGGACTAGTCTCCATGGCTGGATGCTCGGGGTTCTCATTAGCTTTATGTCACCTATGTGCTAATTGGTTCTTTTCACTATGTTTCATGGTTTCTGTAAGTTCTTTTCATCTAGATTTGGTGCATGCACCTCATCCGTGCCGGACTACTGACCAAGTCACTGTTTTAATATTCCCATTTGTCCCAATCCAATTCAGCAACACAAGCCTTCCCTCATGCCGATCAGGGATGGAATTTATTTAAGAACCTGCAAATGTTTATTTGAACTCTTTAATAAACTTAAATTAATACTTAATTAGTCCATATATATTAATTAATAAATATATGAATACTATGTATGACATAGTATTAATGTCATACATTTTATGATTTGGCAGCATGGTGGCTTAACTCTGTCGCCTTGCACCACCAGGGTCCAGGTTCAATTCCCGCCTCGGGGTCTGTGTGCATGTTCTCCCCATGCTCTCTTCCCACAGTCCAAAGACATGCAGATTACAGTAGGTTAATTTTAGTTCCCAAATTGCTTATAGTGTGTTAATGCGTCTGTGAATGTTGACCGGAGGCCCTACCACGGTTGTACAAAATGGGAATAAATACAATGACCACTGGACTCCACAGTTCCTAGATGGACTACATTAGGTTCCTAGATGAATGGATGGATATTTGATATTGTACTGAATGTTATTGAAAGATTAATAGTAATAATAATATACAATATATTTAGCAGTAGTGCTCTCCAGGTATTTAAATACAAATAACCCAGCTGCAGCGTCACACTTGGGAATGCGAGCTCCTGGCCAATTAAATGTTTCAATATGCTTGAGTAACCAAAGATCCTTATAAAATGATAAGTTCGCCTTGTCTCCCTAGAAGCCATAAACTCCATCTAATAATAAAAAATAAAAAAAAATGCTTGTTGGGTAAGTTTTGCTAATTTGCTCATTATTAATTGTATTTATTTAACTACACTCACTATTCGCTTTAATAGGAAGTTCTCTGCTTATTTAAGCAGTTATAAAATCAGCCAATCATGTGGCAGCAATGCAATTCATAAAATCATGCAGATCTACAGTACAGTAGGACAAGAGAGAAAACATTAAACCTAGAGATAGATAGGCTTCAACAGCAGGAGACCACTTTGAGTGTGGTCTGTCAAGCAAGACCAGGGATCTGAGGCTAACATGTGTTCAGGCTCACCGAAACTGGACAGCTGAAGATTAGAAAATAAATATACCTTTTTCCAGTCTTCATCTCAAGGGTTGCTCTGGGTCTGTTGTCGCCCTAGGCAAGTTCTTGCTGTGGCACCACTCCGCACACATTAAGAGCCAACGTAACATTTGTCCCGAGAGCTGCATTAGTGCTTATGGTAGCATCCAGGAAGGCAGCATTTCTTTAAATCAATGTCAAATGGACACCGCCAGGACGGGAGGTCATGGGTCATGTTTCTAGCATATTTATTATTTTCATTGATAGTGTTACTGTGATGTAACCAGTATGCTAACCTCTCACCTTACAGTGCGACAGAAGTGCAGCAGAACTACAGTAAACAAACAAAAAAACACACATACACAAAAAACAAACAAAAACACTTGTGTGGTGCCCCCCCCCCCCCCCCCCCCCATGGCTCCCAGGTGCCCCATTTGGTGCCATGTACGTCACAGCCCACCCTGCTTCTGCTGTCTAGATTCGGCGAGCCTGTACCCATGATAGTCTCAGATTCCTGTTCTTGGCTTACATTATTGAAACATGTTCTGGTCATTCTGCTGTTGTATCCCATCCATGTCAATGCCAGATGTGTGTTTTGAGATGCTTTTCTACTCGTCACAGTTATAAAGCATGTTTATTTAATTTACTATAGATTTCCTGCCAGGTTTAGATCAGTCTTGTGCTTTTTGATTTCTGCAAAGAATGGTGCTTTTCTGCACCATTCTGTGTAAATCCTAGAAACTGTTGTTGTGTGAAAATCGCATGAGCTCAGCAGTTTCTGAAATACTGAACTCAGCCAGTTTTGCACCAACAGCCATGCCAATTAAAGTCACACAGATCACAGTCACACTTTTCCCCCATGCTGGTGTTTGTTGTACACATTAAATGAAGCGCTTGATGTATCTCCTATACCTACTGCCACATATGTTAATATTTTTTTAACATCAGTTTAAGCTGATTATGGAACATGGAATATGTTATGTCAATTAAACTATTTTCTTACAATTTAAATTATCATCATCATTTCCTGTGTACTTTCCCCTGATTGCATTTTTGAGGACACACCTCAACCTAAATGTTAACCTCAGCCTCATTAAACCTATAAAATATGTACTGTACACAGAGCAAAAAATATCCGATGGCATGCTGCAGCAGCATCTTTTTTTTTTTTTTTTTACTAGGTTAGATGGATTGCAGCACAAAACACAGCTCATTTTTCTTTCAGAGGAAAAAAAGAAAAGAAAAAGAAAGTGATAAAGCATAATAGTGATTTTACATTATAGAAATCTATTGCACAAAAACTAGCGGCCTATAGGAAACACAGCCGTGCTCATAAAAGTCTTATTTTAAATGCTGCAAAGCTGAATTGGATTGCATTTGCTCGTGCTTTGTCTCCGCTCTCTGCCAGGCATTGCTCAGTGTTGCATCAAGAATGGTGGTGATTAAAAGCACCGTAGTCATAGGAGAAGAACACGATTGTGTCCATGATACAGCTTGAGAAAGTGCAACTTGAGAAAGACAGCTGTTGCACAGTTAAAGAACATAGAAACCTTTAACCACGGAGGTGCTGTATTTGGAGCGATCCCAAATAAAGAGTACTAATTTGTGTGTTCAGTCTGACGAATCATGGTGGTGCAGTGGGTAGCATTTCTGCTACACTCTCCTTCGACTGATTCTTAGATCACATTACTCTCTCTCTCTCTCTCTCTCTCTCTCTGTGGACATTTGGTGCGTGTTCACCTTGTAAACATGTGGTTTCCTCCTACCTTCTAAAAGCAAAAAATATCTCAGTGTAGAATAATCACAATAAGAACGCCAAATAGCGTGATCATTGTGCGTTCTGTTTAAATGCAAAGAAAACCTATAGGCTGTGTTTGACTGCTGTGGGTAACAGAGGTTCTGTACTGTAACTGGCCAGAAGGCAGATTTAATAATAAATCATTCTTTAGACAAACTGATTCTATATATATATTAGTGTATATGTATATTGTGGTTGTCTCTCTGTGGGAATACTTAAAGGCTTCTGTGAAGAATCCTTTTAGGAAGAGCCCATTTTCCTCCCATGTTGTATCTTTATGCAAATGCAACTGCCATTCACGAATGCATTTCAGCTTTGTTAAAACACATAATTAACATATCTGCAAAGTCACTGTCTATTTTTCACTTTTATGTTTTACTACAACAAAGTGTACAGACCATTATTTCATTTAAAGCTGCAAAACTGACATATTCTTTTAGCTCCTTTGAAAACAAATCTCCATAGATAAAATAAGCTTGGACTCACTCATTCATCATCTATACCACTTAATCCTGTATTATGGGTCACGGGGAGCCTGGAGCCTATCCCAGGAGACTTGGGGCACATGGAAGGGTACACCCTGGATAGGGTGCCAATCCATCGCAGGGCACACACACACACGCTCCCTCATTCACACACTACGGTCAATTTGGGAACGCCAATTAACCTAACCTACTGTGGGAGGAAACCGGAGTACCCGGAGGAAACCCACCAAGCACAGGGAGAACATGCAAACTCCATGCACACAGAGACGGGAATCGAGCCTGGCCGGGGATCGAACCCGGACCCTGGAGGTGCAAGGCGACAGTGCTAACCACTACACCACCGTGCCGCCTATGCTTGGACTCCTCTTAGTAAATAAGTTTAGTTTAGCAAAGCAAGTGGTGTCTATCAACGAAGAATCTCTTACACTTAAAACCAGAAGTTTACATACACCTTAGCCAGTAGAGAAAGAGATTTATTTCTTTCATCACATTCCCAGTGGGTCAGAAGTTTACAGTACATTCACTTACTTAGTACTAGATTTTTACATTACTGTGGAATGAAGGTGTGAGATCGGGTTTATTAAGAAGTTTTCAAGTGCACACTAATAAGCGTGTTTTAAAAAATGTACAGCGCCATCAGTTGAATTTTAAGAAGAACAAATGATTTTTTCAAAGTCGATTTCTTTTGTTAATTTAAGGACGTTTTCCATTTCAATTTCAAAGTAGCACATCTTCTCTTCCCATGGACCGATTGCGATGAAACAAAGTCTATATGTTACCTCAAGCTCGGCCAAGTATACCTGTGAAAACCCCTTTAAAATTTGTTCAGTAGGTAGTATGTAATGCTTGCACAAACAAACAGACAGACAAAAAAAAAAATCCAAAAACCATCTTAATGTGTTCCATTACTCATCATACACCCCCACAAATTATTTTTCACAAATATCGTCGATGTACAGACACGCCAACTTTGCAGTTTTATTATATGCACTGTATAGATTTGGTAATAGTGCCTTTATAGTTTTTAGCTTCGGTCAAACATTTTGGGTCTTCTTATACAATCGTTTTACAATACGTTCCTGGAAGTTTTCCCATTCCTCCAGACAAGTGTAACCGAGTCAAGTTTGTAGCCCTCCTTGCTTCCACATACTTTCAGTTCTTCCCAAAAAACTTTTTTGGCTTGAGGTCAGTGCCACTCCAATCCCTTAACTTTGTTGTCGTAAAGCCATTTTACCACAACTTTGGAATTATGCATGGGGTCAATGCTCATTTTCATCCAAGCTTTAACTTCCTAGCTGATGTTTTGAGAATTCTGAATGTTTTTTTTTTCTTTTTCAGCGTACAAGCCTCACTCTTTTTCTTTAGACATGACAATGGTTATTATCGACAAATAGTCGAAATAGATCAGAGGACATTACTCCGAAAGTAAAATCTTTAAAACCTTTGTTTCCATATGTAGCTGCAACCTGTAGTCTGTTTTTTTTATGATGGTCTTGGAACAGTGGCTTCTCTCCTTGCTGAGAAGTCTTTCAGGTAGCATCACCATCAGTCACATTTTATTGTATATACTGTATAGATGGTTTTGTACATTTTTCCACCAGTGTCTTCACAAGGTTCTTTTGTTGTTGTTCTGGGATTGATTTGTACTTTTTGTACCAAAGTCTTTGAGTGGCATGATGGCTGCGTGGTCCAATGTTTGTACAGACGACCGTGGTACCCTCAGGCATTTTGAAATTGATTCCAAAGATGAACCAGATTTTTTGAGGTATTGTAAAAATGGTATTGCAAGTATTCAGTGAGCCATATAGAAAAGCTATAAAACACATTTTTGTGTCCATTAAGATCCGTATAAAGCCCACTTTTAGACCCATTTTAGAACAATTATTCCACAAAGTACAAAGGTAGCAGCGGCACCAAAATTAAGTGGAATACACACAGACACAAATATCTTCCTCACTGTTCTTTAAATAAACCGACAGTCAGTCTGTGTCATCATGCATCACTTCAGTGACAGTCTGTCATTTCTAGCTATGTCATCTCTATTATTCTAAGATGATTTCTCGCTCCTTATTACACAGCCACATCCTTTCATTTAAGGTGTTGGTTTGGTGCTAAAATGAGACACAGAGATGTGGAATGCTCCTGACATCAGGTCATGCGAAACAATCCATTTACTTTTCTGTAAGTGCAGCAGCTGCTCTGCATGCAGCTGCATAGGAATCACAATGCAGCTAGCCGAGCTTCTCACTCCTGCAGCTGACGTCAGATATCACGATGCTCTGTGACGTACATTGGGGAGCAGGTGAGATCTTGTCGGGCTTAGGGTGCAATACTGCTTGAATCTCACACAGCTTAGAATGCTTACAGACACCAGAGATGATAAAGGCGCATAAACCCATAAATCTTTCCCATCATTCCTTTCGCTCCATATAAGAGATTGTTTTTAGAAATGACTATAAATGACATGATGGATAGATAGATTACACCTCTGACAAAGTACAGTAGAATGATAAAATATTCCTGACATGATTAAAAAGTGGATAAGGACAGAACAAAACTTTGCAGTTAAATAGATGGTTGCTTTATATCAGTGACAACAACACTTATTTTTAATCCCAGCATGCGATTAATACTCCGCCCGTTCTTTGCCAGAATTAACCGCACTGGCTTGGTAGCCGAAGACCTATTGTCTATTGCTGCATACTATTTTTTACTGTAATAATACCTATTTCTCTACTGACGTCTCAGCATCAATAACCAAGTGATTAAAATAGGATGCACTAGGATCATGCTACTGGAAGCAGTAATGTGACATGTACTGTAATGTGCTTTTCATAGCATATGCAGACTAAGCCTAGGTGATATTAATAACAAATTGATCGATATATTTAAAAAATAGTAAGAGGATACATTATCAGACAGGGATACACTTTTATTTAAAGCTTTTTGAAGCCCAAAACAAAATGAGATGTGAGATGATTTGCAAACTGTCAGTTACTGTCCACGCAATGTGTATTGTAAAAATTGCATTATAGCTGAGATTATCAAGCCTTTTGCACCATCACTTTTTTTTTTTTTTTATTAGGGCAAGTTAACCCCCTGTTAATTCAATTCAATGTCAGATGCATGGTTTCACGTGTAGTACTCGGAGTTTGCCCTATGATGGGTAGGTCTTCCCAGGTACTCCAGCCAAAGGCTGTGCATGCTGAATGGAGTTTGGTTTATAATATAACAACATCTCCTTAATTAAAGCAATGACTGCTGGTGTTAGATCTTAGATGGCCTTGGTGACGAACCACTGGTTACGATGACAAGTTAAGGTTAAGATCTCTTGTCTATATATAACTTGTCATTTTCACATGGGGTTAACGAGGAAACTCTTCACTTCGATGTCAAATATTTATGTTAAATCAAACTATAGGGGGCAATAGCGAGCATATACAGGGTGGGTAAAAAGTAACTTCTCCTTCTTTGTGTAGCAGCACAGGGAAAAAAAAATCACATGGAGTGAGATCTGGACTTCTTGGAGGCTATACATGAGGTCCGTGTCATCCTTGCTAATGTGCTGGAAAATCCTGGTCTAACCATGAACGCACAGTAAGAGCAGAATGGGATGGTGGACCAGTGATACTACAATACAAGTTCTATAGTCATATAGAAAATATTATTGCCTAGTTACATTTTCACCCACCCTGCAGACAACCAAAGCCTGGCATACAGCCTGTGTGAAATTACTTATAGACAAGTAATTGCCCTTATTAGGAAATGCTTGACATGTGACATGCATACTGTAGCGGTATTCATTCAAAACGCCATTTCACTCCAACACTCTCCCAGTGACAGCACAGGTCACTGTCTCTGGAATACTAGCTGTTATTAGTTATGTATTTGCATCTGGCTACACTGCCTGTCTCCATAACCCAGTAATGTTTGTGTACGGTCTTTTTTTTTTTTTTTTACATTTTAACCTCATGCATAAGGATTCTCTCTTTTAATTCTCCTACTGAGTCTGTTTTGCAACACATAGCTATAGTGTACATAACCTCAATGACCAGTACAGGCCATAGATATTGTGGAACCTCTGTGACAGGTTTTCCCACCGTTACCACTTGCAGCATTAATAGAAACGTCTTTTGGTCTTACCTGCACCAGGTTCCAGCCCTCTAATGACTCAGCAATGATGGACGTTACTGACGGACAAACTCCTCCGAAGATCATTAAATGTCTGGGACCATAGCAGATTGCGTCGAAGAAGGCCCGTAATCCTTTTGCATTGTCACACTGAAAAGGGAAGGGGGGGGGGGGGGTAGAGGGGGTTGAGAGAGAGAGAGAGAGAGAGAAAGAAAGACAGACTGAGTCAGGATGAAAATGACAACAATATGTCACCAGTCAAAATGATTTCTTCTTTTTCCTCTATGAATGGTTGTTTGGAACGTGCACTACTACTCATTGTCAGTTCTTGATTCGCTCATCATTCAGCAGAATTACAATGACTAACAGTCATTCCACAAAGCAAATTATTATGTGCGCCAACATGTAATAACTGCATTTAATTTTTTCGGATAAATTGTAGAAAGAATGCATGAGAACACAGCATTATATGTAAATCAAAGGATCTCTGGCTATTCTTTTTTTTTTTTTTTCTTCTTCCCCTAATGTGTCAAACACACTGTTCTGTCCAAGAGAACCAACTCACTACTGCAGTGTGCAGCCCCTTTTCACGTCACCATAGCAACACACCATGGCTCCAAAGAAATGCTTGAGAAAGGAAAAGATGGAGTAAGGTCTATTGATTGCAATATGACTCCCCTACCAGTTTTGGTCTGATTTGCTCTGTTTGTAAAGACATGGTAAACCCTTACAAAACACTTACAAAAGCACGTTTATTGACTCCTGGACATAAACCAAGACACATGACATCAAGCTGGTAATCCTGACTTTATTTCTAGTTTTACTTCATTAAGGGGTTGACCACTGAGGCTGGATTAATGCGACATTGGTGCCACCCTGATACACTTGCAATTCTCCAAAGAAGGATTGCCTACTAGCTTCCAGGTCATTTCCTATTTCCTAATGTTTGTTTTTTCCTTAAGATAATGGACAATGTGGACAATGGGCCAGCCTACAAAACTAGCTTTAAACAGGCAAGCATACAGTACTGTATATAGCACATTTACAGTAACAAGGATTTGCAAACTTGCTATACAGCATAATACAGACAAAACGCCCAACATCATGAATTTTCGCCTTAAGAACTGAAATTTTGCCTCGGCATACATAGCATTTTCAGCATACGAGTAGTCGGACCATACGCCGACTAAGCTGTGAGCCTTATTCGTGTCAGTGGAGAACCAAGCAAAGCGAGTTTACATATTTCTTTTGTGGGTTTCTTGCATTTTGTGCAAGCTTTAGTGAAGACATACTGTAGCACAATGGGTCACATGAATGTTAACAAGGACCATAGCAAGAAGAAAAGAGGCCACGAGGAAATCATAAATTAAGGCTTGTACTGTCCTTTAATGTCCTTTTTGAAATGATCTGCATTTACAGTATTTCCTATAGGAAAATGCATTTAGGAAATACGAAATCTCTTCTTAAGAACTCGCCTCCGGATTCAATTTGTGTGCCAGGGTACCACTGTACATAAATTTAGCTTCGAAAAACGTCATAGTCTTTGTTAACTGGCAGGTCTATTATATTTGAAAGCAACACATATTAATTATATAATAAAATTATATATAAATTATATTATATAAAACCACTGATCAGTCTGGATGTAGAGTTTAAATTAATACATAACTTGTGGACTATTGTTATTTGAGTAAGCATGAAATCTGGCCTGCTACTGTAACTAACAAGCTAAATAGGAAGTATTCTTGCGAGTAATCCGCAGATAAAATTAAAACCTACATAAATCATATTCATGTCCATGTTTATTGATTTGTTTTACATGCATTGTATAGTAGTGGCTACAAGGCAGCATGGGGGCGTAGTGGTTAGCACTGTGGCCAATGCACCTTCAAGGTCCAAGTTCGATTCCCACCTTGGGGTCTGTGTGCATGTGCTTGGTGGGTTTCCTGCAGGTAATCTGGTTTCCGCCCACAATTCAAAGAAATCTAGATTGGGATAATTAGTGTTCACAAATTGCCCATAATATGTGAATGGACATGTAAGTGTGTGTTTGTGTGCGTGTCCTGCCATGGACTCAGGGTGTATCCCACCTCGTCTCCTGAAAAAGACTCCCCCAGGCCCCCCACGACCCTGTATACAGGATTAAGCGGTATGAGTGAGAGTTGTGCCTACATTTTTTTTTTTTTTTTATTGTAAAATGATGAAAAGCTTTTCAAAATTGGTTCCTTGGAAAAACATAGGACATTGTGTGTGCGATTTAGCATTCCTAATGTGTTCACAAAGTGACAGTCACTTAGGACAAATAAGTTATTTATCCTAGCCGGTTATTACACCTTCACACACTCATTCACACTTACAGCAATTTAGAGTTACAGATCCACCCACAGCCATGTTTTCTCTTTTTTTTTTCTTTTTTTTGGGAGGTGGAAGGAAACCCACACAAATACTAGAAGAACTTGCAAAACTCCTTGCAGTCAGTAGCCTACGCTCAGAAGCAAACCCTTTACATATATGGCTGTGGTCTTCATAGGTTTAAATTGTCTCTCTACTCAGTCTAAACCATTTATTATTTATTGAGACTAATGGATTGCTTACTATGAAACAATCAGAAAGCCAAAAGATCATTTGAGGTTAAAGAGTAATATAAATATATCTGTATTTGGCCACTGCTTATGAATCCACTTCTAAATAGTCTGAGATTTTGAAATAAATTCTTCTCTGAATTGCAGTATGTAGATTGCAGTATCTCCACTTTGCCAGCTTGAATATCAATACTTTGATGCAGTGTACAGTATATCAAAACAACTCTTCATGTAGAAGCTTATGATTTAAGGGCCATGGATTTACTAGTATCACATGGTTAATTAGAAAATGTCAATTTTTGGCATTATGTTTATATCAGGACAGCTGTCTAGAACTGCTACTGCAACAGCTTTCTTATTTCATGTCAAAGCACCAACAGACTTCTTCACATAACTCAATCCTGAATTTCCATTGAAATGCCATTATTCTTCCTGAAACTACGACATGCATGTTAAACCATGCTGAGAGCCTGTCTGAGTGAGAACAACATATCCATCTTTTCCCACACAAATCAGTGTGATTTTTATGTCACAAACTCAATTCAATTTTTCAATGCAATTTTATTTCTATAGCGCCTTTAACAATGGTCATTGTCTCAAAGCAGCTTCACACAAAGGTCTCTACCTCCTTGATAGGATTTCCCCCAAGAGTGATAGGGGTGTTGGCAGTGGAGTTTATCTTCATCAGTTCTGTTTTTTCCCTACTGATCTTGGAGTCCTGTTTGCATGGATATGGTCTCAAGACGGGTGGTCTTGTCCTGCATTTGGCTATGATTGTGTGACAGGAGCGCAAGGTCATCAGTGAAGTCAAGGGAAGCTCTGTCTCTGCCGGTGGAATGTCTGGTGGTTCTTCCGGGGCAGAGCGGTTTAAAAGTTCACTGAAATGTTCTGCCCATCGCTTAAGCTGCTCCTCAGTTGTCGTCAGTAGGTTGCTGTTTTTGTCCTTGACAGGCTTGTCTGACTGCTGAAACCTGTCTGCAAGCCTCCTGGTTATAAGGTACAGTTCTTTCAAGTTTCAGCCGATATCCACTCTTTAATATTTAAGTAGTCCGTCAGTAGACTGTCTGTCACCCAGTCCTGACCAGGTCTGGTCCCCATGAGGCGTAAGGCGCAGAAGGCGAGTGTGCCGAGCCAGCTACCCCCTCGTAGAGACAGGGGAAGGACTCGTCGCGCTTCGCAATCCACCTCAAAGAGAAAAAAAAAAAGCATTATCTCCGCCAAAAAGGAAGTCCTGAGGTTGACGTGCCCAGGACCACGGGGGTGTCAACCCCTGGGGAGGGACGTGTAAAAATTCCAATAAGGGATAAAGACTCCTCCCTGGCACCCTATGGGGCCGTTGTCTAATCTCCGCCACTACTGGTGTTTCAGGAAGCAGCGGTCTCCAGCGAAATGTTAGGTGCTCGGTTCCTTCCTGCCTTGTTTCAGGATGCCGGACACCTAACACCCCCCCCCCCCCCCTCCGTTGCATATAGTTCTCCGCGTTTTTCAATGGCGTGGTCTTCACTTCCATGAAACTGGAGCGAGCGCATCTGCTGACTTGGCAGTTACAGAATTAGTTTGCTGGCAAAAGGGGCCATAGAGCATGTTCCCCTGCCAGACGAGAGATGGGGGGTTGCGTCCAATTTTACATCTTCTTGGGCTGAACATCAAAATATTGACAGCCAAAATGATTGTTTCTCAAATTCAACCAGAGGTTTCGTTTGTGACGGTCAATATATTTTCATATTTTCATATAGAAATATTGCCACAACACAGGAGGTTCCTGAGGTTTGCTTTCGGGGGACGGAGCTTACCAGTATTGGGTCCTTCTATCTCAAGTCAAGTCAAGTCAATTTTATTTATATAGCGCTTTTAACAATTGACATTGTCGCAAAGCAGCTTTACACAATAAAAAGAAGTAAGTTTGTATGCAATGTGTATGAATCAAAATGATAAGATTGTCCCTGATGAGCAAGCCGAGGGCGACGGTGGCAAGGAAAAACTCCCTGAGATGGTAATAGGAAGAAACCTTGAGAGGAACCAGACTCAACAGGGAACCCATCCTCATCTGGGTGATAACGGATAGCAGGGATTGATCAGCATAATAATGTGTACTGGAAGTTCAGTGTAGCAGGAGATGTGTTAAAATTTAAATTAAAAGGAGTCCAGTTTGTTCCTGAAGGCTCAGGTAGACTGTAGGAGATTCCAATCCTGAGCTATCGAACAACTGAAGTCACAGGTCCCCAGAGCATCAATCGATCAATCGAGGGCCTAGCCCTGTCACCCTGCACATATAAAATGCACGGATGCAGCTCTGGCTCTATGATTCCAGGGCATCCGTATTCTGAATTGCATAGACGACTGGCTGATCCTAGCTCAGTCTTAATAGCTAGCGCTTTGACATCAGGATGTCATCCTAGCTCATCTCCATTCTTTAGGATTGAGACTCAACGCCACGACAGGTGTTCTCTTTAGTGTTCAGAGGACAACATATTTGGGTGTCACATGGGATTCGATCACAAGGTTGGCACAGCTGTTTCCCACTTGTGTTGAACCCATCCTCCAACACCCTGCAGGAAATAAAGCTAGGCCAGAAAGTGACTCCATCACTTTCAAAGATCTTTAGGTCTCATGGTAGCTGCGTCCACGGTGATACCTTTGGGCCTTCTGCGTTTTCAGTTGTGACTAAGAGCCAGGGGCTTTTACGGGCCGGGGCTTCGTATCCTTTCTATGTGGTTCAGACCCCGGTTTCTGACTTTGGGTCCCACTTTAGGTCCGTCTTGTCGTCGCAAGATGCTAACGACAGACGCTTCCCTTACGGGCTGGGGTGCGGCCTTGGATGGCCGTCCAGCACAAGGGAGCTGGAGAGGTCATCTTCTCGCATGGCACACCAATTGCCTCGAAATGATGGCTCTGTTTCTGGCCCTGAAACACTTCCTCCAGCAGGTGAGAGGCTACCATGTCCTAGTGCGGGTGGACAACACTGTGGTAGTCTTGTACATAAATCGCAAGGGTGGACTGTGCTTGTGCCGCTTGAACAAGCTAGCGCACCAGGTTCTGCTTCAGGCACAGGACAAGTTCCTGTCCCTCAGAGCGATTTACATTCCGGGGCACATGAATGTAGGAGCGGACTTGCTATCCAGACAAGCTGTGACACATGGGGACTGGAAACTCCACCCCCTTTACAACTTTGACTCCTCCAGCTCCCCTGGGTCTGGACGCCATGGCCCACACGTGGCCCAGATTACGCCTTTATGCGTTTCCTCTGATAGTTCTGCTCCCAGGAGTCCTGGCGAGGGTCCGTCAACAGGGTTTGCGCCTCTAATCAATAGCGCCCCAGTGGCCGACCAGAGTGTGGTTCTCGGATCTAATATATCTCCTCGACGGCTCACCCTGGGTGATTCCAGTGAGGAGGGATCTTCTGTCTCAGGCGCAGGGGACAATATTTCATCCCCGGCCCGAGCTCTGGAACCTCCACGTTTGGCCCCTGAAGGGGACCAACTAAGACATGTTGGTCTTCCAGCCAGCGTAATTGAAACCATTTCAAGTGCCAGGGCTCCCTTCACTAGAAGAACTTATGCCCTCAAATGGAGTGTATTTGAAAGTTGGTGCATGGTAAGACATGTAGACCCAGTCCACTGCCAGATTGTTTCAGTGCTGGAGTTTCTGCAAGAAAAGTTGTCCCGTGGC
Organism: Clarias fuscus; assembly: GCA_030347435.1. Lineage (NCBI taxonomy): Eukaryota > Metazoa > Chordata > Actinopteri > Siluriformes > Clariidae > Clarias > Clarias fuscus. Next base: position 27,647,073 of record CM059215.1, on the reverse strand, counting down.
TTATGCCCTAGTACTCTCAGAACATACACACGTGGACAAAATTATTGGTACCCTTCGGCCAATGAAAGAAAAACTCACAATGGTCACAGAAATAACTTTAATCTGACAAAAGTAATAATAAAAAAAAATTCTATGAATGTTAACCAATGAAAGTCAGACATTGCTTTTCAACCATGCTTCAACAGAATTATTTAAAAAAATAAACTCATGGAACAGGCCAAAAATGATGGTACCCCTAGAAAATACTGAAAATAATGTGACCAAAGGGACATGTTAATTCAAGGTGTGTCCACTAATTAGCATCACAGTTGTCTACAATCTTGTAATCAGTCAGTGGGCCTATATATAGGGCTCCAGGTAGTCACTGTGTTGTTTGGTGACATGGTATGTACCACACTCAACATGGACCAGAGGAAGCGAAGGAAAGAGTTGTCTCGAAAGAAAATTATAGGCAAGCATATTAAAGGTAAAGGCTATAAGACCACTTCCAAGCAGCTAGATGTTCCTGTGACTACAGTTGCACATATTATTCAGAAATTTAAGATCCATGGGACTGTAGCCAACCTCCCTGGACGTGGCCGCAGGAGGAAAATTGATGACAAATCAAAGAGACGGATAATCCGAATGGTAACAAAAGAGCCCAGAAAGACTTCTAAAGAGATCCAAGGTGAACTTCATGCTCAAGGAACATCAGTGTCAGATCGCACCATCCATCGTTGTTTGAGCCAAAGTGGACTACATGGGAGACGACCAAGGAGGACACCATTGTTGAAAACAAATCATAAAAAAAGCCAGACTGGAATATGCCAAACTACATGTTGACAAAAATGGAACTTTTTGCCAAGGCACATCAGCTCTATGTTCACAGACGGAAAAATGAAGCATATCAAGAAAAGAACACTGTCCCTACTGTGAAACATGGAGGAGGCTCTGTTATGTTCTGGGGCTGCTTTGCTGCATCTGGCACAGGGTGTCTTGAATCTGTGCAGGGTACAATGAAATCTCAAGACTATCAAGGGATTCTAGAGAGAAATGTGCTGGCCAGTGTCAAAAAGCTGGGTCTCAGTCGCAGGTCATGGGTCTTGCAACAGGACAATGACCCAAAACACACAGCTAAAAACGCCCAAGAATGGCTAAGAGGAAAACATCGAACTATTCTAAAGTGGCCTTCTATGAGCCCTGACCGCAATCCTATTGAGCATCTTTGGAAGGAGCTGAAACATGCTGTCTGGAAAAGGCACCCTTCAAACTGGAAACAACTGGAGCAGCTTGCTCATGAGGAGTGGCCAACATACCTGCAGAGAGGTGCAGAAGTCTCATTGACAGTTACAGGAATCGTTTGATTGCAGTGATTGCCTCAAAAGGTTGTGCAACAAACTATTAAGTTAGGGGTACCATCATTTAACCATTGTGAATTTTTCTTTCATTGACCGAAGGGTACCAACAATTTTGTCCACATGTGTACATAGCTGCTATTTCGACACGCTCTGACCAATGGGGTTTCTGTGGAAAAGCACCATTTAGTTGCCCTTTTTATCCGTGGAGCTAAACGGTTGAGGCCGCCCACTAGAGCGACGGTCCCTTCATGGGACTTAGCTATCGTATTCGCAGGTCTGGCTGACACCCCTTTCGAACCACTAGAGTCAGCGCCTGTCAGGCTTCTGTCTCTTACGATGCTTTTTCTTATGGCTATTACTTCTTTGAAGAGGATTGGTGAGCTGCAGGCTCTGTCAGTCTCCCCATCCTGCCTAGACTTTGCCAATGGGCTAGTCAAAGCTATTCTGCATCCTCACCCGAACTATCTTCCCAAGGTTCCATTCTCGACCATGCACCCAGTCATTCTCAAAGCCTTCTGTCCTCCGCCTTTCACAGCTCCAGAGCAGGAAAGACTTCACTTACTGTCTCCAGTATGTGCTCTTCGGATTTACATCCACCGCACTAGCCAGTGGCGTAAGTCAGGGCAGCTTTTTATTTGCCATGGGGGTCGCAACCGGGCGGCGGCCGCCACTAGACAGACTCTATTGCCCTAGCCTATGAGGCGCGTGGTCACACTTCGCCTCTGGGAATCAGGGCTCATTCAACCAGGTGGATTGCCTCATCAATTGCTCTGGCAAGAGGTGTCCCCCTGCAGCAGGTGTGTGATTCGGCAGGCTGGTCCTCTCCACACACGTTTGTTAGATTTTATAGTCCGGATGTCAATGCTACTCCGGGCTCATGGATCCTTGAGTCAGCATCCCAGAGCTACCTCCTTGGCTATTGTGCGCACACGCTACACAACCTGGGGGTCCAGACACTTGCAGTGCGGCGGCGTTGGTATTCTCGTTCCCATAGCGTTTTCATGCAGCATCGAGAGTAGCTTTTGAAAGGGACCGTCTCGGGTTACTTAGCTGTAACCCTGTTCCCTGATAAAGCGGGAACAAGATGCTGTGTTCCAATGCTGCACTGCTGGCGTGCTTGGACGTCCACGCAGCATCTCGTTCCCGCTTTATCAGGGAACAGGGTTACAGCTAAGTAACCCGAGACGTTCACACATAGTGTGGTGGTTTCTGGGGGTTTAAATAACCTGCCGGACAGGTGTAGCGCGTCTTCTCTGATTGGCAACATGGCTGTCCAATGCTCTGCCTGCCTAAAAATCTGATTAGTTGTCTACAGATTTGCCCTTCACGCGGGTGGCCATGTTACACAATTAATAAAACTTTTTTTTCTATAAACAAAATTTGTTAAAAGTCAGTTTTTGCTTGTCTATTTTGATGCCAAAACACAATCATCATTGCAAATATTTTACTTATGTTTTAACCATGGCTTCTGATTGTACCACAGCAAAGGTGATCTATAGAGCTCATTAGACGTTCTCATCCCTGTATTACGTATACAGTACTTCCTGTCATTAAGCTCCACTAGAGTCCAATCAATGAACAAAAAGCATGGTGTTCAAAAGCCTGAAAGGATAGCCATACCATTATGGCACTAGCATTTGCTGTGAAATGAATAAGCTTTTTTGAGTGCTGTCAAACACATGTGGTCATTTTCCTTGTATGGTAACGCATCTAGAATCAGACTAACAGGCTTCGACTATGTTGCCATGGAAATCAGCTTCGCAATTTGAGCACTAAATGCAAAAGGAGCCAAGGCCAGTATCCACAATTATATTTAGCCATGGTTGGAGCTCACAGACAAAGAGATATTAACTGAAAGGTACAGTATTTAAAAGTTACTTGGGGAGCAAAAGCAGACAATAAAACAGTCCTAACCTTATAGCAGGGTCCAGTATTTGGGACATGGACCTGTTTACCTCATTTCTTAAATACATATGAATTCGGTACTATAATATTCGTCAAATAAAATTACATCATTCTTTACAATAATAATAATAATAATAATAAAGGATGCTACTCTATTTTCTTATTCGGATACACTACCACTAATGTACATTAATTTCTTAACCAAACTATATATATATATATATATATATATATATATATATATATATATATATATATATATATATATATATATATATAATTTTTTTTTTTTTTTTTACTATTATTTGCTTGAAGGCTTTGCTTCTACTTAAACTTTCTTAAAATTTATATTTACTCCAACCAAGCAATTTTGGCGGAAAAGCTAGAGGGAAAAGGTACAAAATGTAAAAAAAAGAAAAAAGGTGGAGCTTCTCATAAAGCTGGCTAAGAAGCTTAATTAGGAATACTATTAGGAATTTTAAATATATTTGCACACTTACATATGTTATTTCTTGATGTCATTATCTTTATTGTTTTTCTTAAATAGTATAAAATAACTAAGTGTATTTATATTTTTCATATGGTTTTATAACTAATGAAGGTTTCTTTGCTTTCTAAATGGGTTCTACTGTACATGGCAGGAAACATTATTTTGCATAATTTTACATAGAACCACGAAAGGAAGCTCCTCAATATATATATATATTTTTTTCTTCTCTCTAGTGTGACTATATTTAAAGCATCTCTGTTAGCTACTGTAGAAGTAGGACATGATTTATGCATTTTGCATATTGAGCACAGCTCAATAGGTTTATATGAGCAATAATTCTGTGCAAAACTCTGCATATTGCTTACAGTGTTTCATAACATGGGGGAATCACATTAATAAAATTGAATTACTAATTTAGCTGTTTGAATTTGGAAGGAAATATGTATGTGAGGGAACACATTAATTGCTCAGTTTTGCATCAAGAGTACCCGGTGACTTTTAGAAGACAGAAGGCTAAGTATTATTAATGGACTATTTTATATGAACATCCTTAGCATCATGAAATGGTCAGTCATAAAATGGCAAAAAAGACAGAAATAATCAAGGCTAGCTAACTAAGATGAAACGCTTTGTTAAAGGTGGCGACGGCCGTAGCCGCACCTGTCTCCAGTCAATAGCAAATTACTGCACTCAAATAAGCAACCTGAGGCTCAGAGAATGAGAGCGCGCGAGGGAGCGAGAGGCCGCAAATAGGGAGCAGCCTGTCACACGCAATCTGTTTTTCACACAGGGAGTTTGGTAATGGCATGTACAAAATTAGACTAAACAAAAAGGTCAGCACATATGACATGCCAAAGCCTGTCCGGCACGAACAATCAGGATTTCAGATGAACACAACGTTCGCAGGGTATAGAACTGTGATTTAAATTCATGATCAATTTATTTTTTATTTGATCATTTTGTCTAAGATTTTAATATTAGCACATTTTACTGTGTAATAATATTGGACAATTAAGTATTCATATATACACCTTCGCTTCTTGAGATACCAATTCAATTCAATTCAAATTTTATTTGTCACATACACAGTCATACACAGTATGATATGAAGTGAAATGCTTATACAACTGCTGTTGACCTACAATATTAAAAAAGAGATTTAAAAATAAAGAAACACTTATCACTTAACACTTTCATCGATTGATGCTCTGGGGACCTGTGACTTCAGTTGTTCGATAGCTCAGGACTGGAATCTCCTACAGTCTACCTGAGCCTCCAGGAACAAACCGGACTCCTTTTAATTTTAATTACACATAAATTAAACACATCTCCTGTTATACTGAACTTCCAGTACACATTATTATGCTGATCAATCCCTGCTATCCGTTTTCACCCAGATGAGGATGGGTTCCCTGTTGAGTCTGGTTCCTCTCAAGGTTTCTCCCTATTACCATCTCAGGGAGTTTTTCCTTGCCACCGTCGCCCTCGGCTTGCTCATCAGGGACAATCTTATCATTTTGATTATACACATTGCATACAAACTTACTTCTTTTTATTGTGTAAAGCTGCTTTGCGACAATGTCAATTGTTAAAAGCGCTATATAAATAAAATTGACTTGACTTGACTTGACTTATTTACATAATATACAGCAATAGAAATTTTAAGAATGAAAATAAAAATAAAATATTAGAATAAGATAAATATAAAGAAGTTAAAGAATATCTAATAAAAATAGAAAATGTATATAGTAAATGAAATATGATAGAAATGTAATGTAGTGCAGTCCAGAATGTAGTGTCCAGTTATTGGCAGGATAATGTGCAAGGCTGCCGTTCAAGTTCACAGTGTGCAAAATGTGCAAGTGTGCAAATGTTCCATGTGTAAATGGATTGTGCGTTCTGGTAAAAAGTAAAAGTTAAAAAGTTTGCAGTCCTGAGGTGTGCAAAATGTGCAAGTGTGTGAGTGTTAGGTCCTATGTGGTGGTGTTGTTGAGAGCTCGTATAGCCTGCGGAAAGAAGCTCCTTCTCAGTCTCTCTGTGTTGGCCTTCAGGGAGCGGAAGCGCTTTCCTGACCGCAACAGAGAGAACAGTCCATTGCTGGGATGACTGAGGTCTTTCACTATCTTCCTGGCCTTGGTCCAGCACCACTTGTTGTAGATCATCTGAAGGTCAGGGAGCTTGGTACAGATGATGCGTTCAGCTGATCGAAACACCCTCTGTAGGGCTCGTCTGTCCTGCATGGTGCTGCTCGCGAATCAGGTTCAGATGTTTCCCGTCAGGATGCTCTCTATGGTGCAGGAGTAGCAGTTCCTAAGCACCTTAGAGGGCAGTCTAAAGTCTCTCAGGCGTCTGAGGTGGTAGAGACGCTGCCGGGCCTTCTTCACCACGGTGTTGATGTGACAGGACCATGACACGTCCTGCGTGATGGGAACACTGAGGTATCGGAAACTGTCCACTCTCTCCACTGGGCTCTTGTTGATGACGGGGGTCTGATAGTTCCTCTCCTGCTTAGTACTAAAGTCCACTATCAACTCCTTTGTCTTGCTGACGTTCAGGAGGAGATTGTTCCTCTGTCACCAGTTGTTCCTCTGTCACCAGTTGGAGATTGTTCCTCTGTCACCAGGAGGAGATTGTTCCTCTGTCACCAGTTCTCCAGATTTCCAATCTCCTCCAGGTAGGCCGTCTTAACGATAAGACGCAGTCATAGGTGTACAAAGAGTACAGCAGAGGGCTCAGAACACAACCCTGGGGGGCTCCAGTGCTGAGAGTGAGGGAGGCTGAGACATGGGCGCCCATCCTTACTGCCTGTGGTCTGCCAGTTAGGAAGTTGGAGATCCACTGACACAGAGATGAGCTGAGTCTCAGGTGCTCCAGCTTGGTGGTGAGCGTGGAGGGAACCTATTTGTTTGGTTTTACTAATAATACAGTAGATGTATTTGCTCCAGTGCCTTCTGGTTGTGTTGCAAATTTTCATACAAGGCATACTTTAAGCCATAATGCTTAACACCAGGACGTGCATTGTGTAGATCAGGGGTGCTGAAATAAAATTTAAGTCAATAAAAAAAAAATTGAGCTTAGGTTTGAAGGTTTGTGTTAGGATTCAGATCTCTCTCTCTATGTATATATATACAGTATCTGAAGTTATTATAAGTATATTAAAATAAGCAATTAAAAAGTTTCATTGGATTTCGATAATATTTAATGCCAAATTTTATTAACTGCGTTAAACATGTGGACAGTCTGAACTGTTTAATTCCCTATATTTGTATGGATCATTAGTGAATATTAATTTGCATGCTGCTGGGCTGTAAATTAATATAAAAGGACTTTGATTGCTCTGTCATACTGTGCTCTCAGTTCGGGTATTTTACATCCCTTCACTTTGGACTGCTGAGGACATGTTTGCTTGAATGACCTAAAAGGAGCTTTAACACCTGCGCTATGAAGTGCTTAACAGCCTGGTTTGGAAACCAAGCACCAAGCAGGCTCTCCAGAGGATAGTGCAATCAACTGAGTGCACCATCTGCAATAAACTCCCAAACCTGCAGTCTATCTACAGCATGTGTTGCTGGACTAAGGTCGACGGAGCAATGGACTTCTTTCTCTGTTGCGGTTTGGGAAGTGCTTTCACGCCCTGACGGCCATCACCGAACAAAAGAGGAAAAGCTTCTTCCCACAGTCTATTCACGCCCTCAACCAGGAACTCACCTAGGACTAGACCTTGAACTGTGTGCACAACAGCCCCACCCCTTATGTTCATGACGATGTGCCCCAGTATTGACCCACGTTTATTATATATGTTAACAATTTCACTGCAAATAGATCAGCCTGATGTTGCAATCAAATATATTGAACATACAACTACACACATATACCTGTATAAACACAATGTATTCCCCACATATAGTCCTTATGCCATAAACCTTTAATATCCCTTATATTATATTTCTAGATTGTTCAACATGTAAACAAACAATTCTGGCTTATAAGTCCTATTTTTCTTTTTTTCCTTTTTTTCATATGTACTTACTAAAGTACTCTCATGCAACAAAGTTAACAGTTTTAAAAATAATAATAATAATAATAATGAGTTTCTATATATAATCTGTACACATAATGTTTATATCTTAGGTTTTGAATTGTGACGAATTGTGTCACGAATAATTTTTCATAGTTTGTATACTGAATTTATATTCAAGCTATCTAATGATAAATATTAGGCTTAAGTCAGGCAAGGTCCTGTAGGACTATGTTATTGAGATATACAATACAGTAGGTAGGTTTGTATATACAGTACAGTAAGTGGCCGGGCTTTTTGGTGGGAATTGAAGACAATTGACCAGGACTAAATCAGGACAAAAATCCAGGGTGTAAGTAAATAAATAAATAAATAAATAAATAAATACTCTTTCCAAGGAGCTGTATTTTGTAAGTATTTACATCCTTTAAAAATCTATTTAAATAGCTTATTGTTCTGTACCTACATTTACAGCATTTCATAGCCACTCTTCTCCAGAGCAACTTATATTAATCTCATTATACAGTTGAGGATTAAACGCCTTACAGTGTCAACTTGGTGGTGCTGGGGTTTGAACCTGGGACTCTCCAATCAATAGGCCGACATGTTGACTGCTGAGCTACCCCTGCCCCAGCTTACTAAGCACACATACTGTACTGTAGTTGATACATTTATGAGTAGGAATAAAAGAAATCTGTATAAGAGTATAAAGATTGTGCTCACAGACTGAACCATTGTGCTCTCAAAATAATGCCTTACAGAAAAGCCAGATATGTTGATGATATACAAAAAAGGCCATTACACCCTGAGGTTAACATATATATGTTGTAAATAAGCTTCTTTGTGAGATCTATTATGATGAATTTCCTTTAAAAGTGTCATCTAGAGTGAAAAGTGTCTTTCAGTGAAGCGTTTGAATCAGATATAATGCGCTGTGGCATCGCACTGACAGCATATTACAATACAAAAGCCTTAGAATAAAGAAAATACGAGCTCGGTAAATTTCATTTCCATCGCTGCGCTTACAGACTCCATGAGTCCACTCATGCGAACAAATCAACCTTGATTTTTAGAACCCCGAGACACTTGGCCTGGGCTTTCGGATGTTTGTGAATGAAATCCACCACTGAGCTTGCTACTGGGACTTTGGCATTGAGGTATTCACATGTGTGCAGTGTATGAAATAGAACTGAGTAGCCTTGATGCCCTTTGGTAACATTTGTACAGCAACCCCCGAAGGCCTGACTTGGAGAGGCTGCACTGACTGAGCGTCAGTAAAGAGGTACAGCCAAAACCTTGTGCTATCCTATGAATCCTAAGACTTTAGATAGACCTCTGAGCGCTCTATAGATCGAGTGAAGTATCCCGACACGTCTCACAATCCTCACATTAATTTCTGCAGGAGTAGCAAAATAATAAGTACTACTGTACAGCCAGCTCTATTGTAAAGGCTTGAAATTAACACCCATGGACCATTGGTGGATAACCTTGTAAGTTGATTCACATCCTTTCATTCTGGGCACTAGATGCAAAAAGAACAAACGATGCAAATCCAGTTAAAAACGTCCCTTAGACAAAATACGTATGAAGTTAATAAACTAAACACCTATTTTATGTTGCATTATTAGCATCAACATTGGCATTTTAATACTATATACACTTTAATATGTTTTTTATTATTTTGGCTAGTTAAGGTGCTGGCTGGTTACTACCCCCACTCATCGTCTATACTGCTTAATCCCATACACGGGGACACTGGGGCCATGGAGCCTATCCCAGGAAACTTAGAGCACAAGGCAGTGTACAACCTGGATAGGCTGCCAATCCATCACATGGGCAATTTGGGAAACGCCCATGTCCCACTAAAAACAGGGAGAACATGCAAACTCCATGCACACGGAACCTGGCCGGGAAGCGAACCCGGATCCTGGAAGCGCAAGGCAACAGTGCTGACCACTAAACCACCGTCTGGCTGGTTACTAAATATAGAAAAACAACCAGCCACAATGACTAGTGAGCTATAAAATTAATTTGCCCTGCCTAATATGGAATTGTGTTTTTCTGCCAGTTAGTTGGCCCTGATTATGTGATCACAGCTGGACAAACTTAATTCAGTGCAGTGGCTCCACCAGACCCAGATTATAATCAGATTGACAAGGATTTACAAAAGATGAGAACCATAGAGCCTATGATCTGTCCAAATTGGTTGTGTGAGTCCCTAACAGTTCCTCTGTAAATCATGAGATTAGAGATGGTTAACAGCATTTATTGCTATGCAGTGAGAACGTATTCATGCCAGATATGATATGATGTACTGAGTAAATGTCAGTAGAGAACATCATAAAGGTAAACTATTAAAAGGCAACAGTGTGGGGAAACACCAAAAACACACACTGGGAAAACACACCGTCACAAATTGCCCTACCTGAGAGAGCTTTTATATGTTTGCTTTTTGGCACTCCATGTGTTTCTATCTGCAATGAGTGAAAAAAAGGCTTTTATTTAATTACACAGATTGCATCATAAGATTATGGTAGGTTGCACAAGTGCAAAGTGACGAAGCACAGGTGAGCAAAACAAACCAGTGACAGGACAGAAGCTACAGCAGGACAAAAACAGGGAAAGAAATAATAAAAATCACCCCCTCAGTGATTGAGGCAGTTCCTAGGACAATACAGTAAATCCCACTGCTGGGTCATGTGCTCGATTTTTATTTACACATTCTGAACATGGTCGCAGTCTTATGCATTTGTACAAGCCTTGCTTTTGAATATATACAGTATGAAAGTGTTTATACATTATGCAGAAACTCACAATGTAATCAGTGTAGGCCAATGAAAATGGATGGAGAACAATACAGTCTGCAGTCTCCACATAATTAGTGGAAACATGAAGGGATGAGATGATATGAGGAATGGGCTGAGGAAAGCGAGGTCATTATCAAGTTAATTATTTGTTGGCCCGAGGTCTTCCATTCTCCCCAGGATGCCTCCTCTGGAGAGTCAAGGAGGGAGGCAGGGGTAATTACTGCCATTTTGGATAATTGTGGTGATGCAGTGTGTGTGGTGTAAATTCAGGCCAGGATAACAGGCAGCAATGGGTAAGCAGCACTTCCCTGCCTTTGTTTGGCCCTTTGGAGATTTCCAGTGTGGCGCGACCACTAATTCCATCAGTCCAACCCTTGACCCGGGCCCCTTTTGCTCTAACATTCTACAAAAAAAAAAAAAAACTCATTTGAGCAAATGTATTCCCTTTTTTTCCCCTTTTTTTTTGTGGCTATGATCACATTGTATGTAGTAGCATAAAGCAGCTCAGCATTTAATAATCTCCAATCCATCCTCTTAAATGAGAAAAATGATTGAATAATTTTGTGATTAGTCGGTTAATACATTCATTCATCCAGTGTGATCTCATTACCACCAATCCTAGCATTCGGAACATCGAGCAGAGAGCAGGGCACGAAAATCCGAGCTGGCCAACTCCAGCTTCCAGACCCCACTTTGGGAAGGGATTTTCTGAGCGGGGATGCCAAGGCAGTGCAAACACCTGCACCAACTCCTGGGGACTGGTAGGATGACACATCGGTTAAATCCCGATCAAGTTAGCGTTGTGTACTAATTCCTACCGGATTCCTTGTGGAAGGTTACGTTCGGTTGGCACTGCTGATCTCTAGCTGTGTTAGGAAGTAATTACTCACTCCGCTACTCCGTTGCTGTCGTGAAACCCCATTCCACAGGCTTAGTCTCCTCGGTGTCTGTCTTTTTCCCATTTATTTCTCATTACACCCACTGATATAATGGAGTCCATTAAGCATTCAGATATTTTCAACACAAAAATACGTACAACAGATTTTCATTATGGAAAGCAGTTAACTCTATGACAGACACGTGTTTCTCGTGTGATACTTTACATCTTAATGATTGTTACAATTCTGGAAGATGTTTAATCCTGCCGTGTGTTGAGTGTAAGCTTGGTATTTATAAGATTTATGGTTTTACCAAATTGGCTAGGGCCAATGAAAGCCTCAGGTCTGCAAGGATACAATGTCTGGAGTAATAACTGCATTCATCGAGGTGCCTGTATGGGACACAGGTTGGCACAATGGACAGACAGCTGAGTGGCATGGCAACAATACAGACTGCACCCATTGATACTGAGCCCTTTCTCCAGCCACATATTCCATGGCCACGTTCACATTACATCCCACATTGCTCAATTACAAAAAAAAATTTCAGATGTGCATGTCATGGCAGTTCACATCTATAATTAGATTATATTTGTCCGAGCATTTATTCATTTCAAATAATAGGTGCAATTTTAAATATGCTTGGGATTTTGCTCTGAAGGATGGCGAGCGGTTATTCGTCCGTATTTTTGAGGTCCAGAAGAAGGAAGAAAGCCAACTGCTTCACAGTTAGCTGTTTTAACATCTATCACAAGCATTGCTATGAAATCCTGATGCTGACACCCTTCGCAAAAAGTTGCACGAATTCTCATCTACTTCTTCTCATTTAAGTCACATGACTACTGTACATATCAGATCTAGGACCACATATGAAAGTGGCTCAGATCTGACCTGAAACAGATCAGATTTGTGCTTTCAGTTGAATAATGTGAACATATCCTACTGTTTATGATGCACTGTAAGGTTAATATACAGTATGTACAAACTCACTTTTCACTCATCATGTCAAACAATAGCAACCTTTGGTATAAATCATTTATGAATGCTTGACAGTGTGTATTGTATTGTATTGCATTGTATTGAATTGTATTGCATTATTATGGTATGTAAATACATATGATAAATATCTGGTGTATGCATGAGACTGACCAGGCCACTACAACAGCTTCAGTGTGATTCAGCACAGGTTCTATCAATTTCTTGAACTGTCACGGGTGAACACTGTTTTTTCCGTTCTTCACATTATTCCTGTGGAAAGTGCTGTCTAAAATGCTGATGCAAACATTCTCATAGATGTTTAACTGGGTTGACTGTAATGGCTAGAGCATATGATTTATATCCTTTTTATACGTATCAAATCGTTAGTCGAGCTCTTATGTCATGAAAAGTCAGAGCATTGGCATCCTGGAAGACACTAATCCCATCAGAAATATTTCATTGTAGACTAAATGTTATCAGTCAGAACGTCGCATTGATTTGCAGTGATCCTTCTCTCTAAGAGGACAAGTGGACTCAAAACATGTCAGCAAAATGCACCCGCACCATAAACCAACCATATGAATAAATGGTATTGTCACGATTAGTCTTGGATCTTATTGCAAAGGATAAAAAGTTCAGCCATAAATAATCCTTTTTTTTTTTTTTTTTTTAAGAATGATCTAGCACGAGTGGCCTTTCTTTGTACAAGTCTTATTTATCAATTGGCCTCTTCTCCGGTCTTGAGACAGTACAAGAAATTTCCTCCACACTTTATGTCAGTGGCGGTTAACAGATGCAGACCTACAGCGAAGAAACCTTGCTCACTGATGCAGTGGAGTGCAAAATTATGCAGAGGCATTGTGGTGTGCCCGGCTGGAGAGCCTGTTCAGATGGAGAGGTTTGAGTGCCGCTGGCCAGCTCTGATTGTGTGGCACAAAGCCACCAGAACAGAGATTCATCACCCTGCACATTTTTTTGCAGCAAGCGGAGGAGCCAACAATAAGCTTGAGCGATCACTCATCAATGCACACAGCACCGAGCAAACCACTGGCCAGGTGGCTGGATCGTGTGTGACAGACACCTGGAAATGTGATGCCAAATGGCTGTTTATGTATTTCATTAACATACTGCATTGTGATTAATAGTGAGATTTTTCTCAATTTAAAGCAATGTACTACTATTTCATGTCTATTGGTGTATTTGGTTTAAAAAATAAATAAAAAAACCTCATCACATACGCATCGTTTATCAAAAGCTGTGCATAATTCAAATCAAAGTAAAACTTTTATGGACAAGCATCAAAGTTTGATAGACACATTTTAAAAAGGCCGATTTTCTATTTGCTAAATGTTTACTGGCCTGTAAACACAACAACAAGAAGCTAATTAAACTCCATATTCAAAGCTGAATATTCCACATATAAAAGTGTATAGTTATAGTTATATGCCAGTTATAGTAATATAGTATTGAGCTTGTCAGCAAATCATCACCCTTCCACCACGGTGTTTGACCCTGGGTATGTCTTAGCTGGCTGGCTTAGTTTTCGACAAACATGGCAATGGGCATCAAATCCAGACAACTCCACTTTGGTCTCATTTGTCCACAGGACATTGTTTCAAAATCAGATGCAGTTCTGCAAACCTCGAACAAACTGTACTTGTTCAGTCTTCTTCTAATTGTGCCGCCACAAACTTTAACATTTAGCATGCTCAGTGAGAGCTGTAGCGTCTGAGATGGGTTTTTTTGGATTTCGATGAGCACATGAACCTTGGCGTGAATGTGCTGGGATGTCCGCGCATGGAAATATTGGAAATTCCAAAAATTGTTTGGAAATTGTTTTATAACCCTTTCCATATCGATGTGCCGCACGAATTGCTTCTCTAATACCACTGCTTACTCCTTTCCCACCTGGAATTGTGTTAACACACACCTGAACGCCCCAAGACCAGGAAACTGCCACAATGTCTGCTTTCATTGAGGTCTGCACACCTGCTGATGATTAATTAATCAAGGGTTGATGATTAGCAGCACCTGGCTGCAACTTAAACAGTCATTCCTTTGGCAGAAGCTTTTTTTGTTTCTCAAAGGTTTAAACAAAAAAATGCAGCTTATCCTCATACCGAGACACAGCAAGGTCTAACATTTTGAAGACTTCCAGCAGCGGTTCTACCGTGTATGGCGCCCTAGACGAACTAAATAAAAATGTATGAAATCAAATTAAATAAAATGCAAGTAAACAAACACAAGAATTATACTAGCCTATTTGATTACATACATAAATAAAAATATAATCACAAAGTGATGACATAGCTGCAAATCTTTGTGTTTTGCCCATTTGTCCTCTTCTTTCTAAACTGGGCACCTAATGGCTTTGACCTTTTTTTATTATTATTTCATCTATTTATTTATTACCCACACCAAATTAAAAGTTAATTTAAACCATTATTATTTATTAAACCATTTCACCTTGGGGTTGTGTCATACAGTGTATTACTCTGAACAATCTGAACAATTTTGCACAAAACAGAAGAATAAAAAATGCAGGTGAAAAAGTACAGCATTATGAATGATTATTATGAATGATTTTTTGGTAGCATAGCTGATATGATGTTCACTTAACCACCTCCCTCCCAGTCAGTACCCTGCCATGCTCACAAACTAGAATCAGGTCACTAAGCAGGTTAATTTACCCATGTGATAACATAAAAAAGGCACCATGCAAATGAGGGATAGAAAACCAATCATACAAATGTTATCATCATTCTGAAATTTTACTTTTCCTTTTTTTTTTTGGGGTGGCTGCCCATGCTGGCCATACAAAATCCACCAGTGAATGTGAGAAAACTTTACCACTGATCGTTACAAAGCATGATATTAAAGACTCTTATTGCCAAATCAATCTCCTCATGGTAAACTTCAACATACCAACCACTGCACACAATTTTTTAATCCAATTATTCCCTAAGAACTTGCCGTCGTTAAAGTGAGCACTTTAATATAAACCTGAGATTTGCTTTGCTGTTGTCAGAGCCATGCTGCTACAGAAAAGCAATCAACACCATACGGACGACTCATAAATTAGAATTCAACAGCCCTGTGGTATAATGACTTTTAAATGATGTCAGTCTCGGAAAAGAAGACATCCTTATTTAACAAAAGGAGAGAACAGCATTTGGGTCCTGCATCACTCGGCTTCAAAATCTTACATGGATGCCACCAAAACTCTCTCTCTCTCTCAAAAAAAAAAAAAAGTACAGTATATCCTTTAACGTCTAATACAAACTAAACCATACGGAATGAGTTTTTGATCTGTGGTCCTGTATATGGTGTACATATAAATATAACATTATAAATATAACACAGCATTGAGAGAGAGAGTTACTGTAAGTGACAACAACTTGTAGCAACTGACAATATGGTGACTTCTGTAATATATATATATATATATATATATATATATATATATATATATATATATATATATATTTTTTTTTTTTTTTTTTTTTGGTTGGTTTTTTTTTTTTTTCAGTTTTGTTGCAAATCCCTGTAAAGGCTAACATGGTCACAGATTTGTGTTGATTCTGCATTTTAAAGGTTGAAAAACATCATCTTTGTTCCCTAGCCCGGTCTGACAAGTCTTTTTCACTCCCTTCATTTCTCATCATCTCACAAGCACATGCATACACAGGCATAACATAGACATATAATAGAAATCCCTTTTGTACCAAAATGGCTGGTTCAAAAGCACACCGAGAACATGGGAATCTTTTGGAGCTGAAGTAGGTCAGAGTCAAACTCCTCCTATGCATCAAAAATGTAGCAATTGCTTGCATACATAAACCTCAGCAGTGTGGAGCAGGCGTGTGTGCCATGTGCAACATGATCTAAAAGAAGATCAGAAAAAACACTCAAAAACACTTACAGGCAAAGGATATACTGTGCAATCAATATACGTAAATTGTTAACACAATAAAAATGCACAAAATTACTTAATTACTTTGAAATTCTAATATCAAGTGCACTCTCTAAGACACGTACTATGGATGAATCAGAATCCAAATACATTATTCATGATGAACTGATGTGTTCAAGGAGCGTCCAACTCAAAGCAGGAATTTTGATTGTACAGAATAACATAACACAGTTATGAGAGTAAAAACTACAGTGGAACCTCAGATTGCAAGTAATGCGGTTTGCGAGTGTTCCGCAAGACAAGCAAATTCTTTTTTTAAATTGGACTAGAAAAACGAGCAAGTCTTGGTTTACAAGTAGCGAGTATCATGTAGCACACATGCGCTTCTTGTTTTGACGGTGAGCGTCACGTGATCACAATTGAGCCAACGGTTTTTCTCTCTCTTTCGCTGCGGAATTGTGGGTAATCGTCTCCCCTGCTTGGTCTTAGTGCTCGTCTCTTACTGGTATAATAAACATCTGTGCATGCGTGTACTGTTTACTATAACACTGTGACCATTTGTTTGCGCCTAAAACATATTTTATTTTGTATCTGTATGTGTGTGTGTGTACAGCACGCGTGTACTATTTATTATAACACGTGTGTGTGCACGTAGAGATCCATTTTCTCTCTCTCTCTCTCTGTGTCAGCCTGCACTGATTCCGCTATGTGTGTGCGCGCGAGTCATTGGACACCGTACCCCTTCCTTCCGATTCTTGCCTTCACACATACCCCTCCTCCTCTCGCCTTCAGAAACACACATACTCTGTCTCTAACAGACAGACTGCTTTGTCGCGATTCTTTTCAAAGGCAAAGTGCAGGTTAATTGGTTTTATTTTTACTTTATCTTTATATTTGGTATTCATTATTTTTATGTTGTTGTTTTTTTTTTTTTGGTTGTGTTACAAATAATCAGAGTTTTCGTTATTTCTTATAGGGAAATTCGCTTAGATTTTTCGAGTATTTTGATATACAAGCACGCTTCCGGAACGAATTATGCTCAGAACATTTATTTCTCTATATAATCCCTACTAGTTAGTACAGTGCTGTGGTAGTTAGCACTATCGACTCGCATCGCCAGGGTCTGGGTTCGATTCCCACCTCGACGTCTGTGTGCATGGAGTTTGCAACCACCCTTTGGTGGGTTGTCTGTTGGGTTTCCTCCGGTCTTCCTTCCATTCTTCAGATTAGGCTAACAATAGAGTCAGGAGTAGCTCAGTGGTTAAGGCATTGGACTATGGTTTGAAAGGTCCCAGGTTCAAATCCTGTGACCACCAAGTTGTTCATGTTGGGCCCTTAATCCTAATCTTTTGCTACACATATGCACTTATCCCAGCATTTCATTAGTGCTTGGATACCATGAAGTTACAAAGTGTTCCCAATACGCCAGAGCCAGACTGCCTGTTGACCAATAACCCAAACATGTGACTTGGAACGAGGCTTGGAGCAAGGTCAGGACTGTAAAGGGGATGTGGCAGTAACTCCCAGCAAAGTGCTGTAATGTGAAAGTGGTTTTGGTGAATGATTGTGTGTACAGTTCTTCTGAAAGTTGGCGACAAGTTATCCGTCAATGTTCGCAGGAACGAGTGCAGTGGGCTCCGATCCACCTTGGCTGGGATCATCATTCACAGACATACAGTGTGGCCTTCTTCAAAATGTTTTACTGCGACTAAGAGTCTCATCGCTGTACTACAGTATGTTTGAAGTCTTTTGTAAATGTCAATCAGTTTTCCATCCTCATTCATGAGAAGTTTCATCACAAGTGTGAATTGAACATCCCTTGTAAACATAAACAAATACAGGTATGAACAGATGGACCAATATTCAGGTCTTGTTAATGCATTAGTACTGGAATACTCTAGATGTAATATAGATAACCATGTTGTCATGAACATGCAGAGAACACCATCCTTTTCAAATGCCTGGTTGGGTTGGAATAATTAAAATTAAGCTGTATGTTTATATAAGTTTGTTTACATTTTAAAGAGTAAACAAAACTACTAACTACAGTACAGAAATACAGTCCAAATTTACTCCACTTTAGTTGAGACTAGTAATGAGTGATGTCGTTGAGGATGTTGTTCATGCTGTTAAAGTTCATGCTCACACAGATGGCATTTCCTCGAGTATATATGTATACAATTTTGCACACAAAAAAAAAGAGTTTATGGTGAGGGTACAGGTAAAGGCCATGTCTAATTTAGCTTTAAATCCAAATGCAAGTGAAAGCACAAATATTTGTAGGACTGAACAGGTACAGATGGTGACATTTTATTACCCTGATTTGTTATCATTCTTGTTATTATACCTTCACCAACTAGTTCTGGCGAATTATTATTATGACTACAAATTCAGGAAATAATGCGTATAACTAAGAATTGTGCACGTTCAACCCCTAAGTCTACACCCATCCATCTTGACTTGTTGCACAATGAAAAATGATTGCTTGATTGGACTTCCTCCAGTTACCATTATGCTTTCTCAATTTTCTTTGCCTGCTGACAGGACCCACTCGATTTGAAACGGTAGCTAAGCATTATCACAATGTTATGTCCAGAGTTACGCTGGAAAAAGAAAATCTGATTTTGATATACATTTGCTTTGACAATTGTTCTGGCTGGCTTAAATTTAAATCAAGATGAAGGAAATTAGACTCCAACAAAAATCACCAGCTAGGACAGACCCGAACCAGCTGTAAAAAAAAGACAATAACTCAATATTTAGAATTATTTTAATTTCATTTCATTTATTTTTTCATGTTGAAGAATGAATTCAAACTAGATTTTATGCATTAAAGATGACTTGGCATTAGATTGTCCTATGTAATATTTGGAAATTTCAGATTTCCTGGTTTTGAACAAAATAACAGTACCTGTTAAGGAGGGGAAAAAAAGAAAAACTATATCAAACCATGGTTCACAGAGTTAGCCTACGTGAGTTCCAGTGTATTACAAAAACCAATAATATTGGCAATGCTTAAAAAAGCTTAATCACTCAGATAGCCACAGCGCTCCAATTAGAAAGGAAGGATTTTGTCTGACCTTTCCAAAGTCCTTCATCTGATATGAATTGGATCAGTACGTCAGTGTATCAGTATTTCTTTTTTTATGTGACTTTGTGTGACTCTTCTGCGCATAAATTATTTGCTTAAGGCGAATATATGGATTTTAATTAATACAGTGATATTTCAAATCAATTTTATTCGAACAACATCTCTGACATTATCAAACATTATCACAAAGATCTCTGATGAGCAAGACAGAGGTAAAGGCAGCAAGGAAGAAACTCACAACTAAGAACCATGCTGAGAGGAACAAGACACAAAAAAGGAAGACTTTTGATTTATAATCTTAAATCAAAACAGTTCACGATGTTCAATATGACAATTAGAAATAATAATAATAATAATAATAATAATAATAATAATAATTAAATCTGAAAAAATATCCCTCACTATGAAAGAATGCATGCAAAATTTTATTTTTATGCAGTATGTAGTACAAATTAATTGTTTTATGAAACCCAATTCGATTTTAATTTAAGTATGTTAAATGTTAAAAGTCAATTAATTTTTCAATATTTGGTAGACACCCTTATCCAGAGCAACTTACATTTTAACTCATTATGCATCTGAGTAGTTGAGGGTCAAGGGCCTTGCTCAGGGGCCCAACAGTGACAACTCGGTGGTAATGGGGTTGAACATAAGACCATCAATCAATAATCCAGAGCTTTAACCATAGAGTTACCTCTGTCGCTTTATGATTACAATAGCAGTTATTTTATATATATATAAACATACAGTAAACTGATTTCTCCTCTGGTCACTTTATCTTATCTACAGTTCTCCATTGGTCACCTTAAATGAATGTTACATCTATATTGTTATCTCCAAGTATGCAACACTGATCCCAGATGTTTGCTGTTATAGATGTTTGGCCATAGCAAACAAGGTTTTAGATTTAATTGAACAGGTCAAGCTTAATCGTTTTTATTCCATCTGGCAACCCCCACAGGATTCAACTCCTCCAACAGGATTAAAAGCACGAGCTTCTTTTGATCCTTTTCTAAGTATTAGTAAATAACTGAATGTCCACTATTGATTTTTGAGCCACTGACGGAAATGAAGATCCACTTCTCAAGACCATAGAGACTTAGAGAGTACTTTCTTCACTTGAGCCTCAAAATGAGTTCTATTAAAAACAAATCACAGAGACAGTGCAATGCCCTGTCCAGACCCCAAGTTCCAAGACCTGTAGACATTTATCCATTCATTCATTCATTCATACACACACAGACAGACAGATACGAGGCAGGAATCAAACCCTGACCCTGGAGGTGCGAGGCCACAGTGCTAACCACGACAGTACAGTACATCACCTCCATAGACACTTCGTAGTAATTAGTAATTCATAAGCACAGTAAGGGAGATTTGATTAATGTAACCTCGCACCATATGCTCGATGAGATGATACAACCATAAGAATCGGTGCTTCCCATCCTGCCTCGACGTAAAAAACTTCCCTTAGCATTTATGCAGTATGCACTGTAGTACAAATTACTATAAGTGTTTAATGAAGCCCGATTCGATTTCAATGAAAGAAAATAATAAGCAGCTCTGGATTTAAGTGTATTAAATTCAGGAATGCTGACTTCACTCAGTAACCGACTCCACTGCACAGCACTGTCACCCAAAAATACACCACCTACTGTTGGCCAGAAGCAACAGAGGGAGTCAGGAATGTAGGATGACAGCAGAATATCTACAGAGAAGGGAAAAATCCATCCTCCCTCACTGTGTGTGAAGCCACCACCCGCAAGAGCAGGCACGTGTGATCACACCACAGCTTGACAGACAAGCCATTATAAAATGAGGCCAGTGCCTTTCTCGTTCTCTCCAGAGCACATGATGAGGGAGGCTGATCTCAGTCTCTGAGCTCACTCAGTTACCGCTACACTGAATTGTGCTGTAGTTACAGATCAGATCCACGATGGATTTACATCATCAATCGTACATTTGGGACAGCATAGGTAGCAGCTAAAGACTAACAAGCTGGAGATACAGTGGCAACATGGCTGCTTTTTTTTAATCCACCCCGATAGCTTTATTATTTGCCAACTTTAACAGTTTCAGTAGATTTGAAGGCTTCAGGAATCATACAGTCTCTGCAGTGGAAACACAATTGAATCATTCCACACCCACATTCCACACCTGGTGGCCTTTGATCTAAATGACTTCCTGTAGCATTATAGGTGGTTTTCTGTCTTTCAGATGCTCCCATCAAGGGGTCACCACAGCGGACCATCAGATCCACACGACGACTTGGCACAGGTTTTACATCGGATGCCCTTCCTGATGAAACCCTCCCATTTTATCCAAGCTTGGGACCGGCCCTGCTGGGGTTTGGGCATTGGCTGGGATTCGAACCCGGCCCTACTGCATGGCAGGTGAGAAACCTAACACTTAGCCATCAATGCCCCTCCTGTAGCATTATATTGTAGATATTCGGCAGAAAAATATCAGTTGAGACAGATTCTGTAGGTGAATTTCGGTTTGGATGTCGAGTCTCTTCGTAATTTAGTCTTTTTAATTGTAGTCCTGCCTTTTTAAGTTAGGGATTCTAATATCTTCTAATAAAGCACTCTTCATCAGACAGGCCACACCATCTATTCTGAAGTCCACACAAACATCTATACTTTGATCAGCCATAACATTATGACGCAAAATATCAATCCCAATCTTGTGTACTGTACATTCCCTTGTTTCTTCTGGGAAGCTCTAGCCCCTTGGGACATGACTCCACAAGGTCAAGGGTCTGTGGGTTTGCTGTAGTCTTTGGCACCAGAACATGGGCACTGGATCCTTTGGGTGCTGTACAGTATGTTGTGCATTGGGCATGTTTGCCCAGTGCTCAATCAGATTGGGATCTGGGGAGTTTGGAGGTTGGGTCTGTAGCCCAGAGCTCTTTGCCTGTCGGGCCATGTGATTGAGCGTCTGTGGTGCACTGCCTTTTTGCCTTCCTGTGCCTTTTTGTTGTGCTACATTATTGTCTCCTATACGATTTGACCAGACCCGTCTAGCTGGCATACATGAGCCTTGGGTGCCCATGATCCTGTTACAGTTTACTGGTATATAATTGTTACCCAATGTTAAGGTTATGTAGTGTTATTGGTTTGTAAGGCCTGATTCAGCTCAGTTAGATGCTGAGTGCACCAGAAGTTGGGTATTTTCTCATAACAGCACACCATGAAGAGTTTAAAGGTGTTTTATTCCTCTAAAGACTGTCTTGTGTCAGAAAACATCAACAACTTACATCTTTCATAAAGTGCAGCTTCTTTCCAAAAGACTACACAGATGCATCCTCACAGGAAGCTTAACCAAATCTGTGTTTACGCACGTGTTTTTAAACCTGCTTATGTAGTGTTCACCCTATAAGGACCAAAATAAATTGTTATTATAGAAATGATTATCTATCAGACTTTGCACAAAACAGACCTCTGCAGCCAAGCTACTGTCAGAGCTGCAGTTACAGAAAATTAATCAGCACCTACTGACCAGTCAAGCATTCAACTGTGTTTGAACTGTTGGGTATTGTGGGTAAAAAAAAATTTTTTTTTTTAAAAGATGATTTACAGATGCACTGAGAAACATAAAATATTTAGAATACAGTGCAGATGCACTTATGTGTAGCTCCGTGGCCTAGATGGAAAGAATTCTGTTTGTGTGTCTTTACTGTTTTCCCTAAGATTGAGCATTATCATATAAAATGAAGCTACTCTCTCAACACTCTTTGCATTACAATTGTCTCAGCCTGAACAAAGACGACTTACACTTATTTATTTGTCAGATACTTTTATCCAAAAAATCAATCTCACATATTCCAGTCACTATGCACTGACGATGTTTGTTGTCTTTCCATCTCATGAAAAATCTATATTTTTACACCAGGATCCTTGAGTGCTTAACCAATCTATCAGTATCCTTACTGTCAGTATCCTACAGTATCCTTACTGTAGTGATAAGCAGTCCAGAAAAAGATATGTAGGGCAACAGGGGGCTCGAAGCCAGGGACCTGAAGCCTATCCCAGGGAACTTTGGGCACAAGCCCATGAACTGCAGGGCACGGGCACATACATTCACACACTATGGTCAATTCGGAAATGCCAATCAACCGGAGAACCTAGAGGAAACCCATCAAGCACAGAAGAAACAAACGCACTCCATGTACACCGGACCTGAAAAGAGATTGACACAGAGGTGACACAGCTAACCACTAAGCTACTGTGCTGCCTTACCCAAGAGTTATAAGAAGTCAATTACACTTTTTGATAAATGACTGTATACGGCTGTGCAGACTGCCTAAGCATCCAGTGAGGGTGGAAAAGTTTGCACACCGAACCTAACCAGCTCGTATGCTTACTATAACATCCATCCATCTTGGAACCTCTGTAGTCCAACTAGGGACCGTGGAAGCCAATGGTGACCATCATATTTATTTCCATTTTGTATGACCGTAGTACAACACTCTCACACGTGCTGCAGGCAATTTAGGAACACCAACTAGCCTAAAATCTGCATGTCTTTGGACTGTGGGAGGAAACCCACCAAGCTTGGGAAAAACATGCAAACTCCATGCACACAGAACCGACACAGGATCTGGAGGTGCAAGGCAACAGCGCTAACCACTACACCATCGTTCCACCTTACCGTAACATCATTTACTTACTACTAACTTAAATAGACATGACTTACGAGCTATATGTAAAGATGGCACCTATACCAATAACTTGCAGGCCGAATGATCGGATGTGGCAAGACCAAGGAGAAACAATCCCCAAGGAAACAAAGGATCAAATAATGAAATGTTCATGGAAGACCAGAGTCCTGAGAAGCTTCTTAAAGGTTGTTAAAGATTCTGGAGGACGAACAGAGGAGGGACACTCTTTCGCAATCAAGCACAGATATAAGAAAAGTCTAAAGATTTCTCTCTAATTACATCTGCTTCAGATGATGTTCATTCTCAGTCTAGTAGAATACACAGACTTTCTTTCACTGAGGCTACTTGATTAATAAAGCAGGAAAATGTACATTTCTCAGTTGGCTACTATTATTATACAGTACGATCTACATTATAACATTCTTAAGTTAAATTCACAATTCATGAAATCCATGCCATCTGATTATATGCCTCTTTTACATGACATCCAAAATATATTCCACGTGAGTATATTCCTGAGTGATGGAATTGACCATGACAAGCACAAAGCAGTACCTGAACATCATAGGAAAGTAGAGAGCTTTACTGTTATTCCAGCCATATCGAGGATAAGTTTAGATTGCAATGACATATTGGTGCAATTAAGCTATTTAATAAATATGAACATCATTAACCGAACAGGACACATACTGTACATAAGGCTAAGATGTACAGTATGTCAAGAAGTGACTCAGAGTGCTCGCAGGACCGGAGAAGAGCCTGACTCAGTCAGTATGGCATTTCAAATAAAAGTCATCACTTTCATGCATTCACTCTATTCTCTTCCTGCAGAAATGCGGCCAACTGCATCCCCAGGAGACCCCTTTTCAAGAACAGCGAATGATCCTGCTCACAAGAGATGTCAATTGCAGAGACATTGCTTGTAGGGCCATGCCTTACCACCAAGCCATGCACTTGAACTTGCATATACTGTAGATGTTCCTGCCTTACATATAGATGGCTAGATTAAACCTGCTTCGGTTTAGGAGATGGGCTACTGGGGTTGCCCCACTTATGATTTGAATTAAAGAACACAGGCATGAATTAAGATCATTATCAAACACCTGCATTCATCACTCCATGCGTCGACGACAAACGGCAGACCCATACGCTATCAGAAACACAAGCCAGAGCATACAGCACATGGAAGAGGGATATAGGAGCAGAAATACTGTATATATGAGGGAGATAAATAAGGACAAAGTTTCCGGAAATTTAGATGAAGATGTGGAATGACAGTATGAGAGCAGCATCATTTGCCTCCTTCATTAATTTCTGCTTTTCTTTTTCCTCTTAGAGTTGTCGGAAGCCGGAAGCTGAAAAAACAGGAAGCTCAGGACACTAGGCAGGGGACAATCTGGATGGTGGTGCGTACCCAGGGCGGGGCTCGAGAGCACACACGCACACACACACCCATTCATGCACTCGGGAAATTTACGTAGAAACACTAATCAGTCTACAGCGCATGTATTTGGACTGTGGGGGGGACCAGAGTACTGAGAGGAAACCCACAAATTACAGGGAGACCAGGAGTGAGATTCAAACTCCCAGCGGTGGAGGTGTGAGACAACAGTGCTAACCGCTGAGCCACTTTGACCCCCCCTTGCTGTATAATTAGTCCTCTAATTCTACTTTACCAAAAACTACAGTATCTAAATATGCTGAAAGCCTGCGGTCGATCTGTTGTTTCTAAACATGGAAATGCAACTTTATTCGAGAAAAAAAAAGAAGAAATAAAGAGTGATTTATTTAAGAGATTGATTCAAGGTCATGTGTTTTGTCCAATGTTACAGCATCTTTAGCTTCAGCATCTATCAGGAAGCCCTGAAGTGAAATAATTCAGGGGAGGACAGCAAGAGAGAGATAAGGCAGAGGAGGGAGGCAGGCTGAAAGAGAGGTTGAAAGAGATTGCTATATCTAGAGAGAGAGTGAGAGAGAGAGGAAAGGAGGAGAGAATTTAGCATTGCATGTGCTAAGATGATGATGTGGGTGGAACAGCGTGGGCACTGGCGCAGCCTCATAGGAACAATGTGCATAGAGAGCTGCTGCATGTCTCTCACTTCTGCTTTCTTCCCCTCCCTTTGAATGACTCTGTCTACACACCCATCATTTAAAGGTTAGACGCTCTTTTTCCTGTATGTGAGTCCCATACAACAACCTTGTCTGAATCATTAAAGCACTCTTATGTAAGCCGCAGACTTAAGCCACTGCAATCCTCATCTTTCCGGGGGGATAAAAAAAGGAATGCAAATGAAAGATGAATAGGGGGTGGGGAACTGTACCGTCCTGTAGCTTAATTTCACCATTATGGCAGAAAATGGACCATAGTCCAGTGTTTGCCACATTTGTGGGATCTGAGAGAGGCGGAATTAGCCAACAACCTAGTCGTCCAGATATTGCCATGGCAACAGAATACCTGTTTAAAGCACTAACCACATGCAAGCCCAAAGCATGCTTAAGTCATAGGCTGAAATCAGGTCACTGGTAAAAGAAGACAAAACAAAGACTATTGGTATAAAATGTGTGTGTGTGTATATATGCTTTGAATAAAATCCTTTTTCCCCCCTCAAATCATGCATTGTTTCCATGGTTACGGTTCAACCAAAAAAAACATATTCACATCGTTTTCCAAAATGATAACGTCTGAGATTGTTTGTAAGGACTTGGGTATAGTGATCTTCCTCCATCCTTCTAGTGCTATACACTGGAATCCCAGTACACAATTACACAATTACAATAGCCGTACCGTTACACTACTTGCCCCGCCAGGCCGGCTCTTCACACTTCTCATACCCTGCTAAAATGATGCTTTTCTCACTCGGGCACCCAGCCGAACAAATGGCTGTCCCCTCACGGGCACACAAATAGGCCAAGGAAGCAGGAAATACATTTATTTTCTCACCATGAATCATTTATAGGCTTTCCAGTAGACTATATGAACACAAACGCACATTTCGGCACCCTTTTATTCAAGTCGCGGGTGTTGACGTCATGTACCATCATGAGGCCCTGAAATTGGTACGATGAGTATCGTGCCATGTAATCAATACTCGCTGGCCCACGAACACTTAACTTCATACTCAAACGCACAAGAGTTCTGTGTGTGCCAGACAACAGACACAAAAAGAAAGTGCACCATTGCTTGATTTTAGAAAGTATAACACTGTATTAGATGGAATAATTTAAAAAAAGAACAAAAGAGTTGGATGTACTGTATGTGAATCTCCAAGCAATGAATTTACAAAGTTTATTTGTTCATCTGATCAGAAATGTGAGGGTTTTTTATATGATTCTTATTTTTTCTGTTGTTGTTGTTGTTGTTGTTGTTGTTGTTGTTGTTATTGTATTGTTATATTATATTGTTGGTTTAACAATATTTTTGGAATCAGAACCAAATAAATTTGTTTGAATTAGGATTTACAACTACATATACAGTAACATGTACTGTACACACACATACAGTATACACACTTTAGTTGAGATCAGTTGTTACCTTTGCAGTATTTCTGGGAGGAGAGTGGAATGATTCATGTTTTTAAAAAAAACATAAATAAATAAACACCCTCCTGAATTAGGCCACACCCACCTCGGACATAAATCCAAACGCACATATGAAATTAAATGAGGGGAAATCTTGTTTGTGATGATTGTTTGTGTGCCATGACTTCACATCTGTTTGCGAGAGCAACAGCATTCCTACAATTCTCTCTCTCTCTCTCTCTCTCTCTCTCTCACACACACACACACACACACGCGCACACACAACCTTATCTGTACATACAGACTTCCAATATTAGTCTTTGTGTGCTGTTTCTTTCACCCTAGTCGTTACTGGTTTAATCAGGAGCTGAATCAGCCTCAGGGGGATTTCCTCCTCCTTTTCACACTGCCCACATCCATCGATTTGATCTCTTTCATCATTTCCTCCCATCTGCTACCAAGTTGCTACCAATGTCTACTTTTGGCTTCATCTTCCCTCTTAAAGCAATGTTACGTGTTTCTGAAGCTAGTAAAGCCATACAGATTTCATTTAATCTTTTTCAGTAACTGTGTCATCTAGGTTAGGGTCACGATGGAGCCCATCCTGGCACTACTGGACCTGAAACATAGGACACCAGGCCATTAGCGTTCTATGGAAACTGGTTGAAAACTGACAGAAGGACAGCAACTTAAGATCAGCATTGAACCAGGGAGTTGTGAAACTCTCATATGACTATTAGGAGCAGAAATATATAATAATATATATTATATATTACATATGTATAAGAGTAAATCAACTTATTTATACAATGTTCCCCAGCTACCATCTATGAAATTTGTTTCCTTCTAGATTCTTAAGCAATGTCAGGGCTGAGCCAATTGAGTAGCTCATGTTCTTGGTCCAATTAAGTAAGTAAAGCCTTTATTTTGTCACATACACATTACAGCACAGTGAAATTCCTTCTTCGCATATCCCAGCATAAATGGGGTCAGAGCACAGGGTCAGCCATGGTACAGCACCCCTGGAGCAGATTAGGGTTAAGGGCCTTGCTCAAGGGCCCAACAATGGCAACCTGGCTGAGCTGGGAATCGAACCGCCGATCTTCCGATCAGTAACTCAGTGCCTTAGCCCACTGAGCCACCACTGCCCAATTATTTATCCATATAATTTTTTTTTTGTATTAGCATGCATATATAGGCATGGGCAATAATATTGTACCACATTTCACATCTTTCACCCTCACATTCCACTATACTGGACAAATTCTAAACTGTCGTGCAAGAAAAATGCATGATGATTACACACCATTGGTAGACTGAGGAAAAAAACCATGTTTGAATCATAGATAGGTCACCACTTTTCAAAAAAGGTCACCACATTCCAGGCGGCATGCATACATGATTGTAATAAATAAGTAAGTAGCTGAGACGCACAAGCAGAGTGCATTAACACAGCACGGAATGTAAAAATGTAAAAGCGGCTGAGGTTTCCCTTTCTTGTAGCACGTGTGTGTAAGCTGTGGTTTTAGTCCTGTGATGCGCCAGTGTGGAACTGGGTTACGCTGGCCTGGAGAGTGCTTCAGTGGACTCGGGTGGCTAAGCAAATTAGCTCATCAGAGTCAGTATTGGCATACGGACACTGAAAATGAGAGCGTACACAGAAAAGTCACTGAAACTGAACTAATTCTGCTGAACGGACGCAAACCGAAATCAGCAAATACTGCTTGAACGTTTATAGGAAATACACAAAGGTACTGAGTCACCCTTGCTGTAGAGATACCCGAGGTTTCAGAAAGAAAGTTTTTTCAGGGATTTTGTGGGTTTGATGTGTTTCATTCTTTTCCTAAAAGGGATACACTTGGGATCTCCCCTAATAAGGACAAAGTCCCTGAGTATTCTAGATATCATTTGTTTTTCCACACAATTGTGAGCTCAATCCTGAGCTTGGGTGGCTCTGTGTGTCTTTGCAGTGCCTCTGGTTGTGTCCTGTTGTGTCAGGCATCAGGACATTGGCAGCGTATCCTTTGGTGTGTTGTAGGGTGGGGCCTCCATAGATTGGCGAGTTTGTGTGGCATATACCGTGGGTGCTTGATAAGATTGGGAACTTGGAGGCTCTGTCAACAGCCTTGGGTTCTTTGCCTCCTGGGCCCCGTGTACATCAGGATGTGGTGCACTGGATGTCCTGGTGCCTTTCTATTGTAATCGGCAATTCCTCTTTGTGCTGCCTTGGCTTTTCTGTGGGATCAGACCGGACAGTCTGGCCTTTGTTCTGTCTTTCAATAATTCTTGAACTCAGTTTATATAAAACAAATGTCTCTTTATTACTTACAGAACAACCTTAATGTGGATTCAAAACAGTACATTGCCCTGCTGTCAGTCACAGACAATCACCATGGAGGAGCCTGCCTGTCATCTATCTTTATTCTCCTGGACAGCACCCTCAGCAGTGTTTGACATGGTAAATCACAACATTCTTTTGTTCATCCATGCAAGCCATGGAATTTGTGGGACAGCATTGAAATGGTTTGCTTCCTACAGTACCAAAAGGTCAGGCATATGAGGTAACATGGAGTGCATCTCCATGAGGGGATCTCCACATCTGCTCCAGTTATGTGTCACAAGGCTCAGTACTTGGTCCTCTTCGGTTCTCCCTCTATACCCAAAGGTCAATACTATCCTATACACAGAGGTCAATCCTCACCTGGCATTTCACACTCAGGTTCCCACCTGGATCGCAGCATATCTGGTAGACATCTCATTTTGGAGGACGGCTCATCAAATGAAACTTAATCTCAGCAAACCCAAACTGCTGTTCATCCCAGGTGATTCATCCCACTGTAAGGATCTTATGATCTCCATGGACATCTCACAGATCACACCTTCAGTCATTGCCCAAAACCTTGCAGTTCCCCTTGACAACCAACTGTCCTTTTCCTCTTACATTGCTAACATTACATGCTCGTGCCGATTTCTTCTTTATAATACCAGAAGGACTCATCAATTTCCCTCCACACAGGCCACTCAGGTGTTTGTTTAATCCTTTGTTATTTTGAGACTGGACTACTGCAACTCATTCCTGGGCAGGCCTGCCTCTGTGCACCATTCAACCTCTGCAACTGAACCAGAATACGACTACACTAATTGTTTTCAACCTTCTACCACCCTACTACTGCACTCTATCCACTGGCTTTCTTTAGTTGCCCGCATCAGATTCAAACCTCTGATGTTTGCCTACAAAGCCAAAAAAAGCCCAGCACCCACTTATCTTGAAGCACTTATCACACCCCGCACTGCACCATGTTTTCTTTAATCCTCCAACATTGCTCAACTGGTTCCACCATCTCTCGGGGATCAAGGAAGACATGCATCTAAAGTCTTTTCTGTTCTGGCACCCAGATAGTGGAAAGAACTTCCTTTGGATGTGTGTAGAACTGAGTCGATGGCATTCTTTAAACAATGTCTAACGGTACATATTTGTTTCTTATGTATCTAAGGAAACCCCAAAACCCCCCACTTACGTAAGTCACTTTGTATAAGTGCATTTGCCATATGCTGTAAATTTAAATGGAACAAGTTTACTATTGTATAGTTGGTGATCAATGCTGTTCATTTCACCTGTTAGTGGTCATATTATTATCTCTGATCAGTGTCATAATGTCTGAATGGTTTGGTCCCACATCACAAAGACATGCCAGTAGGAGGACTGGCTACAATACATTGCCCCATTATGATTATTATTATTATTCCATGCATCCATCTAGTAACCTTGGTAGTCCAACTAGAGACCTTAGAGACCAATGGTGACCATTGTATGTATTTCATTTGTATTTGCATTTTAGGCACATGGCAGACGGCCTTATCCAGAGAGACTTACATTTTTATCTCATTATACGTCCGGGGCTTGCTCAAGAGCCCAACAGTCGCAAGTACAGTAGGGGGTTGTGGGATTTGAACCTGAACCATAGTCCAATGCCTTAACCATGGAGATTCTCCATTTTGTCCAACCGTGGTAGGACCTCTAGTCAACATTCACACACACTGAGGGCAATTTGGGAACGGAGAACATGGAGGAAACCCACCAAGCATGGGGACAACATGTAAACTCCATGCACACAGACCCGATGCGAATCGAACCCAGGACCTGGAGGTGCATGGCGACAGTGCTAAGCTAAACACTGTGCTGTGCCACTGTGCTGCCATTATTATTGTTCTTGTTTAAATTTTTTTTTTTTTTTAACGTTGTTACATATTCGTCGTGACATCACGCCAAATTGTTTGTCTTTCTTGTACTCTCACGGTCACATTTTATATGATTCAATCTCAGCTTCATTTGTTTTAAGGAATTCTGACATTTTTAATGGAGCTAGCAAATGACTATAAAACTATCATGAGTACGGTTCTGAACAGAGGGATTTCTGGGAGAATCAAGTGGAAAAGGTCACATAACTGTGTTGTATTTGCATTGTAAAAAACAAATGAATTGAGGCAGAAGGCTTGTATGAATCAAGCTAAAAATAACTACTGTATGCTGGGTGAATAGGGCTCTAAATGAATGGAGCTGTCCAAGAGCGAATTGGGCAGAGTGAGGATAACAGACCTCACTCCTCCTCCCCTGAACCTCCTGTGGTCTCCTCACGTCATCAACGACTGCTCACTCTAGGGATATCTATTGCACAATAGCCCATGGAAACAAGGAAACACCCTTACAGGCATTACAGTTCATTAGGTCGCAGTGGATGGCTCACTAAGATGAGCTGAAATCTAAGCTCTGCAATTTTCTAACATTTTAATTATTGAATATCAAATATTTTTGCGTGGTATTAAATATTTCCTGTTAGCATGTATAAAACTTTAAGCATTACGCGTTGCATTTTAGGCTCTGTGGTCACAAATTGCTCTGCTGGCTGAAAGCTAGAACAGATTAAAATGTTAAATGCGGACCTCATCCTTGTTCCCGCTGATGGAGCCGCAGCACTGCTGAGATCTTCATTATGCACTTGTGCTCAGTTGCTAAGGAAAAAAACCACAAGCCCACAGCAATGGAGAGGGAAGTTTCTAGACACAAAACTCAAAGCGCTATCACACACTGAGAGACTGCATGACTGGACATAAATTCATCTTTTTATCTTTGTGAAAAGGGCAGGGTGACTAATTGCCAGTGTTCCTCAGGCTCCTGTGGATTCTTCAATTCTCTCTAACCTTTAGTAGAAAGGCTTTCCCTAGATCCTAAAAACAAAATACCAACAGCTTCTCAATATTTTCCCGTTATGTTCATTATGATATTAATGAGGAATTTGACATACAGTAGAAATAGTGGGGATGGCAAATGGTGGCCTATAAGGCCCAACGTGAAATGCATGTCTAAGTTAGACCAGAGACTCGCCTAGACTAATTAGGGATAAGCACTATTCGTATTCCTATTGATTTTTATTTTATTTATTTATTTGAGAAAATGTCAAAAACAATCCTCTCACATGCCTTCCTACATTTTTGTAGGCTATGGGAAGGTAGTACAGAGAAGGAGACCAGCCAGCACATGCTGTCATGCATGCACAGATTTGAGAGGATATATGTGGTGCTGATGAGATCACGCTCAAGGGGCGTTCAAGTCAAACCGGGACTTTTGATTGTGCAGAATGACAAAACAAAACAAAAAAAAAACATGAAAGTAAAAACTCCTTTTATTTCTCTATAGTCCCCTGCTACGCTAATGCATTTATCCCAGAATTTCACTAGTGCTTGGATACCACCAAGGGAGAAAGTTTTCTTAATATGCTTCATGTCCGAAACGCTGGCCTCCCAGGAACTCCCCTTTACTGGTGAAACATGTGGCATTTGGTTTAAGTGAAGTCAGGACTGTATGACTCCCAGGTGAGTTCCTGCAATACGCAACACAAGTTATGTGTTGACTTACAAAGATCAGGTGTTCCACTTGCTGACTCATCAACATACTTTATAACATTTGCACACTTCCATTTTTTTCCTGCGGTATATAAGGTTTATTACCATACTGTACTTGAAGTCTTCTGTTAATGTCAATCAGTAATAAGTCCTGGTTTGACAGGTTGATTCTCCTAACTAAAAAAACAAAAGTCAGCTCAGAATTTCATTACAAATTCTATTGTGCAGACACACAATGATGGATATACACACATCAAGGCACTAGGAAGGAACACAGCGTGTGACGGAACATTTCTATAAGCCACATGTACTGTACTGTATGCTGTCAGGCCAAAGCAGTTTCATAGGGCACCACAATCTACACGTCCAGCCCCCACTTGCACACAATCCTGCCCATGCGCACTCACAGTTTCTTTTCCCGGAGACATTTCCACACCCTCCCTCTCTCCAGTGACAGGGCTGCAATGCTGATGCCTTGTGGCACTTCCATCGTCCCGAGTTTCGTTTGTTTTGCTACGATAAAGCCAAAGGAGAGAAAGAAAAAGAGTGCCGAAAGAAAGAAATGACAAAGGGCTGGGCTGGGATGGGTTGGAGTTGCTGTGTAAAGAGAAATAGGAAGGCAAAGAGGAGGCAGAACAGAGAAAAAGAGAAGTAGGAGAGAGTGTCAGCTTGTGTCGGCCCTGTATCCCAGTGGGTGGTGTTTTTCTCACTGCTGCTGTGGCAACAACATGTGACAGAAAGATCACATGGAGAAAGGAGAGCATGTTGGTTTCTCTTCAGCTACAGGCTCAAATCTTCCCGTACGGATTCCTCACTCCTCTTACCTAGTCTCATCTTCCACACATTCGGTGCGTGCATCAAATATGGAGAGCAGATCTTGAGCTGGCAGTGCCGCTCCTGCCAGAACCTCACGCCCGGGTAAAATTAGAGCAGTGTGTGGGCGCACACGGCAACACGCTCATAACACATCAGCTAAACATCCCTGCAAACCAAAAGTCCGCCTACTCCATATTCAGCAGGTTAAAGACACAGCTCAAATAAAGCTGGGAGTTTCATTGACTGATATTATTAGCGAATGAAGTGTGCCATTCGTGATCCGGGGCAAAACAGCAGAGAAAAATACCTAAAGATCTATAACATACATTTTTTTTTTTTTTTAAACAGCTAAGATACCTTTTTGAATGCATTTTGCGAATATGTTTTATGAGTATCTTGTAATGGACTTCAGGGAACATGGTCTGGAGTAGGGAACAAATTCATCTCTGTATGAAGGAGCGCTTACGAGACAGTGATAATAAAATATTCCACTTTTTGTGCTGTCTGTGCAGGTTCAGGTCCCAGCGACAAGCCTCTGGCGTCTGCTAGTGGCGTTAATATTTCAATTATGCTCATGAATAAATGAATTAAATAGGTGCTAACATTGTTCTGTGGCATTGTTCTGGATGACTCCAGCAGCATGCTAGTGCAATGAACTGGATACTCAAGATGATTAGATGAACACTGAATTGTCATTTGGCCCTCGGTGTTAAAGGTGAGCCGAGTACAGAGTAAAACAGTAATCAAGAAAAACTAGGCACAGGCATAGACGACAACAATTTTGCTTTTCCCATTCTGCTATAATTACATTTTACCTTGAAATATCATCATTAAAATCATTTTTAAAAGTGTTTTAAAGAAAGCAAGAAAGTGCTATCATAATTTTTCCTTTATTTTGAAAGATATCATGATATTGGGTGGCACGGTGGCATAGTGATTAGAACGCTCACCTTGCACCTCCAGGATTGGGGTTCGATTCCCCCTTGCACGAGTCTGCGTGCATGTTTTCCCCGTGCTTAATGGACTTCCTCTGGATGCTCCGGTTTCCTCCCACAGTCATGCATGAAAGACATGAAGATTAGGCTAACTGGCGTTCCCAAAATGTGTGTGAAAAGTGTGTGAATGAGCATGTGAGTGTGTGTGTGCCCTGTGATGGATTGGCACCCCCATCCAGGGTACCCTGGCTCATGCCCTAAGTTTCCTGGAATAGGCTCCAGGCCCCCAGTGACTCTTTAAATACAGTATAATAAGCGTAGAGTGGTTGCTGCTGTGTAAAAGTAGGTGAACAAAATTTAAGCTGGTACGAGATGAGATTCGTGTCTCTTTTTAATGTGTGGTTATAACCGTGCATTACAACATGCGTGCATGTTCAGGCTGCAATTCACCAGCTACTGTAGATCTGCCAACATGCATCTCTGCTATGTAGAACAACAGAAAAAGTTTCAAGCCATAAAGAACTCTTCATGTTCATTCATTCATTCACCACTCTTATTTCATTCACACTATATTCACCATATATTTACGACAATAGATATAGATAGATTATATATATAGATTATGATGAATGTCAAAAGTTATTCTTCTTACAACATATCATTCAGTAACTACTCCAAATGATTTAATAGCTACAGTGTCTCTAATAGGTAAAGTATGTCATTACCACAGTGAAGAATGTAAATCTGTTCCTGCATATGAATCCTGGGACTTCAAGTGCTTAATGAAACTCTGAAACCACTTTTGAGTGCTCAAAATCACTCATTACATGCGGATCCTCTTCTTGCGCCTGTACTGAATTGCTGGCTTTTCAGGGCATCCGCTCCTGTCAGAACTCATTTAATGCTCTTTTGCAGGCATCTAGACCTTTCCACAGCCGACAAAGGTGACATTTACATTCGCCCTCTATCAGAGAAAGAGAAACATGGGTCTGGATCCTTCTAGACCCGTGCTGAATTCCATAGAAAGCTCACTCAGTAAGATGTTAGAGAAATGTCCAAGCCAGTAAAACTCCCATCAACTACTGCTGAACTAATGGTACAGTAGTTCTGCATGCTTGTGTATCTACTGTAGGGTTGAGTTTTCCCTCAGACAATATTATAATAGTTCTTTCTTTTACACTAGAAGAATTATGCATTGAATGAATACTGTGCACGTACTGTAGTAATGCTTTTTTTTGTTTGTTTTGTTTTTTTGCGTGTGTGTGATTGTTGTTTTTCATTAAATAAAATTGAAATACAATGGCTCTATGCTTATTGATGTTCGGCTTATCAGAGGCTGTTCATCCTGTTGGGCATTTCCATTTCAAAGAAGCAACTGGAGATTCAGAAAAATGACAAAGAAAAAAAAAAAAGGCAACCTGGAGAGAAACACAACAGTTTTGACACGCAAGCGTAAAAAAAACAGGCAGAGATCAATAGCGTTCCTTGTCGGAATCAACACAGCACAAGTACCCGGGCGCTCAAGCAGGAAAATATTTGTGTACAGGACAGGGTCGAACCACCGTAACAGAGTATGTATCATTTTATTTCATACATCTAAGGAGCACTGATCTTGTAAATATTTTTAAATAAATTTGTTTTTATTTAGTGTACGAAGAGTTTTACTGTATTGTTAAAAGCACACCAGTCAATGTGAAAACATGATGGGTTGATCAGGCATGCTTAACCTTTAATTGAGTGAAGAACCACAGTCAGTATCATCAATGGGATTTGTATAATTTAGAATTATTTTGATATATATACACTATATTTGTGGGGGGAGGGGGGGGGGGGTTCCCCACATTGTTACATCTAAATAGTGTGCCTTATAAATTTATCCATGTTTATATGTTTATATATATATATATATATATACACACACATACACATGTTTTGGAAAAATTTGTACCCTAGACAGACACGTAGCCATATCCTATTCTTATAATGCACTAATTGCAATAATAATAACAATTATAGCTAACTAATATATAAAATAATAGTTAATAAATAAACAATAACTTAAAAATATTAACAATAATATATATATATATATATATATATATATATATATATATACGTCTGTGTGTATGTTTGTGTGTGTGACATTTATTTAAATATTAATATAACAATAAATAAATAAATCATTTTTAAAAAACACCAATTTAAAAAAAAGAAGTCTTAAAATTTTGAATTTCAAAGTATTTCAATGAGTGCTCTATAAAGGGTTAAGGCATGTTTAAGATTTGAATCATGGAAGTTCCACATATTTATCTTTTTTTTCATCATTACGGTGAGTTAAACTCACACCATAGGACTGTTGAATTCTCATATCTGATTGGTCAGAATGTCTTGATTGATTTTTCAATAACAGGAGCTCTCGGAATAGTTCTTTCTGGCTGTAATTCAGTGCCAGGTTTAGATTAATGCTCTCATTCACAGGGCCATATTGTTGTTTCTATAGCAACAGCTCACTCACATGATTATATGGTGGACGAGCTACATAATTTAAGGCTAATAATTAAATTGATTTGATTTCCAATTAAATGGTGAAGTTTCTGTGGGCAGCTGTTTACATTTATGGTAAAAAGCCTTGCGCGTCAGTGCTTTGTTAATATGTTCTCTGCCACAAAAGAGAGTTCAGGTGCGCTTTCTGTTTTATCAATAACAGAAGTGGCAGTTTGTTGGGGTTTTGTCTTATTACCTTCAAAAGAAAGGAAAAGAAAACATTCCACAACTTGAACTGTTTTTAAAAGCACAATGTGTCCTGTATTAATAAATCAAATGAAGTTAATATTTGGCAAATTGATAAAGTCTTGGGACGTGCTGTTATGAGAAAATAATCCAGTTCCAGTGTAGTGGTGTGATGGGGCTTTGTTTTATCATGCTATCATGGCTTATTTTCTTCAACCAATATAACCCAATGTTATTTTTTATTATTATTTTTTTTTATATCTAATCTGTTCTATTGGATTGAATTTCAGTTATCAGGCTGACAATGTCATTCAGAGGCCAATGAAGATACTAACAAGAATTACTGTATATGTTCAGTGGTTTAACTGTGAAAAAGTGGGTGGTTTCTGCGAGTGATGGTTCCATTATGGGGCTGGAGCTAGAAACAAATAACCTTGTACACATTGATGGATTTTAGATTGCACTTCAGCACAGTTTGACATGCTTTTTAATTAATTAGGAGGGATTTAAAGTCAACCTTGAGTTCTGAATGACCACCTCTACAGGTTTTTTGGATAGGCATGAAAAAAGTATATACTGTAAGTCCAAGGGTGTAAATCTCAAAGATGGATGGAATTAAATGTCAATAATATTGATCACAACACCAATCCATCAACCTAAATGGAATAGCCGTTTTACAGGGAGGATTTTATACTTCTTTTTATTTTATCCAGATGGGTGCCATCCTCTACAATCCTTGCTACCTGATATGTTCTGTATATGTATCTGTAACCAGGAGAGACAGGGTTACTTAAAAATGCTAAAATAGTTGGCGTCATCGAGGTTGGGGACCAGGATATTAGGATTCCAAAGGACCAAAAACCTCTAGCAGCAAGCACCCTGTTTGAATATGCATATGTATATTGATATACAAATACGCCTTTACGAAATTTTGATTATACATTTAACTTTATTAACAAACTCTAGAAGACATACTCAACTGGTGGGTAAATATGGCACTTCGCCTAAATACCATGGCCTCAACCAAACAAGGTTCCAGGACAAATTTCTGAATCATGAATGTGAATTCAATATTACATTTAGTGAAATATAATGATGAAACTGTTTCTAATGAAAACTATTCGTACAAACAGATTTTGTGAGGAAATGCAAACCAAATTAACTTTAAACTTAGTTAAGACCAACCATTTTTGTCCTAATCTGGACATTTTGGACCATATTTCAGAAAAAGAGCTCCCAGTGTTTCCTGACTTATTTATTCATATCTGCTCCTACAGTGGAACAGGAAACATAGAAATACGTTATATTTCAGAATTGTACTGCACGACCCTTGCAATTGCATTGGCATAAGAAAGCACTGTAGTTAGACTCAAGGTGCACTTTGTATTTACCAAGCAGAAATGCAAAATGCATGCAGCAACGAAATGCAAAAATGTTATATTGAATAAGAAACGCAGGCAGCTCTCGTCTTTGCAGGTTCTACCAGCGGCATTATAATCAGACGTTTGATTTATCAATCATGTTAAACTAATGTCTTTGCACCATAACTCACCAGGGATCACAGTATGAGTATTTATGCCACTGGAGATCATTATGAACAAGTGACAAAAAAAAGATACGAAAGATTCATAATGGTATAATTTACAGTGGTCGGTGGTTCGAACACCAGCTCCACCAAATCTTGAGCAAGGCCCTTAACCCCATCTTCTCCAGGAGTGCTGCATCATGGCTGACCCAGCGCTCTGACCCCAGTTACACTGGGATATGCGAAGAAGAAATTTCATTGGGCAGTTATGTATATGTGACAAGCAAAGGCTTAACTATTTATTATTATTATTATTATTATTATTATTATTATTATTATTATTATTATTATTAATAATAATAATAATAATAATAATAGAGATGAGAGAGATGCTCTCTTTGATCCTTTAAAGTCCAACCTAAATAATATTTTTTTCAACTAAAAACATCCAAATTCACT
Source organism: Clarias fuscus (assembly GCA_030347435.1). Taxonomy (NCBI): domain Eukaryota; kingdom Metazoa; phylum Chordata; class Actinopteri; order Siluriformes; family Clariidae; genus Clarias; species Clarias fuscus. The sequence goes on along the minus strand of CM059215.1, from coordinate 27,607,108 downwards.
TATCTATAAAACAGGCTAGCTACAGTATGTGCTTTTACATTAGATTGTGTTATATTTTATAAAAACATGCATTGCATGGTTCGGTCAACGGTTTGCAGCCAACACAAAAAGCTTGAATTTGATCATTTGATCTACACAACTAGTCAAGTCAAGTCAAATAGGCTTTTATTGTCATTACAACCATATACAGATTAGTAAACAGTGAAACGAAGGATCAAGGTGCTACATGCATATTAGGAGCTGGAATACCAATGACTCCATGACCATCTGAGGCCAAAAGAGGTCAAATGTATAGATTGAAGAGGGAAGTTAGTTCTTTCTAAAGTACATTTAGCTGCTCTGTGATTCCTTGTGAAGTGATGGCTGAGCTGCACATGTCTCAAGCATACACTACATGGGCAAAAGTGCTTGGCCAACCCTGTTAATTATTGAATGCAGGTGTTTCTATCAGGCCTCTTATCCCCAGTGAAAGGGCAACCTTAATGCTTCAGCATACCAAGACATCTTGGAAAATGCTATGCTTCCAACTTTGTGGCAACAGTTTGGGGAAGGTCCTTTTTCTATTCCAAATGACTGCGTCCCGGTGCACGAAGCATGGACTATAAACATTATGATTTGGATTTGGATTTGGTGTGGAAGAACTTGACTGGCCCGTACAGAGCCCTGACCTTAAGCCTGTCGAGCACCTTTGGGATGAACTGCAACGGAGATTGCGAGCCAGGCCTTCTCGTGCCTGAGCTCATAAATGCTCTACAGAATTAATGGACATGAATTCCCACAGAAACACTCCAAAATCTTGTGGACAGCCTTCCAAGAAGAGTGGAAGCTGTTTTATAGCTGCAAAATGGGGACTGACTCCACACTGAAGTATGTATATTTGGTTACAATGTCATTGCAGGTTTGGCCAAATATTTTGTCCATATAGTGTGTTATTTTTTAGGTATTTTAAATAATCAAGGGCACTGTGTGAATATTCATATTTGGATGTAAAATAATAGCCCTGGGAGCTTTGGAACACGAGAAAACATTAGAAAAAGGGGGGGCTGATCTTCTCTTGGACAAGAACCAAGAAACTTCAGGCATTTTGCCATTGCCTCATCTTCAGTCATCAAATCGATGTATGCAGAATAGGAAATTCAATTAGCAGAGCATTTTGCAAGTAAGACGATAAACAACAGTTGGACGATGTAAGCTCGAAATTTGCAAAGCCAGGGCAACAATGCTACCTCAGCCAGACGGATTGTATAAAGTAGATTGCAGCAAAGGAACAGAGAACGATCTGCTGAATGGGACAAGCAAGTATTGTTTAATATCTGGAGGGTATCCTAGGTCTGGCGAGAAGCCGGACCGCCCTATCCAGTGAGCTGAAAAAGGCGGAAAAGCAATTTTATGTCTTCATGTCAATGTGTGAAAACAGATCAAACACTACACAACAATGTTGTGAGCCAGAATTCCCATATGGCCAGACCCTGATGCAGGCTTGTGATCACTGCTGAACTGTATGAGGTAGAAAGTTTTAGCGCATAGATCATACAGGCCAGCATTTCTCTGTGGAAATACCTGGGTCAGGAGAACTGAACACCATATGCCCCAGAGGACTTTTGGATCATTTCTTAGGCAAAAAGAAGTGCAAGTGTGAGATACTTGGCAGGCAATGAGGGGACGGCAGTCACTAGGATTCTAGTAACACTTCATTTGATATAGATGGACTTTTATTCACTGTATGAGAAAGAACAACCATTAGATAGGCTATTGCTTTGTACAGCTTCATGTTCAATGGTCTATGAGATTGTCCATTTAAGGAAAATCCACCAAATATATATTGCTTTGCTATAATGCTTTGAAGTAACCGATATCTATTTACCATTCATGTTTGCTCCAAATTGAACATGCTGGCAGTTCTCAGGGGCCAAAAAGCCACAAAACTCTCACTAGTAATTGAATTTTTTCTGCCAGGTGTTTTATTAACCACATTTTCTCCTGACATCGGATGTTAAAAAATAAAAAGGGACTAGCATGTGTCAACAAAACTTCAGTTTTTTTTTTTTTTATGATACATAATGTACCATTAAAAAATGTAAGGTATAAGAAATTGAGCAGGGATATGAAGGTAGTTTATTCTGTAGTATGGGAAAGACAGCACCAAGCCACAGCCCATGTTTTCTTTTCTTTTTTTTTTTCAGCGTTAATTATTACTCATTAGCATTTGGCATTTTAGCTTCACATTATGCAGTGTGGTTTAAAATGTGGATTTAAGGAAAAACATTCATGTGATTATTTTAGAAATATTGTGACAAAGGCATTGAGAGCAAGCGAGAGAGAATGAAAAATATATATATTTCTACACACTGCATCGTGATATTTGCTTTAACACTCAGATTATTTATAAATTTGTTTTCCATTTCATACCAGAATAATTACAGCCATATGACATAAAACAAACTGATAATTCAAGTAATAAACTCATCCATCTGGACTCCTCAATTGCATATACACTCGTGCTTTGATTATAAGCTGTTATAACCCTGTCTTATCCTGTCACATTACGGTGTTTGCCATTGGTTCCTCATTGGCGACATCTACATTATTGTGAAGCCGCTTTGTTACAAAGTCTGTTGTTGGAACTGTTATACAAATAAACTTTGATTCAACTGAATTGAATTAGTATCTAATTAGTACATTGCCAATAACTCAATATGTAGGGGGTCTTTTGTGGGGATATGAAAAAGATCATAAATAACATGATTCGCAGACTGTTCTGGGCTGCAAGGCATTGTCTGAAGTTGAAAGCAGAATGTAATTTGTAGTGATTAAAGATCCACATTATTAGTCTCAAAGCCTTAGAGAGGGCCAATACACAGGCAGACAAATACGAGGCCTCATCTATAACTGATAACCAGACAAACAGACAAGGGTCAAGACCAGGAAGGGCTATTAATACTAACAACAGACAAAAACATGCAGTAGGGCATGTACAATATCAGCCATAACTTTAAAACCATCACCATTAAAATCACAAATGTTTGGGTTCCCCGCGTGCCACTCTGAGGAGGCTCAGGCGCCTTGAGCCGTGGCTCTGTGGGCCCTCTGGGGGTGTGCTGTAGTGTCTGGCACTAGGATGTTAGTGGTGGCTCCATTGGGTGTGTTGCTTCTCGGGTGGGGCTTTGATGAACCAGACTTGTTTGGATTCCATGAATGCTTGGTTGGACTGGGATCTGAGGAGTTTGGAGCCTGGATGTTCAACAAGCTTGAACGCTGTGCCTGCTAAACCCCATGTCCAGCAGGCTGAGCAGGCTGCTCTAGATATATTTCAGTCATGGTCAGCATTTGACGATTTTTCAGCAATTTGTGCTGCATTGGCTTTTCTGTGAGATCGTGCTAGGCCGGCTGGCCTTTGGCCCATGCAGGTGTAGATGGGCCGTAGGTGCCTATGATCCAGTTGCCACATTGCTGGTATATGATTGATAATCAATGCTATTCAATTCACATTGCAGTGGTGTCAATGCCATGGCTGATCAGGATATACAGAAACCAATCAGAGGGCAAGGTCAGGAATGATACAGCTGATACCCGTAAATCTTGAATTGGAACAAAGCAAATCAAACACCATATTTCATTCGGGAACCAACGGCTCGGTGTGTTATTCCAAAATTCTCCGCAAAGATATAAACAATGCCAAAACAAGTTAAGCAAGAATAGTTCCTCAGCACATATTGGGCCTGGGACAAAACCTACATTTTGACCTACATATTTTGATACAGAACTGCCCTCTTCAACATGTCGTGATTAGGGAAGCTCCTGGCAGCAGTCAAGATAAATGCATTTGTCTGTAAAATTCTGACAGCTTTTGTGGGAGGTTTAAAGACATATAAAACAGAGTGGTGCGGCAGAAAGGGTTTATCTATCTATCTGTTATCTAAGGCAGCACCCTATATTTGGGAGATTAGGAGTTTATGATTCCCAAATATGATTCCGTATGATAGAGTAAATCAAATTTATTGTTACTCTGTCACTCCTTAAAACAATCATTTTTAAAGCATATACTGTAGTACACAAGCTTTTCACTTTCATTATGGGTTATATTTTTGTTTTACTTTTACTGTACGTTAAGTTGCCATTCACTATGGTCCTATGTCATTAAACGTACACAGTTCAATGCTTCCACATGCTCACGATCTCAATGAGTGCAGCAGCAGTTCCTTTCCTTCCGTGCAGGAATGACACCAGATTTAATATGAATAAAGGACTGACAAGGACAAACTTTTCACGTTTTTACTCAGTGCTTGACCCAGGAGGAAAAACAGCATTCATATGGCATTTACCCAATCTCTAACGACAACACTCGTTCCTGTCTAAATCCTATAACTTCGGGGAAAACGTGATTGCTTTACGGCATCAAGAAGCATGGAGTGATTTCAAATAAATGTATTTAATGGGTTTTCCATTAACATGATGGTCATTTAAAAAAAAAAAAAAAAGATTGATATCTTTTAGTAAACTGTAGTTATCAATGTTTGGTGAAAAATGCAGTTAAATCTCAAGGTGAGTAATTAAAGAAACACTCAGAGGAAGTCTAATGAAGGTCAACCATTATCCCAAGACTAAAGAACATTCACAGACTAATCAGAAGCTAATTAACTTTTTCTTGCTTTGAAAATAGCAATCTAAGGAAAGTACTGTAAATGTCCGTTCTGCAGCATGAGTACTAATGATTACCAAACACTTTGCATACAAAATGTATACATGTGAAGCCAAGAAAACACATCATAATTCCTTTTGTTTTCAGAAATTTTCCTCTGCCATTAAATGTCTTCAACTGTATATGTATGAAATGTCTGAGAAAGCCTCTAATATACGAGTTTCCTGGTCAGCATGCGAGGCCACGCACCGGCATGGTCCAATTACCCTGTAGCATTTTGGCTACTGAAAAAAAAGAAATTTGGGTGACTAGCTAGCTCTTGCACCTTCCCCAGGCTTTCCCGTAGACCAAAGCTCCTCTTATCCTTTGCTGCAAAACCAATCACTATGTGGATGCTGGTTTTACTTTAATTGCAAACAGATGCTCATGTCCAGCAGCTTTTTGAAATAATCTCTCATCACATTTGTTGGCTTATCAAGGGGGCAAGTGCATACTCTAAATATAACTGGAGGGTTGGTGTCTAATGTTCATTTTTAGGGCAAGCAATTATTGTACAAACATGATTCACTGAAAAACAATGAAGAACAAATGTGTATTAAAGTCTGATTCATGCAAAGTCATTTGCAAGATGATCCTAGCTTTCAGACCTAATCTTACAAGCTTTTCATACGTACAGTACAATTCCTCCAGAATTTCCAGTATGTCGGTTGTATAAACGGTAGACGCTGTAGAAGTCATTTATAGAGATCTTATGGTTCCTTGAGTAACACAAAACAAGAGTCAAGCACTGGGTCTTTCGTGAAGATTTCCATACGGATAGATCTCCCCGAAACCAGCAAGATTTATGAAGAACGTTGTACCTTGTTATATAAAATGATGGTAGAATATTAAAGAATGCAAATGAAGGCTCAGGGCAGAGATCCTCTGGGTTCAGGCAGTACAAGCAGAGCATTAGACTCCTCACTCAAGGCTATGGGAACGAGTCAGCGAAAGGTCAGAAATTAACACCCCACTCCAAGATCTACACCATGAACAATTAGCTTACTCAAGTAGACTGGCCTAGGCACGGATATCAGTGGATCACCGTTGAAAAAAGCCTATACTGTACAATTAGGTCTATCTGGAGTGATGGAGCTGATATTAAGTGTACACTACTCTATAAAATTGACAATGATTTCAGAATAGAAATAGTGTCCCGGCAAAAAATATTCAAACATTCCTAACAATATGTATCCCATCTCGCTGAACGGTCCATGCTGTTGTTCTTTATTTACAAGCCGAAAGAGGCTGTGTTTGACTTCCTGACCTTTTAAAGGTCACATACACAGCTACAGATATGTACTGTGCCTGAACCAAATAGCCACTTATGACAAGCATGTAGTCACAGGCAAGAACAAGTGTTGGGTGATTAAGAGGAAGACTATGATTGGGGTTTTACTGCCGGTCATAAACACAGTTATAGCTCAATGAACAGACGTCAGTTAGACAAAATATGACACAGTGCTTACAGCACATCGACTAATTACATTGACCAAGTCTGGGTGCTGCATGGAACTGACTAATGAAAAGACATTAGAAAAAACACCACTTTCTAGGTAACTGTACAGGAACTGTTTAATAAGTGTTAATGGGTTTGTGTTGTGCATTTCTATCGTGGTTGCATAAACTGCTTATGATTTTGTCAATCAGAAATACGTGATATCATGGCTTGAGGAGCAACCGGATACGTTTCATAAAGTATGTGGAGCAAACAAAGCTAGAGATTAAGACAGTACTTGTATGAAGTAGCAAAAGGTCAGACGAACAGGGCAAAACCAAAGAGATAGAATAATAAGAACAGCAGTGAGAGAAAATCATACAAACAACTGTTCACATTCAGCAATGTCACAAAGAACACTGAAGAACGATTTCACAAACTTCTTTGGAAGAGTCCAGAGTATGTAAAACGTGTGAAGTTATTGAATACATGAGACATGGATGGGTGATTCTGCGATGGATTGACACCCTGTCTTGTGCCCCAAGTCTCCTGGGAAAGAAAGGCTCCAGGCCCCCTGTAACCCTGAATACAGGATAAAGCGGTATAGAAGATAAGTGAGTGAGTGATGGATGGGTGATTCTTATAACTGATCATGTACCTGAATGTTATGTTCTTCAGGTCACTTGGTGGTTCTGTCGGTTTCATTAATTGACGCCAGCTTCATTTTTGGTCAGTAATTGTGACCAAATATTTGTTTTGATAATTGGAATAAATATATGCACATGCATACTTTCACACGCCCCCTTTTTGAGACATAACAGTAATATATCACCTGAAAAATTACAGTGTTAAATAATTGTTGACAGGTGTAGCAATGCAAGTTGCATGTACTTTAACTGTGGTAATAAAGAAACCTGTATCCTGCACTTTCTTTTTTCCTTTCTTCCTTTGCTGAAACAGCTTCCTCTCTCATTTATAGTATCACTTAATCGCTACGGCCGCTTTGATCTGATGCAAATCGGAGCTTCTGGGAGCAAAATAAAGCTTGTTACAACTACAATAATCGATTTTAAAGAACATCACTATGGAACGTAAGTACGTCCTGTAGTAAAGAAGGAAAAAGCTTTTACCATAAGGCCTGGTAAAGTTTGAGTCAAAGTGAGACGAAGTAGAGTAGATCTTTTTCAGTCTAAATTTAGTGCGCAATCTGCCACCAATCAACATATTTCAACATAAGCTATTCACGCAGTAATTACCGTTCATGGTCAGGGTGAATCCAGAGCCTATTGTGGGAACACCGAGTATTTGGCAGGAATATGGCCTGGATGTGACACTATGTACACTATTCACATCTATGTTAATCAATCCACCTACTGGCGTTCTTTTGGGAGGCGGACGGAAACATTAGAAACCCACACGGATAGACTGTAGGAAGAACATGGACAGAAACTCAACACAGATAGCAACCCCACATCATGACTTAACCAGGAACCCTTGAGCTTTGAGGCAGGAGTGTAATGTATACCTTGTGTACCTGGACTACATTCTCTAGGGTGTACAACCCTTAGACTAGGCAGATGCAGTGACACCCATGAACAGCTGAGCAAATTCAGCAAGCCTACAGCTCTACTGAGAGAGGATAAATGGATAAAGATGGTCTAGGACTGATTACTTACATTTCCCTTGTTAAATCCTGGCAAACCAACGCTACACTATTATTGCCTGCTCTTCTATGGCTGTGCATGCAATTGTACCAAGGAATAAAAAACATGACCTTGCATTGATCTATTGATGATCCATTGTACAGTATAATTTACAGGGAGTACAAATTTATGGAATATTAAATTTTTTTTCCCTGGCAATGTAGCATAATGTAGCTGCCGGAGGAAAAAAAAAATCATCATCCTCTGACAAATTTAAGTGTAGTCATTTGTTTTGTGAGATACTTGGCGGCAAAGACTATACAAACATATGAGGCAGAATAATTTACTTAAACAGTTGAAACAATGGCCTGGCTTATGCTGTACACCAGCCACTATGTGAAATTAAAATGCATTTACAAAAGAAACAGACATTCCTCTTGCTTAGAATTTTCAATCAGGAATTGAATGCCGTTTAACATGTATATCGATCAGCTATTAAATTAAACCACCTGCCTAATATTGAGTAGATTCCTCTTGTGTCAACAAGACCGCTCTTATGGGTTGAGACATGGACTCCACAAGACTTTCGAATGTGTGTTGTGGTCCAGCACATCCCATAGATGCCGGATCGGATTGAGATCTCCAGAATTTGGAGGCTCACTGTCATGTTCCTTTAACCATTCCTGAACAATTTCTTTGAAGTGTGACAGGGTACATTATCCTGCTCAAAGAAACCACTGCCATTCGAGAAAAAAATGTTGCCATGAAGAGATATACTTGGTCTGCAACAATGTTTAGGGAGGTGTAAGGTGTCAAAGTAACATCCAGATGAAGTCCACTATGCCCGGAACATTGCCCAGTTCATCATACTGCCTCTGCTGGCTTGCCTTCTTCTTCCCATAGTACTGTACATCTTAATGCCATCTCTTCCTTAAGAAAGTGACGCACACACCAGCCATCCACATGATGCAACAGAAAATGTGATTCATCAGACCAGGCCACTTTCCTTCATTGTTCCATGGTCTAGTTCTGATGCTCACATGCCTATTGTAGGCACATTCAGTGGTGGACGAGGGTCAGCAAGGGCACTCTGACTGGTTGGTCAGAGGCCTGTATTCAGCATGTTTCTGTCATAGGCAGCATTAACTTTTTCAGTTCAAATTCAAATTTCATTTGTCTCCAACGTTTTCAATTGCTATTTAATCCAACCCCCACCCCCACCCCCAAAAGCTGCTATTGTAACAAGGGAATCAATGTTATTCATGTGACCCGTCAGTTTATGCTGTGGCTAATTGGTGTATATCCATGGCACAAATTTGAAGCTAATACATCCCTTACTTGTGTGTGACAGCCCATTTTAATGAGAGAGCATTTACACATTCTTTAATGCCTAGGTGTTTTGTACATAGACTTACATTAACAATGACCACATATAACCCCTGACATACAATGTTCCTGAGAATGATGAATTCCAATTAACATATGCAAAAATATATGCAAATACAGCTTGTATTTGAAATTAATTATTTGATGTTCAAAGGTTGCAGGTTATCAAAAAGTTTTTGTTTTTTATGTATCGTGTAAACTGATGCTGTGTCAATGTGTTGAGTGATCTGATTCTACCTAACGTAAGCAGAAGCACCCAGTTTAATGAATGGTTAGAGGATTTTATATAACAGTAGAGCTGATTATTTTTTACCTTGCTTTTACTACCTAGTAGGTACTGTAGATCCCAGCTGATCTTTAAGCTATGTTAATTTCTTGTATGTTAAGAGCACCTCACTCTCTTGACTATTATACGCAAAAATGATAGCTAATATTACCTTCATCATCTGCTAAACTTTACTGATCTCATGGTGGTGGTCCTGGCTCAATCCAATGCTTGGATTACTGTGTGGTATTGATTTAAGTGTTCTCCTTGCGTTAGTGTGGGTTTCCTTCTGGTTCTCAGGCTTCTTTCCTCCTTCAATAAACATACCAGTGGGCAGCTTGGCTACACTAAATTGCCCCTAGATGTAAAGTAAATGTGATGGGAATGTGTGCACATGTTGTCCTGTGATGGACTGGAATACTACTTAGGGTGTATCCCTGGCTCACGCCTAGTGTTCCCAGCAAAGGCTCTGGATTCACCGCATCAATGACCAAGTACAGTATGCCCCAACAATGATTGAGTATTGAATATTTTCTATTGCAGAGAATGTCAAACTACTATGTTGTATATTTTTTAAGTTAATCTCTGACATCATCAACATTTAGTTAGGAATTCCCCAGTCGTGTGAGAGAAGGAGAACGTTATAGAAACCATTCATTCTCCTCTACCTGAAGCACATACCATAGGCCTGGAGACGATATCCAACTATATATTATTAGTTTATAAGAATGCTAAAGACACCAAAATATATGATACAATACGGTGATCTTAATCTTAAACAGTTGGCATCCTGCCATGAAATATAGGCCATATTATTATTATTATTTTTTTTTATTATTATTATTATTATTATTATTGATGCCATCACTTTGTGTCGACATTTAAATACAGTCATTGTCATTTACATTTCATATCCTTGAAGGTGGATAGGTCGAGCGCAGCAACAAAACACACACACACACACACAGAGAACACAACAAATGACTGCCATCTTCAGGTGTAACGAAAACTAACCGGCTGGAAGCCAGGCTCTTCTCTCCTGTTTAATAAACACCAATTAAGACTGAGGAGTGATTGCTGCTATTTTATGAAAATTGCACAGTCCCCAGTTAAATCTATACCTGGGGATGCATTTCAGTTGAGCAAAGCAAAAGTGGGTGAAAACATACAGTATAGCCACCCAAACAAATTGTTGCATGGTAAACAGATATTTGAATTAAAATCGCGTGAACCACAAGTGCCATGAAAATAGATGTGAATTTGCACTTCTTCTACTTTTTTTTTTCTCCTAAATGCACGGTTCTGATTAGAGAGTGATGGTGTCACGAGCCAAATGCACGTGCTACAACCTCCTGGTAGGTTTAGTGTGAATTTTATAGGTGAATTGAGTATGTCACAGTGAGGTTTATGATGTATGATTTACATGCAGGAGCTCCACTTGGGTGCTGGGATGGCACCTTTGAGTGATTTCAAACAAGCCAAGCCACAAAAAAAAAAAAAAAAAAAAATTATATATAATTTTTTGTTTGTTACCTCGGTGTCGTAGATCTTGGTGATGAGTGAGAAGGAGTACTGCTGTGACTCGCGGATGTGCCGGATGGCGAGCTGCACGGCGGGCTCGATGCCCTGGCTGATGCTGCTCATCAGCGCCGACTCGTTCATCGGCATCAGCACCATGATCGGTACGTCCTTGGAGGACCAGGCGGCGTCCGCGCCGTGCCGCGTGTAGTCGTTGCACACCTTGGCCGCCGCCGCGGATAATAGGAGCAGACATCCGGACAGAAAGACCGAAATCTCCCGCCCGCCGCGGCCCCTGCGGCACGGAGCCATGCTGCACCGCGCACGAAGAAGAGCCGACGCGCGAACTGCTCACTGGCCGGGCATCGCCGTCTCGAAGACGCTCGGGGCTGATCAGATTTCCCAAGACGGAAAAAACATTCAAAACCAAAGGATCGGTGAAGGTTTAAGGGTTCCGTTGCAGAGCCGCTCCGGCTGAGGAGGCAGCGCGTGCGTGCGTGTATATGTGTGTGTGTGTGTGTGTGTGAGAGAGAGAGAGAGAGAGAGAGAGAGATGTAATTCCTGCAGACCTTCAACACTGAAGATCTCAGCTGAGATGCGTAAATGAGTCGCAGGGTAAAAAGAGGGGAAAAAAATGCACAGGTTCCCCTCTGTTCCGATCAGCTCCTCAGGTATAAGTCAATCCATCTGATCTCCTTTACAGTGAGACGAATGAGTACATAAACATCCTCCTCCTAATGCAGAGGGGGGAAAAATACAGGACCGGTCGTGTAAAGCGCTAAGATTTACTCTCGCGAACGGTTGTTATGGATACAAATTCAACATCTGAGTATATTCCAGTCCGGTGGCGGAGGAGTGGCATCGCTGTGTGTCTGCGCGCAGGTGTGTGTGTGTGTGTGTGTGTGAGAGAGAGAGAGAGAGAGAGAGAGAGAGAGAGAGAGATTCCAGATAGGAGAGTGCACTTATGCAGTTAAAGTCAGGAGTGGTGGCGCAAAGGGATCCGGGTGAGAGTGTCCGCGATTCAGCTGCTCCGAGGGATGCTGTTGCTGCTGCCGCTGCGTAAAGCGCCTCTGACACACACGCGCGCGCACATGCATGCACGCAGACACGCGCGGTGCAGCTGTGAAACAGAGATGCTCGAAGGTGTGACACAGTATGCAGCTCCAAATAAACACGTTTGCACACTTCGCAGTTGACGTACTGTACTCTTTAGATTACAGAGTAGGCTACACAACGTCGAGATCTGACGAGTCTATTTACAATGATTACAATTCGTACGATCGTGCATTCAAAAGAGCATTATTGTAATAAATATGTATATGAATATATTTGTGTTTGCCCTCAGTGACAACCGTCACTCCCATGACATGAAGCTTGTTTCAGAGCGTCGCTGTCCATGGTGCTGACGCTGTGGGTTCTAATGATGTCATCTAATTGTTCCACTCAGGAAAAGTACATTCAGTCAGTTGTCACTTTATGATAAAGCGGCACAAGTATGGAACTCTGTCCCAAGGAATATCCGAGAACTGGACTCGGATAAAATGTTCAAAATTAATCTGAAGAACTGGTTTATCAACAATCAGACTTGTCTGATTAATTAGCACAATGAATGAGATCTTCCCTGTATCCTGACCTTACTTTCTCCCTGTCTCTACAAAAGTCACATTCTCTATGATTTCTTTTAATCACATTTAGCTTTGATAACAACACACAGTGTGGTGGCGAGTTCATGTGTGAAAATGATTCCTCATGCTCTCAATACCACTCATTCGCAATTTGAGTCCTGGAATGTGCCATCAGTGAAGAAAAACTCTTAGTCACTCAGTTAATTCTGGTCATCAGCTGACTTCATTTTATTGCCACATAACGTTGCTGAGCCCATACCTGACCAAATGAAACAACCCCAGATCATAACACTGCCTCCAGAGGCTTCTACAGTGGCCACTATACATGATGGGTGCATTACTTCGTGCACTTCTATTCTTGCCCTGACGCACCCATTGCTCTGGAATAGGGTAAATCTGAACTTATCAGACCACGTGACCTTTTTCCAATGTTTTAAAGTCAAATCATTATGATCCCCAGCAAAGTGGCTTTCTTATGGTCACACAGCTGTTTAGTCTAATCCTGTGAGTTTTCATTACATTGTCTGCTTATGAAAATTCTCTTACTGTCACTATTAAACATAACCACGGTCTTTACTCCTGATCCTTTACTGTACCATGCAACTTCACCAAGTGATCTCAGTTCATAATTTATTTTGACCACATTTCTTCCACAAAGTGGACGGTTCAACAATGTCTTTCCAGGTTTTGATAGTGTTCATTCACAATTGATATGCTCTTTAGGTTAGTGCATTATATAAAATCTTGTTTATAAAATGATTACTAACATGTGTAAATACAAAAAATAGCATATTGCCTTGATGTGTCACGTTTATGATCTATATGTACACCAATCAGCTGTAACATAAACATAATTAACACATAGATTTTGGGTTCCCCTCAGGGAATTGATCAGCAGGGACTCTGGGATTGTGCTGTGGTGTTTGGTACCAGGATGTTAGCAGAAGATCCTTTGGGAGTTGTGTGGGGCCGGAGGTGGGGCCTCCATTGATCGGACGTTTGTCCAGTGCATTCCATGGGTGCTCGGTCGGAATGGGATCTAGAGACTGTGGAGGCCGGGTTGGTGGTCTTTAGGCTCATTGCCTGCAGGGCCTGAGTTTTCTGATACTTTTCTATCATGGCCAATATTGACTGGAAGGACTGGCCTTTGGTCCCTGCAGGCATCAGTGAGCCTTGAGTTCCCATGATCCTTCCACCAGTTTGCTGATGTATAGTGTAAATGTAAAAGAATAATGGAGAAATCAATGCAAAAAGTTTGCAAGGTAAATGTTCTTTTACCACACACACACACACAAACACACACACACACCTATCTGACTTGTCACTGATTAAAAAGAATTATGAGGACAGTCTGAGGACATCCTCCAGTACGCCTCTCACTGTATTTCTTCTGAATTGTCAGATATTCAATGAATAAATAAAAGATGATACATTAAACATGGCCATTTATTTTTGTCCTACGTGCATGTCTTAAGACCATTTTAGACTATGCAATTAGAGCCGTCTTTTAAGATTATTACTTCTCACGCTGTGAGAGATCATCCCATTAGAATATAGGCCAAATGATTCAGCAGTGTACAATGTGCACACCATGTCATATAATGTGATGAAGATTCTTTAGGGATGGACCTGTGATATAAGAAATGTCATGGAAATCCCATCAGTCAGTGCAGAAGCATTTTCCAAAGTGAGCGGAGGTTGGGCTGTCAGGATTGTCAGTACAGTCCAGGACAACTACAAGACAAGTCATGATTGAATCAACATAATAAAATCAGGGTATACCCCAATCATGCCTAGTGCCTACCATACTAGCCTGTGGGGCAGTGTTATGATCTGGGGTTACTGCTGTTGGGGTTGCTGCATGTTTAAAAATCAAGTCAGCTGACTACATGGATGTACAGAATATTTCTTCTCTGATGGCAACGCTATATTCCAATGTCAAATACAATGCCAAAATTCACCAAATTTGAATTGAATTGTGAAGGAGTGGTTCACAGACAGAAATAAATGTTGTAACATTGCATAAGCTTATAAAAATTATGCCAAGGTGAATGCATGTTGTAATCAAAACGAAAGGTGGTCGCACAAAATATTAGAGTGACTGTGTGTGTGTGTGTGCATATATTTATATAAGGAGTCTCTTTAGTGCACCAAGTATTTCACTCAGCTACCATCTGGATAGACAAGTAAATAGGAGCTCCAGGAAATAACGGTTCTATTAAAGGAAACATTAATGTAATAGTAACCTGTGAATGAAATCAGTCCAGCCAGAAGACTACAAGAGTCATACTACTGTGATAAAACATCAACACATGCAAACCATAACTGTTGCTAGTTTTTTTTTTTTTTACCAAAACCTGATAATAAGATTACAGAAATCTACCCTATTATAGCTACATTATAGTTTATATATTTAAGATCTAAATCTTTTTAAAATTAAATAATGTTAGCTTGTAACTGGCTTAGGGAGAAGTTTGTTGGGTGTTTATTTGAATAATTGGTTTCTAAATCAGAATTCACAGTCTCTAGACTCCATGCGCCATACCATCCATTTATTATTGAACAGATAAAGCCCTTGCAGGTAAAATGTATTTTTCATTAGCACATAGCACACGTGTTCCCCCAGCACATGACTTGGATATGATTCCTGGTCAAGGATTTTCTTCGTATGAAGTTCCTATCCAAACTCTTCGCTCTCTATTCTACTCACTTACAGTAAATAAAATAGTTTATGTTCCTAGGTTGCTGCATATGGCCTGCATTCTTTAGTTCTCATTATAGGTTTACAACACTTTGGATTATTTGTCTATCCATGAAGAAATCCTAACTTCCTGGCAGAACCAATTCAGTATATCCCTCATCTTGGTTTCATGTAGGTCAGCAGTTATCTGTCTAGGTTTGAAATCTCTGTTTCTTTTTCCCACTGATGGGGGAGCAGAGTGACGCTTTACTTCTGTGCTCCTTTCAATTTGGTTACAAGCCATTAATAAATAAATATAAATAACTACATAGACTGAGAAGATATTTACTTTAATAGTTTGAGATAGCTGAAAATGTGAATAGTTATTTGTAAAATATATTAAAATTAACCAGTTTTACATAGCCCATTAAATGGGATAATGATTCTTTATAAATACTGTATTAGAACTTGTTTTCTTTCCACTAGACTTTGCATGGAGATCGTATTAATTGGATTGAAGAACTGAATGTGGCACAATGACCATAATTAAGAGAATTATTTGCCTTTAAAATCATACCGTTAAGAAATTATTACTTGGAACCCATATGTTGCAATGAACTAAGCCACAGTAAAAATGAAATAGTTGGGAGGAAAATAAAGACACATTTTGATGGATTAGGTTTTTACAGGGTATGGAATTATGGCAAGGCACAACAACTGAAATATTTCCTGTTCTTAAAGCCTCAACATTTCCTAGATTACACAAAGATTAAAGATTAATTTGTTGAATGAAAAAAGGGAAGCTTAGGAAGGCTTTATTTTACTGCAGGAATGCCTTCATTTGCTACTATTCTATGTTGGTATATAATCCTACAATATTATGACATGACATCACAGATTGTGATCAGAATTTATCACAATGTCTCAAGGAGAAGATAACATTAAGCATTAGACATACCTATAATAACTGCCTAAAGGGAACTCCAGGTAACCTAAGAGCTTTCTGTACTTGCCGATTAAGAATGGTTTAAAGAAAGTTGAATCTGACTGGTCAGACTGGTTATATAGTAAATGTGCATTGAGTTTTTGACCCTAGCTTTTAAAACAAAACATACAGGATAATCACATACACGTACAGTACATATATATAATCACGTACAGTACATACATGTTCACGTGATTTTGTTAGTAATATTTGATCACTTGAAATAATAATCAAATAATGAAATGAAACGAAATGAATCAAGTGTAAAAATAATTTAAATATAATGTAAAATGATATGGAAACACCCATATTTGCATATTTGCCCCCAACCCCCGACATTTCTATTTAAATTCCACTTCATTTCCACACAAAAATTTCCAGAATTTTCTATATTTGTACACTTTCATTTCTTCTCCATAGTTGTACAGCTAAGTTTTCTTATATTTTTCTTATATTTTTCTTATATTGTATATTTTGTATTCTATATATTATTCTTTCTTACCTAAATTTACTTTAGCTAAGAAAAATTATTTACTTTATTTTTTTTTTATCCATATTTATTTCCTATTAACAGTCTTTTATTTTATGGTTTATGGTTGTCTAAGCATTTCACTGCATATCATACTGTGTATGACCGTGTATGTGACAAATTAAATTTGAATTTGGAAATAATGCAACAACAACAAAAAAAGTTTGAAACATTATGCAGTAAATGAATTACGTAAAGGGTGTGAAAATATATACGGAAGGGTTTGACTGCAAAATGTGATTAAAAAAAATTTTTGGATTTATTCTGGATTATTCTCCTCAGGCACGATTTTCAAACATTTAGTTTGCATATCTGCATATCCTACTTAGAAAGCTTTGAACTTTCATCTTCTTGGCAACAATGACCAGCTGAACTACATAGCAAAATAGAAAAGAAACACCACCAGCTTGGCGAAATTGTACCTGCCATGAATTAACGTCTTGAGGCAAGTAAAATGATGTGTACCATTTGTTATTGCTATTGCAGGTCTGGGTTTGATTCTCTCCTCAGGTCTGTGTGCAAAGTCCAAAGACATGCAGATTAGGTTAATTGGCGTTCCCAAATTGCCTGTAGGGTGTGATTAAGCATGAGAGTGTGTGCCCTGAGATGGATTGGCACCCAGTCCAGGATGTACCCCGCCTTGTGCCCTAAGTCATCTGGCATACCCCCCCCCCCCCCCCCCCCCGCTCCCCCTAGCCCCCCCCAACCCTTGGGTCTGGATATACAGGATAATGCGATATAGACAATGAGTGAGTGAGTGAATAGCATTGCACAGGTCTAGATCATTGTCATAACAGTGAAAAACGCACTCCTACCTGACCCTTCTCCCCTCTGACTGTTAACTGTAGACTGTTAATGTCTCAATAAAATCATGAGCAATATGGTTTAGTGCCTGACTTACCGTCCCAGAAGAGTTCTTCCATCTGTCACACCCATCACCCGCTCAGCTGAACAGCAGCAGCAAAAAAAATCTTGCAGGCTCTTCCCTGGGGCTCTGCAGTCTCTCTAGCACTAACAAACAAAAATTAGGTCTAAAGTTTCCCAGCAATACCTGAAACGAAGCTCCTGCTATGCGTCACAGTGCAGTATTAGTATCCAGGGCTTTCCCTCTGTAGGTGTGCGCGTGACTAGCAGCTCATGTTCATTAGTGAGCACGCTGCAGGCTCGGTCATTATCCCAGATAGAGTAGTACCACAACAGCTGGACTGTTTTATCTTCATGTCCTGTCGCTTACAAGTTCTACTAAAAGACACTGTCCTCCTTACGAGAGGTGTGAAGAACTTTGTTTTATTTTGTACTTATAAGCGTTTACATCACATTACAGTACTTTTCATTGTTAAACGAACAATACTGTAAAACTGAGCTTTATGTTCACAGTGACAGTCAACGCATGGCTCTGTGCTAGACTTATCATCAGCAAACGGATACATATATACAGTAAGAATGTGAATGACTAAGCAGTCTAGAAGCTATTAAATCCTGGCCCCTAGTGTACTCGTAAAGTGGTTTGTCTTAGAATCACAGACAGTGTAATGACTGTGGAGAAAAGGTCAGGTATCACCAAACTTCGCCATTTAAAACTGAAAAGAAAACAGATCCAGACATTTCAGAAAAATGTAATTCGATTGAAATGATTACAAAAGTGCTGTATTATGTGCTATTTTGGGATCTTTATTCTACAAGCTCTCTAGAGCACACGCTGCTTCTTAGGCATGACATGTTAGGACTAGACTATTTTTTTTTCTCTCATTTACACACATCCATTTAGAGTGGCTGATTGAGCAGTTCACCCTACCGTACATCTCCGCCCACGCCCAAAGAACAGAAAGCCCACAGATTGGCAGATCCAGGGTATGTATTGTCCACTGCCTGAGGCGTCTAAAGTCTCCAAAAGTATAGTATACACCACACACTCACACACACACAAACACTCAGAGAAATGAGCCATACGGAAATATTCATAGGAATCTCTACAATGATTTCAACTGCATTATCCTAATAATTTATTTTTTATAACATTACTTTAGGAGCCAAAGAAGATTGTTTGGTTCACCTTGGAATCCTGTTGGGTATTCATTAATTCCCTCTTAACCGTATTATAATAATGGACTCAAAATATTGAATCCATTATGCAATAACCATTAATCAGTATTACTGATGCCTTAATTTCCTATGAAAGCTTGCTCTGTTTCTCTCTCTTTCTCTGGTATGTTGTATTACACATAGTTATGCTTTAATTTCTTAAGCAATTTAGACTTCAAATAAGCTCTTTCTATGACATTTGTGATATTTCTGGTGCATATGGTACATAAATATACATAAATTGCAAACAGCTTTATATTGAAATAAAAAATGTAAACTGTATTGCATCTCTTTCTGTTTCATATGTAATATACTATATGTATGTAGAATGTCGTCCAGTATTACTGTGGGTTTTTTTTTTTTTCAAGCAGTGTGACATTTAAGAAGCCAATATGTGGAATCAACAAAATGGAAGTATAGTACCATGGAGGCAGCAGAGGGTAAAGACCGTACAGCGGATTGTAAGAACAGCTGAGAGAATCATCATACACCAGTGAAACCTACTCCCATAAATACTGCATCTGCACGGCCGCCAGCATTGCGAGTGACCTGTCTCACCCTCTCATGGTCTCTTCACCCACCTGCCATCTGGAAGACATTACCAGAGCATCCATGCCACCACCACCATATTCTATAACAGCTTCTACCCTGAGGCAGACAGACTACGCAATACAATGCTATACGGCATCACTGCACACCTGGCTCCTCTTTACAGTGAATAATACAGTCATGTATACAAGCCATCTTGGGTCTAAAATATTTTAATAGTCCCATTGTCTGTACCGCTTTATCCTGTATACAGAGTCGTGGGGGGGCTCAGGAGACTTAGGGCACGAGGCAAGATACACCCTGGATGGGGTACCAATCCATCATAGGGCACACACACATAATCACACACACACTTACAAACTACAGGTAATTTGGAAATGCCAATCAGCTTTCTGCATGTCTTTGGACTGTGGGGGGAAACCGGAGCACCCGGAGGAAACCCATCAAGCACGGGGAGAACATGCAAACTCCATGCACACAGTCCCCAAGGTGAGAATCGAACCCGGACCCTGAGGGTGCAAGGCAACAGTGCTAAGCCACCATGTCTCCCTAAAATAATTGAAAGAGGGGGAAAAAAAACTGCAGCTATCACTTTAATAGGGATGGGTTCCCCATTGAGTCTGAGTAGCAATATAGATATAGATATACTATATGAGAGATGGTCCTGTGGGATACTGGGGTAGCAGCATTAATTATGGAATGAACTGCATCTAAAGAGACGAAAGAGCATTTGCTCCTGAAAGGTTAAAAGCCAGTCCATGATTTATAAATGGGGTATGACTGGGCAAGAGGGCTGTGCGCAAGATTGGCAATTTAAAATATGTGCTTACAGCTTATGGAGTAGATTGAAATAGCTTAGGGATGCCATGAGATTGCTACTGAGAATCTTATCTGTTCCTCGCCGCACTTAAACATAAAGCAAGACGCATTATCCATCCAGCGCCACACCCACTCCTACTTTCATTTTATATTATATCTGCAGGAATTTTTGGATTAAAGAAACATGATGTTCGATTTAGCTCGGGTTGGAATTGGATTGTACACACACTTCATCA
Source organism: Clarias fuscus (assembly GCA_030347435.1). Lineage (NCBI taxonomy): Eukaryota > Metazoa > Chordata > Actinopteri > Siluriformes > Clariidae > Clarias > Clarias fuscus. The sequence goes on along the minus strand of CM059215.1, from coordinate 27,586,675 downwards.
TACTCTAACTTTATGATGAAGAGAAGTCAGAATACCTGGTGCCAAGTGAGAGCAATCAGGAAAGCAAGTGAACGACTCCAGTATTATAGTTTAAATGGAGGACTAATGGAGTTTTAGCTTCTCCCCAGATAACCATGTAATATTAACTCGTATTCAAAAATAGATTTCACAGTATTGTGGAGTGAGTATCGTCACCCAACTGAGAAATTGTTTATCTAGAAAAACTCATAATGGCTAATGGGTAGTAATAAATATATCATCTACAGTTCTTCAGGAGAAAATTAATGCGATTAAAAAAAAATTAAAAAACAGAAAGATTTCATTTTTTCAATATTAAAGAGCACTGACATTTTACAACGCCACCATATTAATAATAAATAATACACACACACACACACACACACACACACACACACACACAAATTATATTGCTTTTAATTGTTGGCTGGTCAGTTTTTAAGTGCTGGCCAAGGATCTGCACATTCAAATAATAATGTTTATATTTTAAACACAATTTAAAAAGCTTGATAATAGCTAGCTCAACCTAAAACCCTAATAAATACTTCAATATGGACCATAAATAAGAAAGCCTGATCAATCATATCATTTTCTTGCATGCATATTGCTGCATTTAAAATAATAGTTATACAGTAGAGATAATTAGAGGTAATAGTCTCCTCAACTCTTAGAAATCCTAGCGCACAAAGAGTCTATCAGAAAGTTGCAGGACTAGTTTTGTAACATGCCAACAGATGGCTGGACAAGGCTGCAAACAGGGTCACAGAGAGCTACAACCCTCATAAGTCAGTGTGCCAAAAGACATCGTCCTGTGTACATGGGGAGCTGTGCAACTGGTGCTATTTTAACCACGTGCATTACCATGCCTGCGATTGCATCGTGGACAAAAAAGTCAGATCCAGGAGTGAATGTTAAATTCTGTGTAAATCTGGGCAAATCTGCCACAGAGATGTTTGACATGATTCAGCAATTTTACAGTCATCCAAGGTGTTTTGAGTGGCACGTGCGCTTCAAGAATGGAAGAACATCACTGGAAGGCAAGAAAAGATCAGAAAAACGTAACTGAAAATGTCAAAACCACTCAGCAACTTGTGTGTGATGATCGCCGGAGAACAATACACAGCATTGCTGCCACTGTCGGTGTGTCATACGGAATCCTCGAGTGTGATTTGAACACGTGCCAAATTGCTGCCAAGTTCGTCCCCAGGCTGCTGACCCAGGAGCAGAAAAAACATCGCGTCGAAGTCTGCCAAGAACTCCGCCAGCGTGCCGTGGATGACCCGTCCTTCATGTCGAGAATAATTACCGCTGATGAAACTTGGATGTTCGGGGAAGCAGCAGACTTCACCGTGGACGAGGCTGGAAAAGGCGAGGCAGGTCTGCAGCCCGGCCAGGTGCATGCTCATCATCTTTTTTGACATTTGCAGCATTGTGCATTGAGAATTCATCCCTGGAGTCAGATCGTCAATAGCAAACTCTACTGCCAGGTAGAGGGAGGACGTACAGAGCTTGTAAACGGAGCTGATATTAAAACATTTTGATAACCGCTAGCTCATGTTAATATATCAATAAATAAATAAATAAATAAATTCAACTTATATAAAATTAGTACGCATGTGGCAAAGTTGGTTTAAATAAACTTGGACACTTTGACAGAACACTGGGACAAATGTGACATAATAATGTTTTTGTTGAGATCGCTAGTGAAGCTCTAGCGAAGACGTGGGAGATTAGAGTTGGATTTTGTGCCAAGAAACAGACCTGAAAAGCTGGATATCTTTCTTTTTTCCCATTTGATCTCACTGCTGCTTAAGGGGGAAATACAGAAATAATATGGAAATGACTTTTTAGGGATCTTTTACCTCTGCCTGGGGCGATGCGTTTAGAATGCGTTCCGTTTTAAACCTCTACCATGGGTCATCAAATGTGGACTGTGGTCAGGATATGGGGCCAAAGCACAGTAAGTAGTTAATAAAATACCATAGCGGAGATGACGGATTTACAGTATGAAATGGTCACCATAGTTCAGCAAAATGAACCAGCTGAGTTTCTGAAGAAGGCCATGCAGATACTGTATGGACATCGATTATCTGAATGCAGCTCATCAGACCAAAGACTAGCTACAGTATAGGGTTAAAGACAAAACGTCAAAAAGTCAAGACTGTGTGAATGTGTTATTCCTCTCTGGTTGGATAACAAACTGAAGTCATGGGTAATTTTAAAATGGAGTGGATGATGAATCATTGTTTAAAGAGCGTACAAAGATTTATGGTATGTATTTATTCTCCCAGCATTAAAGTTAAATCAGATGTCTCATCTTTTTAGAGTCCATATGCTGCTAGCCAAAAAGTGGGAACATCATGTGGTGTTAGGAAATAAGACATAATCACTTCAAATGGGCTTTTTTATAAACATAAACTAGTCTCGAGCCATAGCCCAGTTTTCATTTTAGTCAAATTTTATATCACTAGATCATCACAATTTTTAGTTGCTCTGCAAAAATGCTGTGGTTACACTGTAGTGTCATTTGTGTCTCATGTTTCATTCTTTCACTACACAAAAACAAACATCTTCTTGACACTAGAGGAAAAAGTGCCATTTGAGCATGCACACACACACACACACACACACACACACACACACACACACACACACACACACACACGGGTGCACAGGCAGATCTCTGTGTGTCGTCCCATCACACCCCTAAGAGTTTAAGGCGCACGTTAAGTAATTAGGTGCACCAATTGTGCAAAAATGTCTCATTTGAAAAGATCCCCCTCTGTCTGCCATTCTGCCCCACTTGTCTCACCACATCACAAACACTGGAGGCTGCAGAATACGTCACTAATCAAATGTTTACAAACGCTACTGGTAAAATTGGAATTAAAGTCCACTTTTATCAGGAAGGCCTGTACAAGTATAAATTCATGCATCGGATCAGCCAATGATGCGGCAGCTGCGCAATGCAGAAATCGAGAGCTTCAGTTAAAATTCCCACCAAACATCAGAATGTGTAAAAGGTGTGATCTCTGTGACTTAAACGGTGGCATGGCTGTTGATGCCCGATGGACTCGTTTGAACCTGGTGCACAAAATATTTCCTTTGATCCTTTTTTGGGATTTTCCATTAACAAAACTAGTGCTTACGTAATGGTGATATTATGATGATTCGAAGGTGGATTCAGCCTTCCTGCTTTTCTCTGTTTTGGAGTTGAAATGCAGTGTTTTTCTTTTTCTGTTGAGTTTTCTTCTTGCATGAACTTCACAACTTGAACTGGTCGGATAAAGCCAAAAACTTTTAATCGTAACAGTGTACAGTACATCATCTTTTCCTAAAGCAAATACTGGTCTGTGTGTCGAGTGAGGTCCACATCTAAAAGAAAATGCAACAATGACGTAAAACTTACATCACTAGTTGAAACGCTGAGACCATTTTTAGCTAAAGTCTAGAGTGTGACCATGAGTGTGTGCCGCTCCAGTCACATGCTATGAAACACCAAAAGAGACAAATAAATGTAGGTTTTCTTAGCATTTTCTTCCCACACTGGTGTATATTGAAATCACCAGTAATGAGAGTTGTGTAAACACAGCGCTTGGCTAGAGCAGTGTGAACGGATGCAAGGCATTAGTGTGGTATGTTCAATCCTGTGTGGAGAAGAGCACACACACTCACAGGCTTCTGGTAGGAAACCCAGCAGCTCCCCAGGGCTGTTGCGGACACACAGCGGGCTCCACGGGGACACACAGTCACACCACCTGAACCCAAACAGTGGGAGTGCCAGCAACCTCAGGCAATTAGCACACCACTGCTGCTTGCTGAACTTCCTTTCTCCACCCTGACAGCCATAAATGTTTCGGAGCCCCTGGTGTTGGGCCTCATCGATTGCCTCATTGAAAAGGTCAATATCTTGGCATGACAGTGGCACCCCTGCCCACAATCTCTTCACGGTCCAGACACCCACTGAACGAAAAGACTTTTCTTGTGCAGAAAAGCAGACCTCGTACTTTTAGGGGGTGTTGTGCTTAAACTGTTGGGTAATGCCTAGATAATCAAGATAATCGGTGGCATTAGGTATGCATGAGTGAAGTTTATTGAAAGAACAAATTACTCAAAAAGTATAGGTACAGCAAAGTAGAACATTTCTAGTGCTTTTCAAACTAGTGTTATAATGGCGAGAGTTACACAATCTCATCCTGTAAATCTTACTAGAAATGCATGACCAGTTTTGCAGAAGGAAATTAAACTTCATAGAAGGCAAAACTGTCTCGTTACTACAATGATAATTGTGTATTATACAGTGATGTAGTGGTTAGCACTGTTGCCTTGCACCTCCAGGGTCCGGGTTTGATTCCCGCCTCTGTGTGCATGGAGTTTGCATGTTCTCTCCGTGCTTGGTGGGTTTTCTCCGGGTACCCCGGTTTCCTCCCACAGTCCAAAGACATGCAGATTAGGCTAGTTGGTACCCCGTCTCGTGCCCTAAGCCACCTGGGATAGGTTCCAGGCCCCTCCGCGACCCTGCATATATGACAAAGCGGTATAGAAGACGACTGAGTGAGTGAGACTTAAAGAAATACTCCAGCATTTTCCAACTTAATTTCTATCCACTCTATCTGTAAGGTTTAGCCAGGAAAACTACAAACAGTGGGTCAAAATGTCTGAAACCACATGGAAATTTCCCGGATTTTCTTTGGGAACAGAACTAAATGTAAATGGAAAGGAATTTGTGTTCGCTAGTATTTAAGATTCTGTGCTTTTTGCAGGTTATTATTCACAATTGAATCCTATCCAGGATATTGACGATGCTATCCGCTTTGTTGAAAAGGTCAGAATTCGAGTCAACAGGTTTTCTGTTTTTATCTTTACATTTGAAACATATCCAACTTCTGTTTTCTCGTGTACAAGAGTTTTTCCACCACAGGGCATAATATTGCTCAATTATGTAATTCAGGTAGGAGGATGGGGAAGCAGCTGACTACAAACAGTCATGCTTCCTCTTCAGATAAAGTACAAAAATAATAATTTTGCGTTATTTATTCTGACTACCTCCAGAATACCAATTTAGGAGCAATGTGTCACAGGAAGTTTAGGTGAGCTGCATCTCTGAGCACATCAGCTGTAATTAGGCAAACCTTCCACAAAACAAGAATTACTGGGACCAAAACCAGTTGATTAAAGATACTGGTGAGGAGAGAAATGGTGAGTTACACATCCGTGAGAGAGGTTACTAGCTTTTTTTCTCTCTCTCTTTATCGTCTTTTAATCCAGCCACTGGATCTTTGTCAAACCACTGCTCATGCTGCAACACAAGGCAACTGCTATCTGCTACAGATGTGGGAAAAATCCATTCATTTAAGTATCACAATTCTCTTGTGTGGCAATGCGCGTATGACTGAATAGATTTCTTTTTCATTAAAATTTTTATGTTTGCATTTGAAGTGTTAATACATGCCATTCCTCTATAGTCCTAAAGGTAATGTGCTCTAAACTATTCACACATTGACAGGCAGCACCTACTGTAGGTATCATGATAATATCCTACCAGCTGGCCTCTGGTGATTCCCATCCCAGCTACTGCATCAACCCTCTTCCACATGAATAAGTTCATAGACACCCACCATTGGCAATATTCGCTCTGACTGACAGGAGAAAATATTATACCATTCCTTCCTCAAATGGTTAAGGCTGTGGTTACCTGGTTACTGATCGGAAGGTCGGGGGTTCAAGCCCCAGCACCGCCAAGTTGCCACTGTTGAGCCCTTAACAATATCTGCTCCAGGAGTGCTGTATCCTGGCTTCCTAACCGTGATATATGAAAAAAATAATAATAATTTCACTGTGTAAGGTACATGTGACAAATTATATTTATTGTAAGAGCATTGGTTTACAATATGAGCAATAGGTTTCTCACCTGCTATGCAGGAGGCTCGGGTCGATTTTCAGCCAATTCTCAAACCCCAGCCACTGTATGCACTGCTGGTCCCAAGCTCGGATAAAAAAAAAAAATTAAATGAGAGGGTTGCGTCAGGAAGGGCGTCTGGTCGGTATCACTCATGCCTGCATAATGCCAACCTCCATCAATGGAAAAAGTTTTTTTGTTTTGTTTTATTTACCGTCATATGATGTGCAGGTTCAGCATATAGGTTTATATGCTGTAGGGATTTTATGACAAGGATCGCATTTTTGATGTACAGATCATGTCACCATAAATATTTTCATGGAAAAACACTATATTTAAATAATAATAATGGCTTGATAAGTTGATTGGCAATGGAGATGAGTAGTTTCTCAAGCTGTATAAAATGTTTATTATATACCATCGTTCTCACCCAGGATGGCAATAATTCTGTTACTCTACGCTTGAATAAATATCCAAAATAAAAACCTGTCTTCTATGCACATGCATTTGGATTGAAGTGAACAGAGAATGATCCTCCGTCAACCACGAAACAGGCTGTTCCAAACGTGTCGTCTGAATTTTTCCCCAGTAAAAGCGAAACATGCTTGTTTTGACAGGAAGTGCCAAGAACATTTGCTTTGGCTTGGAAAGATGAGCAGACTCCATATATTGCCCTACAAGTGTGATATGCATTCTGACTGCGCTCGTCTCCTTGTCACCATGGAAATGATTTCCTCACTTTATTGAGATTTCAAACAGTGACACTATAAATGTCATGTACATATAATCATTAATAATGTGCGGTCTTTCATTTGCATCCTGAACTAGATGAATTATTAGGTTAATAATAGTCAAAACAGAAACATCCCTATGTATAATTGCTTGTACAGTACGCCTGGTGTCTGTACAATGATTCATTGCTGTGCTTATTGGATGCAACGCTAAAATAGAAAGGTAGAAAGGAATGTTTTAATGAGTGTGCTTGAGTTTATTTCCTGAAATATAAAATACGACTCTATATACAGGATAATAAAAATAAATTGTCTGAAGCAGTTTCATATCAGCTTGCATGTCATCTCTCCGGCGAATAAATAAATTGCCGTACAATTCATTGTGAAGCTGGTTTGTGTCACTTTATTTGATCTATCCTGGCACTGCTGCTATCTGGATTGTCTGCAACCACATGCAGATCATATCCATCTTCTTATCTCTGAAGCTTTAAGGTTTATGACCACTGCCGAAGCAGCAGGTCGGATCTGGAGCAAAATAAGGATTGCTTCTCTGTCCCCTCTTCGCATGTTTGTGTTCCTGCATGCTCTTCAGTTCTACAGCTAAAGCATTCCATCCTGCCTTGCTGTACTGGATGTGTGCCAGGAAACCAGTCCGAATAATCGTAGTAATGCGAGCACCCTGAACACTTATATCTCCTCCGACCATACACAAGCTCAGATTGTGTTATGCTGCGGATAAACAGGGTCTCGGCATAACTCGGTGCCCCCTGTAGGGAAGCTGAATCATGACAAGGTTCTACTGGATTTCATACATCAGACAGAGGCGGTGTGAAAATATTCTTTTTTCGATGGCTGAGTGTCCTTCCTGTGAGTATCCAGGATTATGGGAGGCATTGGAAAGCTGAGAGAGGTTGCTTTCTGGTCTTGCTGGAGGGCTCTTTAAGGCTTTGGAACGAAGTCTGTTGGTTTCCAACAACCTGGACAGATACAGTATCAGCGTCGATCATTTTAAACACCTCCTCTCTAATTAGTCTCTGCATGCAAGTCAATCGATTTAACAAGAAGAAAACGTACAGTTTTTATAGTAGGTAGTACCGTTGGATTGGTTCAGACACGGGGAAAGGCATTGTTTTTGTTGATTGACAGGGAAAAAAATTGGCTCTCATTCACTTTGACCTTTAACAAGTCTATAAGCCTCTAATGGTAAATCCATCCAGGATATAAGGCTCTTTTGCCCAAGATTGATGGCTGTTTCATTTTCTTCATTACTTTCCACAGATTTTCAGATTCGTCTCAACACTTTGACATTATACAGAAGGATACAAGCGGCGATGTAAACAGTATTAGACATTAGACAAAGCAGTAGTGAGGTGGAAGTATTGCTTAAACAAGCTACATAATTCATTATGATACTTTTTTTTTCCTTTTACTTTTTTTTTTTACCCAGGTTTTGTATTTTATGCCAGAGAGCATAAGGCACAATTCTTTCTCAGGTATAGACTGTTAACAGGGCTGTTTTCTCAAGATCTTTTTCTGG